>OZ024831.1:0-343981 GCA_964016985.1 Anodontia alba | reverse complement strand
CTACTCCTAAACACTATATAAGTTATCCGTCTGTTTGTCTATGCATATACTAAAAAAAAAAAAAAAAAAAAAAATGGGAACGTTTTGACGTGTGGCCGTTTTTGACCTTCATTTTTGGGATGTGGGGCCGATTTGACCAATTTTTGGGGCCGTTTTGACCAAATGGGGGCCGTTTTGACTTGGGGCCGTTTTGACTGTAATTCGTGGGTACTCGTTAGACCCGCCTTGCTGAGGCGGTTCTAACGTGTACCCACAATCCGTGTTTAGAGCAGAAATATGAAAAATATCAGTTTTTTTTTATCTGATTTTGTTTTTCAGTTTTTGAATGTGAAATTTTCTATATATTTGAATAGACGTTTTGTCGTAATGAGCCAAAAAAAACACACAAAAAAAAAAACAAACAAAAAAAACAAAAAAAAAAAAAAAACAAAAAAAAAAAAAAACGATCGCGACCGTCATGAAAGAACTTGTCCTATAACATATCTGAAACACGTAAGACTGATACCGTTTTCATTTTCTTTTTTTATGGGGCAGAGGGAATGTTCCAACTGCTCCTCCCCATCAATTATGCAAAGCTGAACTAAATTGAAATTAAGATCAGGACATTTCATATGAGTCGGTGCACAGCTATTTCAATAATTTACATGTGCACCCAGTGAAGACAGATCAACCTGCATAGTTTGATCCGTCTTCCCGAATCGCATGGAGAACATTGGGTCTTAGATGTCCATGGAGCGCCCAGCGAAGACTTTGATCTGGCTGCGCAATCAGATTAGAGTCTTCGGTGGGCGCACGTGTAAATTATAGGTCTTGCTGTGATTGTTAAAACAAATTCTCTCATGACGTTCGATTTACAACGCACTAACCCTTTTTTATCCGCCATGACCGTTTTAGCACTTGGAACGGGAGACACTACCACATTCTAGTCTCTAAACACAAAACACAATCAAGCACATGTCTAAAATGTACAACTGTAAAACACCCGTACAGGTTTCAAGTCACATTATTATTGTTTTAGCACAAAAACTTAGATACATTATAATTTTCAAGGAATTATCATTCAGCTATGAATTACTGTCTTGCTTTAAAACTTAACACACATTATAATTTTCAAGGAAATATTTGACACGAATAAAAAAAAAACTATTTTATTATTATTATTATTATTATTATTATTATTATTAAAGCTCCATAACTCAATATAAACGGTGGCACAAATTGACAATTTCTGAAAGGGAAACGATAATCAAAGTTTTATACAAGACTGAGTCGTGGGATATGGTGTCAAGTTTGAAGACTCTTCACACCTTTAGTGCTTCATTCGTTGACAAATCAACACCGAAAGTTTAAATATCACAAAAAGTTGTGATTTTATCATTATCGTTTTGACATTTATCACCTAAGCTTGTCATAGTTAAAACAGCCGTGGAAGGTGTGATTTCTTTAATCAACAGGCCGCCAATATTCTGCAACATGCCAAACTGCCTGTTGATTTCGATCATGTATACTGACATGGAGAAAGAAAGAATGGAAATGTAACAATACAAAAGATGTTCAAGAATACTAAAATTATTTATTATATAGAAGTTAATGAAATAAAGAAGAAATTAACATATAAGGCATAGTTGAAAAAAAAATGTATATTTTCATTGGTGACAATATGTCATTATAACCCCCAAAAACGGAAATACTCTGTATTTGTAAAAGATATATGTTTGCATATATCAGAACCATTAAAAAAATAAAAGGAAAAAAAAAAGAAAGAAAGAAAAAACAAAACGAAAAGCTGCTGTCTGCGCCAGCATGCGATTTGTTTGGAATACTCGATTTTACCATAAGTCAGACGAACTATTCCACCAAAAACCTTTTGTCCTAACACAATCCATTTAAAACGGATCTTACTGTCATTTATCTGCACACTTTTGTTTTATGTTTTTAAAATCGAGATTTGGATTTCGCAAAGTTAAATTATGTTGGTGCGGCGTCATTTACCTACACGTCGTGGACGTGATTATTGTTTGAGAGAAACAAGACGTCACTTAATACATAAAATCAAGTAGGACAATCATCGCATGAATGATTTTCGTTGCAGAAAGGTGAAAAACCTATTCGAAAAAATGATAAGACAAAGATTCAAGTAGGTTTTGCTAGTCGTATAATAATAATCTCGGTAAAATTCTCGAAATGAAAACTTGCATAATATGGTAACGTAGACAGTAATTGGGGGAGAACATGCGTTCAGGTGAAATGACAATTGGGATCGAATTGACTCAGCTCACCATGCGTTTTATTTGTTTATGATTTCTTTCGGACAATCGTTTATTTATTTAACTTAATAAGTACACACCGACTATTAACTGATAAAATGTTACTAAGTTTTTTTTTTATTAATTAATGCTTTTAATTCGGTCATTGGCCCACCTGTCACGAGCGGATTATTGCTTTATAAAATTTATTTCCAGCTGACGACATTTTGAAATATTTTCTATTTTCTGTTTTTTTTTTCAGCAAACAGGTTTTGATATTTCATGCATTTTGTCTCCATTTTATAACAACCCCATGCCACCCCCCCCCCCCCCATCACCCCACAAAAAAAAAAAAAAAAATAAAAAAAAAAAAAAATAAATAAATAAATAAATAAATAAATAAAACATAGGGCATTTTTCACTATTTGTTGAATTAAAACATTTCAAACCCCATAATGCACTTTATCAAATACGTTTAAGACCATACCTGCGTGTTAAGTTGCTGTGTCGAGCAAGGTATAGAGTAGGATTGTGTGTGTGTGGGGGGGGGGGGGGGGGGGGCGGGGGATGAGGAGTAGTAGGTTCCCAGTACATAGGTAACCAGACCTCCCTAACCTTTGGAATGCAAAAATTATCAATAATGTGATTTTTAAGGCTAGCAAAATGATCATCTTTTTTATGATAAAGTGATGATTTTATTTGATATCTGTAGCACGTTTTTTTATTTATTTTTTTTCTTGAATCAGATAGGTGGGTTGTTATGGTATTGGAAAGTGATCACAAATGATAAAGTTTTCATACATAACTGCAAACTTTCATGTTCATGAAACATAACAGTGAAATTTTAACCTACCTAGATTTTTAACTTTCCATGGCTCTGTCACTTGGATATGACACAGCAGGTACATGTCCTTGTCCCGAAGCTATTACGCCCCACCCCAAACCCTCCCACCCAATAAACGTCACCCTCATAGGATCTGTGTTTTGTGATAAAAAAAAAAAAGTATAAAAGAATTCAAGTATTTTAAAGACACATCGCTGCCTCTATGTGACTCAGTTGCCTGGCAGCGTTAAAAATCTGTAAACTGTAAATACACATTTGATAAGCTTTCTAAATCGGGACACTGACGTTCGAATACTCGTTGGCCAGACGTTGTTCCGCTGGTTAGTTACATGTAAAATGATCTGAAAAAGGTCCATGTTATATAATATTTTGAATTCAATTGATTTAAGACACAAATACTTAAATAGTATCACATTTCAAATGTCGTTTCATGACATAATTACACCAATGACATGCTATATATAAATCGTAATTTCAGTTTTATGATTGTGGAAGTCTTCATGATGTAAAATTGTGATAATTTCCCAATTGCTGCTCAAATTAATGACAGTCGCGGTTATCCACAATCTAATGTTTCGACAGCGAATAAGAAAAATGATATTATTCACCTCTGCATCCGATTTCTAAAATAGAAAGCGGAAGCAACGTCTCCAATGACCTAAAATGTGTTGACGGGGATGTAAACTCTCACCACAAACAAACGAAGGAAAAAGAAAGCATTACTGATCAGGATGCAGGATTGATTATGTGTTAAGTGTCACAGAATAGATCTGAAGAGAGAATTGTAGGAAAAAAAGAAGAGACGCTTAATTTGTTTTCTTCTTCTTCTTCGTTACTTATTTTCCAGGTCTGTCGAGGTTATTTTTTTTCAACATATTTTTTTTTTTTTGTGGAAGGCAAAATACTGTTTGTTTGTACAATTAATACATACAGTCGACGAACGCAGCTCAAATTAATAATAACTGAGTCGGGGCACAGCCATTCCTACAATTTACATGTGCGCCCAACAAGGACTCGGATCAGCCTGCGCATCTGCGCAGTCTGATCAGCGCATCTGCGCAGTCTGATCAGGTTATTCGCAAATTGCTCTATCAGTGGATAGCTACGGACCCAGTGCTTCTTCATGCAGCATGTGAAGGCTGATCAGACAGCGCGGTTGCGCAAGCTAATCTGAGTCCTCGTTGGGCGCACATGAAACTTGTAGGAATTGTTGTGCCCGGCTCAATTATTATTAAAGTACAGTCTTTTCTGCATTTGGTAAATGGAAAGCGATTATTCCATGTTCATTATGTCTTCAAAAATGATCGTGGATACTCACGTTTCGCGACTGCCGCTTATCGCGTTTGATAAAATAAGCCGCTTATCGCATGTGATAAAATAATAATATTCTATTATTTTTCGATATCAATATAGTTTTTGAAAAAACACATATATGTCTTCAGGATGAAATTCAAATTTAAGTCCAAAATTTCTGTTGTGATTGTATTTATTTTGTTTTGTATTTTTCAGATAAATAAATAAACACACAAACAAAAATAAATAAATAAATAAATACTAGAAAAAATGTTTTGGTACAACTTGCTGTCTTTTCTATGAAGACCTAATATAATAATCATTAAATTGATAAAGCCGTTGTCAGGCCATAAACATACTGCACATGCAGTAAGCCGAAAACTAAATAATCAATAAATCGATAATTTAAAAAGTATGTTTCGAATTAACAAAACATGTCAGACGAATTTTTATGTAATAAATTTTATCAGTTTAAAGGTTTTATCTCAATATCATGCATTAAAAGACCGACCGCAAGAACTTGCGCCGCAAGATCTTGCGACAGAGAAGCTTCCTTACTCATCATTGCTACATCTTCGAGAACACACACACAAAAAAAAAAAAATCAATTAATTACAGAGATGCAACAACAAGGACTCGACAGCACGAAACAACTGAAATGCTGGAGCAAAAGAAAACTAACAGTTACACTCCGGTGGGCCCGATCAAAGATAGAGCATCAACTACCAGCCAGCATTACCCAAAATTAAATTTCAAGTACGCTGGAACCATCATAGAATATGAGGCCTAATCCGCCGCCGGCGTGCAATTGAAGAGGGAAGCAAAGTTTTTAACCGTGATTGGGTTAACAACCATGCATGCAGTCTGTCGTATAACATTTATGTTGTATCCAATCTTTTTATATCGAAGAATGATTTTCAGAAATTGGGCACTGAAGTCATTGCAAGCATATATTTTTCTGAATTTATACACTAAGTCACCATGAAATTCAGGTTCCGATACGCCTTGTTGCAGAAGAGATTTAAGTCCAACATTGAATTTTGAAACTAAATCGGAATGATGTCTGTAAAACTTAGAAAAGGCTTTACGTAATTTATGATACCGATAACCTTGATTAAGAAGTTTAGCAGTTAACAATTTATGACGAGTATTGAAGTCAGTTACATGACTAGACACTCTGGCAAATCGAATTAATTGTGAAATATAAACACCGGAGGATGCCGCACGTGGAACATCTCCATCCAAGAAAGGAAAATTTACAATCTCAAAATCAAGATCATCGCATTTATCATAAATTTTGCAGGAAACAAACCCATCTACAATAGATAAATGTAAATCCAAAAACGCGGTTCGGTATCAGAAGAGTTAGCTTTATTTAACTGAAGTTCGGGGGCGGTGGGGGAGGGGGGGGGGGAGGGGGGGGGTGGGTAAAATTGACTGATTAAACCATCGACGAAGGTATTATTAATATTCAATAAATCATGTTTTTTGATGGCAGTAAGACGTGAAGTTAATAATTTAGAAATTTCAGTAGTGGTACAAGAGCTTGAATTTGCAATAAACCGTGCTTTGTAAGGTCTTTTATGAAGTTTAGGTAACCAATATAATTAAGAAGCTTGTCTTGGCCTTCGGTAACACAAACAGAAAACTTGGTGGCTGAATCTTTGCTGAAATCGGGACTGTTTCATCCATAATTCAGACATTTTCAGCTATTTTTCAAACTCCTAAGTTCAGACACTTCCAGACAAGATTCAGAAATGTTCTAGCTGTAAAAGTGCTTTAAACCCCCGGTCTACTGACCGTTCTAAGGCGGCGGTCTCGGTGTTAATCTTACTCTTTGTTGCTTTGCGGTTTATTCTACGAGGCGATTTGTTTTATGTCTTACCTTGTGTTATTTTGTTCTTGTGTTTTTCAGTCTTTTTAGCATTGCGATTACCTCGCTTGGGGAAGAGAGAGTTAATCTGAGTGCTTTTCATACGTTTGTTCGATTTGCGCTTGTTTCCTCTTCCTCTTGGTGTCTTGGAGGGCTACGGTTTGTGATTGTGGCACTACCTGGACTTTCCTCTTACCTTTTTTTCCTTTGTTTTTTAGCTCACCAGAGCCAAAGCTCCGGGGGAGCTTATAGGATAGGCAGTTGTCCGTCGTCGTCTGACGTCGTCTGGCATCTGGCGTCTGGCGTCAACATTTTCTAACGACATCTCCTCTGAAGCCACTAGGCCTATTGAGCCCAAATTTCATCTGTAGCATCCTTGGGCTGGGGATGGAAAGTTTGCGTTTTTTTTAAATTGAAAATCAGCCTTTAAGTTTGGTTGCTATGGCAAATCAAAGTTGCCGTAGACTTATAATGGGAAAACAGAAATTCATTATTAAGTCATTTCAGATATTTTGACAAAACTGCTTCAGAAATGTTTCTTGAGTGGTCCTCTACCAGGCAGATGATTATTTTGCTCAGTGCTCTTTGCATAGAAAAAATATCTATTATAATCATCTCCTCAGAAACCATATGGAACATAGGGCTGAGACTTTGCAGAAATATTCTTTGTATTAGCCTCTACAAATGTTGTGTTGCTCATAAGCTCTGGTTTGTATGGTAACTTAGTTGCCATAAACTTATAATGGGAAAGTAGAAAAATGGCATTTATTGTTAAGCCGTCGCAGATATTTTGACAACACTTTTATAGAAATGTTCCTTGGGGAAGAGAGAGCTAATTTTAGTGCTTTTCGTACAGCTGTTCGATTTGTGCTTGTTTGATTTTGTCTGTTTTCTCTTCCTCTTGGTGCCTGGGAAGTGCTGCGGTTTGTACCAGCATACGACGTTTACGTTTCACAGTTAATCCGTTATGCCAGAACCTGTTCAAATTATCAGGACTTCATGGAGCTTGGGAAAGTGCTCACTACAAAGGTGTTGAGCCAGGGGTATCAAAACACCAAACTAGTAGTAACACTTAAGGAGTTCTATGGGAAACATCATGATCTGGTCAATCCCTACAATGTGGCAGTTTCCAGAACTGTTTCAGATGTTCTTGCCAGTGACGCGCCATAAGTAGACTTCCCAAATCCCGGACATACGCTTCTACCGATATTTCCTTCGTTCAGGCCTACGGGCATGGTGGGCGAAGCTTGCTTACCAAGTAATGCTTACTATCCGCGGACGCCTGATTACACGCTTTATTCTGGGGTCCATGGTTGTTGGTCTGAACATTCTGATCCATCATTCTTTTACGGATTTATGAGTTTGGATTACGGCTTAGGTACCATGACCGCAACTATTTTGTGATTGTGGCACTCCCTGGACTTTTCTCTTACCCTTTTTTTTTTTCAAGCCGATGACCACACAAACATGGCCGTCTCCAGTGCATTTCTGTCTATTGTCCTCCGTTACAAGGTGGCACGTTTTATCCACGAGCAACAGCGAACTGTCCGACTTTGCTAGCTTCTTTTCCCCTATTTTTTTCTGATGCATTTCTGATTTTCCAAATATGTTTAAACTAGTGTTGATGCAGACGCTAACTAATAAAACGATTGATGATAATGATGACCATCAAGATTATGCAGTGTCGATAAATTTATGTTAGAGAATCCCTTAAACAAGTTGACGACCCTTTAACTATGGTTATGGGGGCAGAAAAATGACCAAATGACTTTGGTTCTAAAGGGCGGCCAGCCTTTTGTTTAGATTTGTCATGCGCTGACTAATATGAAAACGTGAAACGATTATAACCCAATACTATCGTGTGGTGGGCAGATAACTCCTACACAACTGATGAAATTCCCGAACCAGACCAATACAATACCAATGCACATACCAGATTAAGTGAAAATCCATTAATATTTACTCATGTTATCGTCTGGAAACGAAATACGGACGGACGGACGACGACATATGAACGGACGTACCACAGACTGACAGACAGACTATCGTGTGGCGGGGTAAAGAAGACGTTCTAAATTAGCAAGCAGCTGACCTTTGAGCCTACAGTTCCAGCGACTCATTTTCTAAAGCCTCCGTTTTGCATCCAGGGGTGGGGAGATGGGGGTTCGATCTCCCGTCGAGTCGTATAAAAGACGTTGAAAATTGTACTAGCTGCTCTTTTGCTTGGAATCTGAACTGGTCGGCCTGGTGTCACTGTAATGTGTTTCAGTTAAATACCACGTCATGCGTCCGGGACATGATATTTCAGCAAGGAAGCCCTCTAAAAGTAAGCAAAGAGACCGCTGTCGCATCCAGACACTGTCGCGATATGATTGAAACATTGTTGAAAGAGACATTAAACCCGAATAAAATAAAAGTAAACTATCGACCTTTCAATATTTTCAGGTTGAAATCAGTCCGATGGCTTTTATGTTATACCCGCGCTTGCGCAGGTCATTTTCTTGTACTTATAAATGACACGTTATGCACGGGCCTGTGGTAACAGGCAGAATGTGTTACATAATATAGCTCGTGCTAGCACGAGTTATTCCTTGTATAGGCAACAACTATGCGACAGAACCCGTGCTGTAACAGTAGACTAGTTTTAACGCTTTTGACGCAAAGGAAAGTTGTGTCAGACGATATTTCGTTTATCATTACTATTTTTCAGAGAAAATAACACTTGATATTTCATGTACGTTGTGTGCTTGGCAGACGATTCATTATGAACTTGCACTGATATCTAACCTCTGAAACTAATATATTACACCCAAATGAGGATTAACCGTACATTGTAACTGTGATTAACGACAATGCAGTTATTTCCCTTATACCATTTGTCCATTTTGCACGTATGATTTATTCAGCTCAGAGATGTCAAGTATCTAAAGCTATTTAAGTCAGGAAATTTTCACCACATAATATGGGAAATGGGGAAGAGTTTGATTATTAAGCACGGTAAACGTTTTGATCTTGAGTTTCTGAAATAGAATCGCCCCTCTCTGCATTTGGACACCTCCATTACTGCGAAAAGTGTTACAGTTGTAAATCAGAACTGAATGGCAAACAGTGAAGATCCCGAGGAGACTGCTCGTAACGAGTCTGTTTTCGTCTTCATAGATGAAAGTGTTAAGACAGATTTATGCAGTTAAATTTTGCTTGAAGTAACAAAAGTAATACAGCTGGTTTAAACAGCAAAGTTCCGTGCATAGCGTCCGTATACGTCGTAGACTAGGTGCTAACGATTCCAGTAGCCTTGACCTCAAGGTCATCACAGGTCAGATTTGCTAAGCACATTAAAAATTGCGTTCTACCTGTAGTTTTTAAACCATGTACATAAGTTCTTCGGTCAGTTTTCAATATAAGGGGTGTCTGGTTACATTTTATTGTTACCATGTTTTACAAAAAATTCTGATCGTTCTGCGGCGTCTGATCTGGGTCTACACTGTTTGTCAATATCCCTTTTATGGGACACTGGGCATAAATGGGTTCACGTCATTTTATATATGCCTTGTCGGGAGGTTTTGTCTGATTGTTTATAAACTAGAAAGGGAAGACACAATAAAAATGTTATGCTTCATTCAAAAAGACAACATAAAAGCTGCAACTAAAACACTTAAAGCGTAAACGGCTTATCGCAAACATCAAGGGGAGTTGATTCAGCTGATAAAAAAATGGGTGGGGCATCTTATGTTTCTGTACACACTCCCCTTTTGAAAGTTGTCTATTCCCTCAATCTCCTAAATGGAGCAAATTCTTTTCTTTATGAATTCATTCCGTTTTAGAAAGGTAGAAAGGAGTAAAAGCAATTTTGACAGAGTTGTCACCCTTGAAAGTGTATGTATTTCCCTTAAAGGGATTTTACACACCTGATAGACTTTCTGCCAGTTTTTTTTTACAAAGGAGACAACTTTTGTATTTTCATTTTCCTTTAAAATATCTATATGCAATATGCGAATAACGAAAGTCCAGATGAGCGTGCATTTCCGTGCAGTTAGACTGACTCCAGTCTCGAGTGACTAATATTTTTCTCATAATTCTGTTTGATAATTCACTTAAATAGAACAAACAAAAAACTATCATGACTATTAAGGCTGGTCACTAGAGTCTAGGGACCAGCCTTTATAGTCATGATATTACTTTGGTTTTATCTTAGTAGATTATTAAACAGATTATAAGAAAAAAATATAATTTGTCACTAGAGACTGGAACCAGTCTACCGTGCAGTCTGTTCTGAACAACTCAGGATCTGATACAAACAGCTCTGTTCGCTGACATACACTACAGTATCCATTGATTTTGTAAGCACACAATAAAGTCTGATCTGAAGCATGCTTTGTCCGCAAAAGCTTGGGGAACTTTTTGTGCGTTGCGCATTAAATATATGTTAAAAAAAAAGGTAAGAGAAATGTCCAGGGAGTGCCACAATCACAAACAGCAGCCCTTCCCAGACCCCAAGAGGAAGAGGAAACCAACAAATCCAAACAAGCACAAATCAAACAAACTTACGAAAAGCACTAAGATTAGCTCTCTCTTCCCCAAGCGAGGTAATCGCAATACTAAAGGGACTGAAAAACACAGGAACAAAATGACACACGGAAAGACATACAACAAATCGCCTCGTAGAATAAACCACAAAGCAACAAAGAGTAAGACTAACACCGGGACCACCGCCTTAGAACGGTCAGCAGAGTAAACCACCGGGGGGGGGGGGGGGGGGTGGGAGGGGGAGGGGTTTAAAGCACTTTTACAGCTAGCTAACTTCACCCTGGGTCCCGATGCTACTCTTAATACAGAAACACATAAAAATTCGGTTCGCATAAAGGCTCCCAACTCAGTCAATGCATCAAAGCGAAAACACAAAAATCAAATTAATCACTATAATAAACAAAGACGAGTATACTCATGGCTCATTCTACTGTATGCCAGAGTAAATGAAAACCAATAGTTGAACCACGGCGGGCCAAGCCAAAGACATATCATCAAGCCCCAACCCACTGGTTACAGTTTTACGAAGAGGCCGTCATTGGGTCTGACGCCCGAACCGCCGTCGTGCAATTAAAGAGTGAAGCATAGCCATCTACAATGATTGGGCTGACAATTAGGCATGCAGTCTGCCGCATAATATCCAGGCTATAGCCAATTCTTTTATAACGGTTAATAAGTTTTCTGAATCGCTCCGAAAAGTCAGCTTACGTATTCAAAACAAAACAGCTGTGTCCATAACACTACAAAGAGAAACGTAAGTGGACCAGAAATAAATAAATGAAAACACAAAAGTAGGACCACGACGGGTCCGACCACAAGGTAAATACTGACATACATAGCTACTGTCTACGATACTGTCAACTGAATTATTAAGAACATGGCCTTAATGGTATATCACTGTGATTTGATTACTTCAGATGACTGTACTACTGTTTAAAAGAACTTGATAACATGTGACTGTCTGTTCCCTTTCCTTTCCTATACACCAGCCCCCTTCAAAAAGGAACAAATTCGTTCCCAAGGCAAATTATTTTCTTTGTAGAGTAGACCCTTGTCCAGAAAAGAGCAACAACAATTTTAAATAGTTTCCTCCCCTGAAATAGTATCTGTTCCCCACAAACCTGACAGAAGGTATGAAATGAAAGACTGAAGTGAAATGGTAATAGCTTTGTTGAATAGTTACTGACATGTTGTTTCCGAATTTCCTCCATATGTTTAAATTAAGTCTGGTTCTAAAACACTGCTGTTTAATAAACTTGTCTTCAAATGAGCTACTTTTCTTAAATTGGGTTATGTTGTATTTTGCATAACTATTCCCCCTGTAAGTCAGACTTGCAACAAAGTCAACGCCGTCTGGCGGCCGTAAAACATATCCCCGTTCTTCATCATAGTGTCTGTTATATATTATTTCCTTTGGGCTCATTGAGCCTCTTCTGACTATTCTGATCAAGAGCCCAGACGCTCTACGACATTAGCCAAATTGCTGAGAAGCGTAATGATGAAATTTGAACGCACTGATACAATTCAGGCGGTAAAAGTGTTAATCTATACTACTAAATGAACAGATTATTACCAGCGGGTTTTCAACACTGATTCATCAGCAAATTGCTCTAACTGATAATTCGTATGTGTGATCTGATGAATTTGTTTGCTTTTTCTCATATTTTAATTTAAAGACAATCTCATTATTCAAATTATCCAAAGATGGCCGATAAGCCCTGACTAAGCACATGGTATTGTCAATGACCGCATTCGATTTAGACAACAGTTATTACTGTTGAACCTTGGCAGTACTCTGGGAAATACTCATGCTTACTAAGCCACGGTATAACGAACGCTTCAGAGATCAAGTTTAGAGTTCAAGGGTTGTAGTGATTGCACTGTCGCAGGTCTGGTACCAGCTTTGTGTAATGTAAATCAGCACCTCAGTCAGTCGAACATTAAACATACTCGTAACATTATATTAGTTACTTAATGCGATAAAAACCAAGAGTGTTCGCGATTCTACTGGAAAATAAAGCACACAATATTGCCACTTCAGCATTTGAACAGCAGTGCGTATAATGATCGTATACTCGGGCACATTTATCCATTCATTCTGTCTGAGTTGTTTGATATCGACACTCAACAGAGTTGAGTTCCGTTTCTGGCAGGTTATTATGTCACTACACACTACCACGGGATGAAATCGAACGCGTTCTCACTGCAATAGATTTTAACGTTGTCCGAAAATGCTTAGTTACAAATAAATGCAGTCATAGGCTACACAAAGCCATTGACCAGTTTTCGGACACATTACACAAACATGGTCGTCTCCAGTGCATTTCAGTCTATTGTTCTCCGTGACAAGATGGCACGTTTTTCCGCTAGCAACAGCAAACTGTCATTTTGCTACTTTCTTTTTCTACATTTGTCCCTGTTGCATTTCTCATGTACCACATATGTTTAAACTAGTGTTGATGCATACGCTTACTCCGAAATAAAACGATTGATGATAATTATGACCATCAAAATTATGTAGTGTTGATAAATTTACGTTAAAGAATCCCTTAAAGAAGTTGATGACCTTTAACTGTGGTGATGGGGGCCAAAAATGATCAAATGATTTTGGTTCTAGAGGGCGGCCAGACATTTTGTATTTTTGTCATGCCCTGGCTAATATAGAAAAGTGAAACGATCATACCCCAACATTATAGTGTAGTGGGCGGATTACTCCTACACAACTGATGAAATTTGCCAGTTTGCAAGCCAGAACCAGATCTATATAATACAGATACACATACCATATTTGGTGAAAACACATTAATATACACAAAGGCAATGAAGAGTATACAGTTTCGAATTTAGAGTACCAGCTCGTGTTTTACGTTTTTCGTTAAAATGTTTTCATGGTCATTTTTGTCAAACGCCTGTCTTTAAAATCACAAAGGTAATTCTTTCGCAGTCATAATCTATGGAGTTATGAGCCCTTAATTTAAAACAGTATTTCTAGTCATAACACGCCTTGTATAAAACAAAATGCCATTTTACTTTTCATAAATGTCTTGCACAAACCACAACGTTATTTAATTCCAAATTCCCATCAAATGACGTCAGGCTGAATTTGAATTTTTTCCCATCTCAAAATATCTCCCTTTGAATGAAAAATATAGAGAATTTAAAAAGTCTATATTTGAAGTGGAGTTGGTCGTTGTCATTTGATTTTTTTCGAAAACTGGCTGCTTGGCTTAGTCTCCTTTTTTCGTAGCTTCTAACGATACAATTCAATCACTTTCTTTTCAACATTAAAAAATCTTACGGATAAAATAATTTTGAAGACGAAGAAAGACCGACTTAAGTAAAAAAAAAAAAAAAAAAAAAAAGAAGTAGACCGGTGCTGCTGTGTGCGAGGCATGCGAGCCAAGCAAACTCAGACCGGATAAACTGTCATTATAGGCTTCTCTGAAAGGAGCGATGAGTTTGAAAGTACTCGTGTGTGTGTGTGTGTGTGTGTGTGTGTGTGTGTGCGCGTGCGCGTTTCTGTAAGGGCTCGTACTGCGCCGTCCGCCATATTGGTATTTTATAACCGTTGATCGGTGCGTACATAAAAGTCAGCGAGGGTGGTGTATCAGTTTCCCATAACAGAAATAGAGATGTCTATATTTCAACCATGATACAGATATCTCCATTTGAAATGCAGATATTTGTATAAACTTTAGAAATTCAGATATCTGTATTTCAAATATATGTAGCTGCATTTCAATAAGATATAACCGTATAATAAATGCAGTTATCTAAATTTTAGCTGAATAAGAGATATCTCTAGTGGAAATGCTGGTATCTGTAATTGAAATGCTGATACCTATATCTTGATCAGAAATAGAGCTATCTTTGTTTCAAATACAGATATCTGCATTTCAGACAGAGATATCTCTATTTCATTTACAGATATCTGCATTTCAATTAGAGATATCTGTATTAACAAAACTACAGATATCTGTATTTATTATTAGAGATATCTGTATTTGAAACGTAGATGGGTAAACCCCCAAAAGGGTTGCCATACATACGTGGCACCACCAAAATAAATATAGAATATACAATGTAGTTATTTCAGAATTCCAAAAGGCTTTAAAGCCCTGAGGATACAAAACATCACACATGATAGCATTTCACAGTGTTAATCTACATAAAATCAAATATACAAAAACAAAATCTCTACCACATATTTCATTACCGATCAACCTTTCTTTCTTTCTTTCTTTTTCATTTTACAGTGGCAACAACACAAATATACATATATTTATAACGTTCTGCTACTGAGAGGGGGAATAATTAATAAAAAAACATAAAGAATATTTTCAGATAATAACTAATCACAAAGTGGATAGTGACAAAGACCAGCCGTGCCAGCCGCAATCTGCTGAGCATTGAATATCCCTACAGGCTTTTTTAATACAGGCAACTTGTGGCGGTCGCGATTGTTCCTGTATATTCCGCCTATATATAATTTCACTTGATGTTGTTTTTTTTTTATGATCAGGTGAACGACTCAAGCCCAGTTGTGTCTTTTGTTGAATTAAATTTGAATCGTAAAATATATGTAGAGCAATAAAAACATGTCAAGATTATGCGATTAATACATACAGTTAGAATGCATTACCTGAACGGTCGCGCCATGTGTAACAGGTGAAAAAATTCTAATTACCATTGCCGCGGCCGGGTATCGAACCCAGGCCGCCTGCGTGACAGGCCAACACTCTACCACGTCGCTATAAAAGCCGGCTTGTACCGCAAGGCAGTAGAAGTGTATCTAATCACTACAATATGTTCCCCCTCCATTTTAAGATTCGTCTGCGATTCTTCATTTGAGCAACCACTCAATACCAGGCCACCAACCCTATTGGGTCACCAAGCCCATCAAATGGGGCTATTTACGTTGGGCGCCAGATGTAACAAGTGAAAAAATTCTAATCACCAATGCCGCAACTGGGGGATCGAACCCGGTCCGCTGGACAAAGTCCTACACTCTACCACGTCGCTATAAAAGCCGGCTTGTACCGCAAGGCAGTACAAGTGTATCATATACTTATCACTACAACACATATGTTAACTCTTTCACCCTGAAGACCAAACCAGATAATGTGCAAAGAGTGTAGGTCCTGATGAGATGGTTCCTAATGAGTCATATCATCAGGATCTATACTATTTACCATTCGGTTTTAATTTTTGACTGGCATCTTTCTTTGCATCAATAGACATGTCTAAAGCCTAAATGATGATTAAGTTCATTTCATAAACTCAGAGTAGAAAGGGTAAACAGCGACGACCCAGATAAATTTCCGTTGTCGCGTGAGATGTTTAAGACCATGAGATGTTTCAGAACGCATGCGCAACGGAAGCGGAAAACAAGTGGGGCAAAAGATGTGAGATTTGTCAGAATTTATCTGCCCCATTCAGCCAATATTGGCTTCCTATTTTACTGTTGTCTATATAAAGTACATTTTTCTTTTCTCCGTGCTGCGTTTGAATTTAGAATACCCAGATGAATTATGGAGGTATTTGTCTTGCTTCGACACCCATATTATTTTTAATATCTGTTGACATACGGCGTGAAGAACGAAAACGTGTATTCATACGACTGTTTACTTACCAGCTTACGGTTTGATACCTAACAGAAATGTAGTTTTGGTTTTCTTATGTACTTTATCATCAGACAGCTGCATAAAAATGAACAGAATTTGGAAAATCGTGGATACGTTGAAAATGGCTGCGTCGCCAGCGATGTTCGTACAGTATTAGGATTCGTACACGTGACTTGACTGACTATATTTACTGAACGCACAACTGTGGGGTTTGACGCGGTATAACTTGTACAGGCAGAAATGTTTAGCATGATGGATGAACATCATTGGAAGTACTGACCTGGAACACTTGTGATTTTTTACAGCAGAAGGTAAGCTATTGTGTGATTGCCAAAACTGTAGGTCAGTCTGGTTTTTGTTTTTGTGTTGAGGTTTTACGGCCCAGTCAACCCAATAGGGTCATGTCGAGCGCGGTCAGTTTACCTAACAACACTATTGGGCAGGTTTAGTCCTCTAAGCGGTGAACCAGTATTGTGCACATTCCTTCGCCAGAAACTGACAACTGCCCTTCTTGAATCAGCGGAATTTTAAGGGAGAGAAACCGTAGAAAATATTTCATGATCAATCTCCACGAAGGAATGTTGCCGACCTCGGCGGGGGTTGAACCCGCGACCTCCTGGTCTCCAGTCGGACGATGCATCCAACTGAGCCACCGAGGCTGGCAGGTCAGTCTGGTACATCAGACAGTTGGTAGAGCACCTGACTTACAAGCAGGGGGATTGCGATTTAAATTCTGCATTAGGCATACCTTTCCCTCCTTAAGTTGTGAGTGTGGAGAAAAGCTAGGCACTGTTAGTGTGTTCAGTTGATGTCTGGCACATATGTTAAACACTGTTAAAGGGAGAGGAGTGTAGTAATTGGTGAGACAGCAGGCCTGTACGCAAGGGGTTCAGGGGGAAGAAAAGCACCCTCTTTTCTGGAGAATTACTTCAAAATCATGCAGTTTTTAACCCAAATTCACTTTATATCCCTAATTTTGGCCCCCAAATTGGCATTTTCAAGAAGCATTTGCACCCCTGTTTTCAGAATACCTAAAATCCCCACCCCCTCCCGCCACCCCCATTTCAAAAGTCTGCGTATTGACCTGGACTGTCAGCCTGGTTAGCTCGGTAGAGCATCTGATTTGCAGCCATGGGATCGCAGGTTCGAGTTCTCCTCCTAAGTTTATTTTAATATTGCTTACTGAACATGTTCAAGGGTCTACATGGAAAACAAAATTGAAAATTCCAGCTAAAAACAGTACAAGTCTGCAGATAAAAAATCGCAAATGAATTGCAATATTCTTATAATAAAGTAAAAATGAAAGGAAAACTGCTTGCCTAAGGCGGGACTTGAACCCATGATCCCCATTTCACGAGACAGTAGTGTTGGGAATCAGCCAGAATTTCATTGTTGATCATCGGTTATGTAAAACCGACTGATCATTGAGTAATAATTGACTTGTAGAAAATATATTCACTCTTAATTCAGCCATCTTCCAGGTACCTATTCATTGCTCCAGAACAATAAGAGGGGTATCCAGGTAATATTTTTCTTATTTCGCCATGAAAACATATAATGTTGTTGGTACTCATTAGAAGTGCCTCTGCAAGGTGCTTCTAATGAATACCTACAACATCAGTTCTTTTGGGTTGACTTTTTTTAAGGCTCTTTTATCAAATCTTTTCACTTTTATTAATCATAAATCTAGAATGACCCTAACAGACAGCTCTGAACTTCATTTATTGATGACTTGCCTATGAAAATAAAAGGTGAGAAAAATATATTTGTTTCAAAACAAAACAAAAAAAAATTCTGATTAGTTGACTATAAAAGATCTTTCCGATCTTCAGTCACAAGAGGCAAAAGTGATTAATGAATGATTATAATCGATCGATCATCATTGGCAAGACTATAAGACAGGTGCTGAACCTACTGAGCTACACGGGTGGTCCTGTTCTGTCCATGGACTCGAGCCACTACACTCCTCATAACATTTAGGATTCAGGTACCACCCTGATGTCCTGAAGGTATCTGGTCTGCATCCCCCAATTGCTTGCATTTGGCACACACCTGTTTACTAAATCTGATATCAGTAAAGTGAACAGGAGAGGAAACAATCACTACCGGAGCTGGGACTCGCCAACAAGTTGGCAACAACCCCATAACACTAGTCAGGTGCTCTTCCTACTGAACCAAGCAGGTACTCTTGTTCAGTCCATGCACTCCAACCACTACATTAAATTCACAATATAAAAATGTACATTGAATAAAAACAGTTTTCTACAGTATCCATTTTTTAGCTGTAAGATGGGGGCTGATCTGGGTCTACACTGTTAACTCAGGACTGTTTGGTGTATACAATATTCTACAGTATCCGTTTAGTAGGTGTACATACATGCCATATCTCACACTGTGAGATAAAATCTCACAGATTTTGGCCCATCTGGAAGGCAATTCCCATAAAAAATTCTGATCTCACAGAATTTTCAGACCATTTTACAATAGATTTTATGAAGAAATAAACATAAATCACACACTGTTGTGGTTTTCACAAGCTTCTCACATGAAAAAAGAAGACTCAAGACTATATTGTGGAAAGACCAAAGTGATGTTTAAGAAAATCTCACAGAATTTTGTCAAATCTCCCTTAGTATTTTGCCTTATCACACAGATTTTAGTCCACAGCTTATGGCATGAATGGGTGTATTGTGACATCTGATCTGGATCTACACTGTTAAACTGAGGACTGTCTGTCCAAAACTTTAGTATAAATGGTATTCTACAGTATAAAGTTATTAGATGTAAAGTGGTGTCTGATCTGGGTCTACACTGTTAGCTCAGGACTGTCTGGTATATGCAGTATTCTACAGTATCCATTTATTAAGTGTAAGGTGACAGCTGATCTGGGTACTGTTAGCTTAGGACTGTCTGTCTAAACTTAGAGTATAAACGGTATTCTGCAGTACCCATTTATTAAATGTAAGATGTCATTTGATCTGGATCTACACGGTATGCTCAGGATAGTCTGTCCAATACTTTAAAAGACTATTGTTCAGTGTCCATTTATTAGATGTAAGGTGGCATCTGATCTGGGTCTACACTGTTAGCCAGAGATCTCATTAACTCCAGATTGGGAGTAAGTTACTCTAACTTTTCATTTCTGACCAACTTTTTGGAAAGTCTCAATAGATAAGTATGGTAAAACTCCAACTTTTTCAGGAGGACAGTATTTTACTCCAATTTTCAAAATCCTTAGTGAGAACCCTGTTAGCTCAGGACTGTCCAATACATTTGTGTTAAACAGTATTCTACACTATCCATTTATTGTAAGGTGGTGTCTGATCTAGATCTGTATTGTTAGCTCAGGACTGTCTGTCTAATACTTAGAGCATATACATGTATGGTATTCAACATATCTGTTTATTAGATGTAAGGTGGCACGAAAGCCCTGAACAGACTGCGTGATACTGGGCAACATGTAGGTCAGCTGAAGATTACATCCTGTACTTTTAAATACATGTATGTGCAGTAAAAACTTATTTGGTTCTTTTCTGATTTTGTATATGTAAATTGTTGGTCCAAATGATAATAATACTTCTTTCATTATAAAATATCTTAAAAATCCCCATAAAAAAATTCTATTAAATTACTTTATAGATTTTAGTATCTTTTTTTTTTCCTGTGATAACTTATGACCAGTACAGTTATTTCTTCCATTTACTAACATTGTGATTAAAATATGTCTGCTGCCATGAATCAAATGTCATTTGCATGCTGTAATGGATGATGGATACCTTTTCATTGGGATTTATCATAGCAACAGATAGAGCGCTTTTTTTTTCTGAAAAATGCTGGTATCTTTCTTATTTCTCCACGAAAACATATGTTGTGGGTACTCATTAGAAGTGCCTCAGCAAGAGGCTTCTAATGAGTACCCACAACATATGTTTTCGTGGAGAAATAAGAAAAATATTATGTGGATACCCCCTCTTATCTGTAGCTATGCATTTATGAAAAAATATATACCAAAGAACACTTACCTTAAAAAAAAAACAGTCATTTAAAAAAAAAGAAATCTTTCATTTTATCCTTTCAAAGTCATTTTCAGCTAAGACTCTCAGATTGACACAAAATCATTTTTTACCAATAAAACAGGATTAAATGAATGAAAAATATTATAAGACAATTTACAGCTCGTGGGTGGCGGGGTGGGTTCCTATATATGGCATAGTACGGATATGCATGCCAAATGGACCCCTTTTTCAGCGCTGCCAGGTATATGATTAGCTCCCCTGTTTTCAACAAAAAGTATATGACTGACCTGATTTTTCTTGATTCGTATGTGAAAGACTCAACTTTTCTGACATCCCGGTAAATGCATATATTTTTTTTGCTCAGAGATTTGTCAAGGCTGCTATTTCTCTTGGTATTCAATGAATTGACTGCTATATTTGTCTAACTACCAGCAATAAATGGGTATAAAAATCAAAGGGCAGTATATGAATAGGTCAACATTTTAGACGATCAAGTATATGAAGGGGGGCCATTTTTTCAAAGGGCAGGTACATGAATGAGGTAGGTTTCGAATTACTGGCTCGCACACTTGTACCACATTTATCCCCAAGTTACCACCTAACCCCCAACCCGAGAGATTTACAGATCACTTATAAAACATTTAAGGACAGTTAATGAAAAATATTTTAGGGTGGGTAATTGTCCGGATTTAGGTTAAGAGGGGCGGGTAAATGTCTGGGTGGATAATTGTCCAGTGGGTAATTGTCCGGGTGGGTAATTGTTTTACACTCCACATCCTATGGCCAAGATACAGCCAAGAACCCTTATAATTTCTTGCACATATTGTTTTGCCCTATTCATTGGTTCATTTATTCTGCAATAAAACTGTTAAGGAATAAAAGCAAAAGTAGTGTGCGTAATATATCTGGATTTATTTATCCAGCTGATCCAGCCCCATTCCCTTGTAGATTATAGCTGTCCATTGATATATTCCATACAGTATTCAGTGATTTATGAGTGACCAGTAAAGATCCTGATCAGTCTACACAGTTACACAGATATATTTTTTGTGATGAACATGTACAGGCTGTCTGCATGTATATAATTTAAATTATAATATAGGCTTCTTTTGTAATTTTCAGGCTGTGCAGGATGATCAAAGGATATGCTAAATTTAAATATATGAGTGAAGGAAAAGGGTTACCAGTAAACTGTTAGCATCCAGTAATCTGCAGAGAAAGCAAAGTAGTAGGTGAGTTATTGTATAAATCACATCCATATGTTGTTCTGATTAACTTCTGTTCTTCTTCTTGTGCAGACTGATATGTTACACATTGTGAGAGAAGGCCGGTCCCTAAATATACCAGACAGCAAAGACCCAGTCACAGATACTGCAGAAGATATTGACAAAGAATATATGTTGATAAGACTGCATACAGTTTGTGTTTCATGCAAGCTTTCTTCATAAAAAATCAAAAGCACAAAATGGGTCTGCTTTCTAAAACGAAGTCCCAACTTTCATTTCACATCTTTAATTTTTCTGTTTTCAAGTGTTTATTCTAGTAAGTCTACTAAATTCTGACAAATACTTTGGCATCTGGCAGATTACAGTCCCATCCCCACCTACTGCCCCGTTGTCAACTATTTGATACAAAACCAAAAAAAAAAAAAAAAAAAGAAAAAAAAGAAAACAACCTGTTCTCTGTGGTGTTGCTCATTCTTGGGAAAATTTACAGCGGCTAAGATAGAGTGACCTTTAAAAGAAAAACTCTTTTGAAAAGGGAGAAAGTCAGATGATTAAAATATATGCCCATATTTGTTACATATTTGGTAAAAATATTTAAATGTTAGCCCAAAACTTTTGTCAAATAATCCTAATAGACTTAATTTTAGCTCTAGATAATTTTTTGTCAGATAGTGCATGGTATAAAGGGCGTTTTTCTGTATTGGATGTCACATATACCCTAATTCTTTGTCTGAACAACCCTATATTTAACCATGTTAACCCAAAAAATAACTTTTATAAAAAAAATCCATATCAGACAAAAAAATACTAATATTGTTTGGTTAAAAAAAAAAAACAAAAAAAAACAAAAACAAAAAAAAAAAAACATGTTCAAGTTAGAGTACTTCCTTGAACACTAAACAGTATGCTAGAACACTATCCAGAGTGCTTCTGAGGAGTACATACATGACATGTACATGTTTTCATGGAGGAATAATAATAAAAAAAAAATTGTATTAATGTATAGCCCTCTTATCTAGAGCTCTGCACATACCTAAACTGTTAAAAAAAACTACACCTAGTGTTAAATTTAGCAGAAGAGAGTTCATTACATTTTTAGTTGTTTTTTTTGTTGTTGTTTTTTTTTCCATTTTTTCAAGGATTTTTTTTTTTATGTCAATACTGTGCCCTGGTCGCACTTAGCGATTGATCATATTATATTGTAGAAGCAGGGGATCATAATTTAAAAATATATCATATATGATGATTGGGTTAATATACTAATTTTAATAGCAGATTTGATTGTAGTTTATATATTAATAGGAAATTTCATGGTTGACAAAAAAGCCCCAAAATAAGTATTCTCTAGTATGTTATGTTATTTGTATGTATAGTTATTTATAGCTTTTTACAAAAGTTTGTGAAAATTGTAAAAAAAAAAAAAAAAATAATTGTAAAAAAAAAAAAAGTAACTACAACAGCAACAACAAAAATCTATTTCCAGTGCTACTGCCATTGGTACATGCATCACAAAAACAGGCTTATTTAATTTTGACCCCCTTAAACCCCACTTTTATACAGTAAAACTGGGGTTTATATGGGATTAAATTATTTTTGCTCAAAAAACATAGATTGTGGCAAAAACGTATAAAATGTATTATTTACGTCCTTGATTGTGGATACTCATTAGAACCACCTCATTGAGATGGTGCTAATGAGTACCCACAATCCATATTTTGAGCAGAAATATGAAATATATCTGAATTTTTTATCTGAAAATTTTCACTTTTTGGTGGTGAAATTTTCAGTATATTTGAATAGACATGATTTCGTAATCTATAAACATTTGATGTACAGAGATAGCTTTCCTGGCATATATGATGGGTTTCTGGTGTTTATTTTTTATTTTTTGTTTGATGTTGTTTTATTTTTTATTTTATTTTAGTCAATTTATTGAATGTTATACTAACAAAGAATTTATAAGATTATAAGATGACATTTTCTTCTTTCTTTTTCTTTTTTTTTAGCAGATACAAGGCTTATTTTTTCTCAGGTTATCATTTCTCTGACCAAAAAAAAAAAAAAAAAAAATGATTTAATATATATGTGTGTTTGTGTGTGTGTTTTTTTGCTAGATTAATGAAATCTCTTTCACAGGATTAATACTTTAAATGCTAGGTACTCATTCAAAGACTGACAATTGGTGATTTAGGAAATCGAAACAATAAATTCTTAAATAAAGGACAGCTTAAAACAAACAAAAAAAAAAAAAAAAAAAAAAAAAAAAAACAAACAAACAAAAAAAAAAAATCAGGGCTATGATTAGCCACATGTGTCCACCCAATGTGCCATAAAACTCACAATTCTGCCTGTCCTACCAGCATGATAATAATTAGGGTGTGATTTATGGCAATAAACAATATTGCACCTGGCTGTGGCAAAGCTCTAGATAAGAAGTATAATTATCCAAATACACATTTTTTTAAAATAGAATTACAAATAGTTAACTCTTTAGCATTACCTCAGTGAGGTTATTTCAATGAGGATTCAAGGTATCTGCCAACTGAGAAATTAGAAAAAAAAAACAATCATACTTTTTCATAGCTCCAGACTTAAATAAAGTATATACCCCTGCTCCAGAAAAGAGGAGAACCAAGATAACATGCTATGATTACTCATTAGAAGTATCTCACTGAGGCTTCTTCTAATGAAAACTCTCAGCATGTTTTTATTTATATATACATAAAATAATAATGAAAAAAAAAATCCATGAAAAAAAAAAAATCATCTTATCTGGAGATATATTTTTGTTTGAGATATGTACAAAAATAGGTCACAGATTTGGATAGAATTTTTTTTTCTACCTAAATCTTTGGCTTTATTTTTCAATGACTTTTTAACCGTCACACAAACGCAAAATGTGTTTGTGTGGCAGGAGAGGGGTATACTGTTGTTACGTTGTCTGTTAGTTTTAGGATCTGCTTCTTATCTTACTAAGTAGTTTAAGGAATCCTTTCATATTTTGCATAAATGTTGATATTGATGTTGCTGTCAGATAAAAATAAGGGCCTAGGGGTTAATTCTTTTACTGTTATTTAAACTTCCCTTTGTAATTCTTGAAAAGGCATTTTGGTTTCTGCTTCTAATCTTACCTAATATTTTGAGGAAAACCGTATTCAACCTTATTACTGCAAACACCCCTATAAGCACAGAGTCAAGCAATTCCATAGTCTTCAGATTACTTACAGCCAGTGTACTTTTTGTCAGTTTCTTTTTAAATGCAAATGTTGTGGGCACCAATTTGAATTGCACGGACATGACGATGCAGTTCAAATTAGTACCCACAACATATGCTTTATAAAGAAAATAAGAAAAAAGAATCACATAAACATCATCAGATAAGTCCTTTGATGATATACACTTAGTAGGTAGTTACACACATGTATTGTATCACAAGTTTTCCCAGTAATTTTTAAAAACCTAAGTGCACAGTGTGGTAATTAGATAGAATATGGTATTTTCATACTTTGCATAAGTGTTGATACTGATGTGATGTTGCTGTAGAGCAAAATAGGTTATGGTCAATTCCCTTTGTTCTTCTGGAAATTTAGCTTTGGCATGACTGTATGGTGCATGCATGGTGAAATCAGCTTGTCTCAAAATATTTGTTGAAACAACAGACTCATTACAGGCGTATTGAGTGCAGGAAGAAGTATGATGTGAAAACAATATTTTTGTCAAAATGACAGTTTTTTCACTTAGGCCAGAGAAAATTAATTATTAGATTCTAATTCCACCTGCCCCCCAAAAGTTCTGACCAAATAAAAAAAATTAAGGGGAAAACTTTTTCAGATACAACTGGACTTTTGCTGACAGATTTTACAACACTTTTAAGATTTGCAAATGAATTACATGTATCGTTATGAAAAGAGTATTAAAAGAAAGTTTTCTTCTTTTTGTACATGGTAATAAGTGTCATTTATCATGTTTTGCTATGACATCTTCACTGTATGGCCCAGGAATAAAGAATTAAAATGAAATTTAAATGGGAAATCCAGTATGGCTGCCAGCTTGAAAATCTATGCTGAACTTCTCCTGAACTGATAATATTATGCTAAATGACTCTAAACTTGGTTGGAAGTATTGAGATAACTTGTAAATCAAAACTGGCTAAAATTGTTCTGGCTGAGAATCCAAGATGGCTGCCACAGTCACCATCTTCAAAATCTAACCGATTAGGGGACTGAGTCTGCCCAGTAAAAGTGTTGTAAGGTAAACTGACTGCGCTTGATATGAGCCTATAGGGTTGACTGGGCCGTAAAACCTCAACACAACCAAACAAACCAAAACAATTTTATATTTGATATTATAGTCATTTTTTTTTTCTTTCAGGTAATGGTTTCAGTAGTGCTTTGACAAACATTGGGTTCACAAATATACATGCACTAGAGTGATAGTAAATGAAGAAATGGAAGTTGGATCCTGTGCATACCATTGATCAGGAATCCAGTGTACTGCCAGGAACATTTAGAAGGACTCTTTATCTTATTGTTGAAAGTTTGTGGGATTATCAGGGTCAAACAACACTCTTCATGTTATTTCAGTAGAGGAAGGGTGTGCTTATCACCAAACGGATTAATATGCATTTAACTCTTAAAATGCCAAGAAAACCTGCATCTGAAAATGACTTCTGTCTGCTGAACATTCTTGCAAACTTTTCAAACCTATTTTTGCATACAGGCAAACGGTGTGGACCCTGATCAGGCTAGGAGCTGTCTGATCTGGGTCCTCACTGTTTGCAAAACAGACTTTAAAAATCACAAGCAGATGACAAAACAGATGACAGTTGTTTTGATTGGCAATTTAAGGGTTAAATGAAGATATTGTATATAAAATCAAAAGACAATAGGAGATAGTAGCCAGTTAATGTCCATGAGTACTCTCTGTAAACAACAAGGTCCACCAAAACATGTTGTAGTACTTATTAGGACTCCAAAATTATTGAAGCGATTTGTCCCTTATTAGGTAAGAAGGTTGTTAGGGTAGGCGGATTTAAAGATAGCTAAAATTATGGTGATCTGCCTCTTGGCTCAGTTGCCATGGCAACATAAAGCTCCCATAGATGACCTATGATGAAAACAGAGGATTCTAATTGGAAGGGCCCAGTTAGAATTGGTCTACCTTGCACTTTACCTATCAAGGGAGATAATAGAAACACTATTGCTGTCTCTCATTGTTACAGTATCCCATTTCAGAATGCCAGCTCTCCATATAAAGTCTTGTCACAATGAGTATTTTACCACCTGCTTTAAGGCGTAATGCTGAAATGTTCAGTTATAATGCTTAATTCTTAAAGCACCAAGTAGAATTGCAGCATACAACATTCATTTCTGTTTTCTTCAGATAAAATAAAGCTGACATTGCATCTGAAATATCTGCCAACATTTTATGTGAAATGTCTACCAATATTTCATGTGAAATGTCTACCTTGCAGTCAAGTCACATGGCAAGCCTTATTTATTTGGAGCTCTGTTTAAAGCTAACAGCATTGTCTTGATAATTACCATGAGCAAATGTTGCTGTTTCTGAGCGATGTGTTCCCCATTTGCTCAAGGTAATTACCCAAACAAGTAATTTCTCTAGTAATTGGATATATGTAGTTCAAGACAAAAGGCAGGAGTGGTCAGGAGGTGTGAAGGTGTCGTGTATCTTACATCACCGGGGCGTCCATCTGATTTTGGCTTACAGTTGGGCAAGGCCTGTTATCCTTGAAGCAGGTAAGGGTAGAGGGGGAATGTTTCTATTCTTCCGCTTCTTCACTTTCATTCCTGTTCCTTTTTCTTCCTTGTCCCTCTCTTTTTTCTCCTCTACTATCTCTTCTATCTGTTTTCTTCCTTTCTCTGGGAAAAGACATAAAATGACCCACAAGGGTTGAGGTGTTGTTAAACCCCAACACAATCAATCTAAACAAAAGGCAAATAACAAGAACTATATTATTATAGCCTTACTTTCAGACAATGGGGCTATACTGGATCTGCTTTGTCCTTCAGTCATTCCTTCCTTCCATCATTCTTAACCTCATCCCTTTCTTCTGTCCATCATTCTCTTCATCCTCATCAGATAAATTTTTGTATTTCTGAAGAACTGTAAGGTTACAAAGTTGTAGCTTGGTACACACATACCCAGTGGGTTGATGTATGGTGTGTACAGGAATCCGGGGCAAAGGCCCATAAATCTAGGAGTTACATGATATGTTTTATAATTTACCATTAATGAAAATTTTTCATCACATATTTCTCAGGAACTAGGAAAGCTGTAACATTAAAACTTGGTACGCATATGGACAAATGGCTGATGTATAGTGTATACCAGAATCAGCACCAAGGGCCTATATAACTCTTAGAGTTACGTACCTTAATAGGTTTTACAATTTGCCATTCATGAATATTTTTGTTACACTTTTCTTAAAAAAAGGTTACAAAGTTGAAACTAAGTACACACATGGATATGGGCTGATGTATTGTGTATACCAGAATATACCAGAATCGTGGCCGAGTTAAATCCCTTGATAGGTTTTATAATTTGCCATAAATGAAAAAAATCATTGCAGATTTCTCGGGCCCTATTAAAGCTATAAGTTGAAACTTGATACAGACATGGACAATAGGCTGTTGTGTACCAGAATCCGGGCCAAGGGCATATAACTTTTGGAATTACATCCGCTGATAGGTTTTACAATTTGCCATTAATGAAACATTTTTGTCACATTTTTCTCAAGAACTGTAAAGGTAACAAAGTTGAAACCAAGTATACACATGGACAGTGGATTGATGTATCATATAAACCAGAATCAGAGCCAAGGCTGTGGTGCAGTGGTAAAGCATCGGACTCGAGATCGAGAGGTACCGGGTTCGATCCCCACTAACAGCAAGTGTTGTTTCCTTGAGCAAGAGACTTTATCCACATTGCTTAGTACTGGTTTCTACCCAGGAAAAAAGAGGGCCACATGGAAGATTAGTACTAGATTACTAAATGTGTTACCCTCTATAAATAAAGTCGATTATTATTATTATTATTATTATTATTATAACTCATTCAGTTAAATCCCTTCATAGGTTTTATGTTGCCATGTTACCATGTCCTACAAGTGATGTTATCTGGTAAGCAAGAATTCCAAATATTTCAACACTATGGGTATTTCTCCTAATAGGTCTAATTGTGCTGCAGCACGGTCTCTGACAGCTAAAGTTTTACAATGGCATTCTTAGCAAGGACGTAAATAATACAAAATTATACGTCTTTGTTCTTAGTAAGCACTACACCATGTTTTGGTAGAACAATATTTGCTAGAAAAAAAGCCTCACCCAGAGTTCTGATATATGATATTGTGTATATAGTAGCTGCACTTTTTTGCCTATACAATCTTCAACTTACTGTTCAATAAACAATTAAGAGGCTCACCTGGCTTGCTCTTAATTGATTTAAATCTTACGGCTGTCAGTACTACCAATTGCATATCAATGATAAACTAAAGACCTACAGCCGATTATTTTGGTCAACGGAGGCTTGCTGACAAATCTCACAGTTTCCGATCGACTGAAATGCAGAACGTTGTATAAATGGCGCGCAAGACATTTTTAGTGTGAAAAAGGAAGGCGTTCTGATAAATCTCATGGCTCTCAGTCCTACCAAATGCATTTCATCGATAAATTAAAGAACTACAGCCGGTTATCTTGGTCAACGGAGGCTTGCTGACAAATCTCACGGTTTCCAATCGACCGAAATGCAAAACTTTGTATACATGGCGCGCAAGACATTATTAGTGTCAACAAGGAAGGCGTTCTGACCAATCTCACGGCGCTTAGTCCTCTCAAATGCATATCATCGATAAATTAAAGAACTACAGCCGATTATTTTGGTCAACGGAGGCCTGCTGACAAGTCTCACGGCTTCCAATCAACCTAAATGCAGATCGTAGTATGAATAAAACGCAAGAAATTATTGTAACAAACGAGAGCGTTCTGACATATCTCACGTCTCTCATTCCTACGAACTGCATATCGTCGATGAAGTAAATCGACCGAAATGCAGAACGTTGTAAAAATGGCGCGCAAGACACTATTAGTGTAAACAAGGAAGGCATTCTGACCAGTTTCACGGCTCTCAGTCCTACCAAATGCATATCATCGATAAATTAAAGAACTATAGCCGATTATTTTGGTCAGGAGAGGCCTGCTGACAAATCTCATGGCTTCCAATCAACCTAAATGCAGATCGTAGTATGAATGAAGCGTAAGACATTATTATTGTAACAAAGGAAGGCATTCGGACAAATCTCACGTCTCTCAGTCCTACGAACTGCATATCGTCGATGAAGTTGAGATCTACAGCCGATTATTTTGTTCAACGAAGGCCTTCTGAGAAATCTCACTACTTCCAGTCAACCTAAATGAAGATCATAGTATATATATATAGCGCACAACATTATTAGTGTAACAAATGAGGGAGTTCTGACAAATCTCACGGCTCTCAGTCCTACCAAATGCATATCAGCATATCAGCAAACAAAGAAAGGCATTCTGACTAAACTTATGGCTTTCAGTCCAACCAAATGCATATCATTGATAAATTGAAGAGCTACACCCGATTATTTTAATCAACGAAGGCCTACTGAAAAAAAATCTCACGGCTTCTAATCGACCTAAATGCAGATCGTAATATGCATGGCGCGCAAGACATTATTATATAAACAAAGAAACGTTCTGACAAATCTCACGTATCTCAGCCTTTCGAACTGCATATCGTCGATAAAGTAAAAGACTACAGCCGATTATTTTGGTCAACGTAGGCCTGCTGACAAATCTCACGGCTTCCAATCAACTTAAATGAAGGTCACAAACGGGTGAGTTCTGACAAATCTTACGGCTCTCAGTACTACCAATTGCATATCAATGATAAACAAAAGACCTACAGCCGATTTTTTTTGGTCAACGGAGGCTTGTTGACAAATCTCACAGTTTCCAATCGACTGAAATGCAGAATGTTGTATAAATGGCGCGCAAGACATTTTTAGTGTAAAAAAAGATGGCGTTCTGATAAATCTCATGGCTCTCAGTCCTACCAAATGAATATCATTGATAAATTAAAGAAATACAGCCGATTATTTTTGTCAACGGAGGCTTGCTGACAAATCTCGCGGTTTCCAGTCTACCTAAATGCAGATCGTAGTATGGATCAAGCGCAAGACATCATTCTTGTAAACAAGGAAGGCGTTCTGACCAATCTCACGGCTCTCAGTCCTACAAAATGCATATCGTCGATAAACTAAAGATCTACAGCCGATTACTTTGGTCAACAGAGGCCTGTTAAAAATCTCACGGTTTCCAATCGACCGAAATGCAGAACGTTGTATACATGGCGCGCAAGACATTAGTATTCTAACAAAGGAAGGCGTTCTGACCAATCTCACGGCTTTTAGTCCTATCAGATGCATATCATCGATAAATTAAAGAACAACAGTCGATCATTATGGTCAACGGAGGCCTGCTGACATATCTCACGGCTTCCAATCGGCCTAAATGCAGATTGTAGTCATACTATGAATGAAGCGCAAGACATTATTATTGTAACAAAGGAAGGCGTTTTGACAAATCTCACGTCTCTCAGTCCTACGAACTGAATATGGTCGTTAAAGTAAAAAACTACAGCCGGTTATTTTAGTCAACGGAGGCCTGCTAACAAATCTCACGGCTTCAATCAACTTTAAGGAAGATCATAGTATACATATAGCGCACGGTATTATTGTAACAAACAAACGAGGGCGTTCTGACAAATTTCACGGCTCTTAAGTCCTACCAGATGCATATCAGCGATAAACTAAATACCCACAGCCGCTGATTTTGATCAACAGAGGCCATCTGACAAATCTCACGGTTTCCAAACAACCGAAATGTTGTATCAATGGCGCGCAACACATTATTATAAACAAGGAAGGTGTTCTGACCAGTCTCACGGCTCTAAGTCCTACCAAATGCATATTATCGATAAATGAAAATAAAGAACTGCAGCCTTTTTTTTTTTTTTTTTTTTTTTTTTTTTTGTCAACGGAGGCCTGCTGACAAAACTCACTCCTTCCAATAAACATAAATGCAGATCGTAGTCTGAATGAAGCGAAAGACATTATTATTGTAACAAAGGAAGGCGTTCTGACAAATATTCCGGCTCACAGACCTACCAAATGCATATTAATGATAATGTAAAGAACTACCGCCGATTAGTTTGGTCAACGGAGGCCTGCTGACAAATCTCACGGCTTCCAATCTACCTAAGTGCAGATGTAGTACGCGTGAATCCCAAGATATTATTATTGTAACAAAGGAAGGCATTCTGACACATCTTAAGGCTCTCAGTCATACCAAATGCACATAATCAACAAGGTAACTAACTACAGCCGATTATTTTGGTCATCAGAGGCCTGCTGACAAATAGCACGGCTCACAATTAACCTGAATATAGATCAAAGTATAAATGAAGCGCCAAACATCATTATTGTAACACAAGAAGACGTTCTGACAAATCTCACGGCTCTCAGTCCTACCAAATGCGTATCATCGATAAAGTAAAGAACAGACCAGGTTATACTGTTTCCGCCAAATTCTTTCATGTGCTGCTTTAATGTTGTTTGGATGTACATTTACTGAAACTGAGATACTGCTTATCATTTTTTGCTACTAACCGCACTTTGTAGGGTGCTGTGGAATGGTAAAGCCTCTAAGTCAAGATTGGGAGTTAGCAATTCGGCCCCACCGAGCACCAAGTGTTGTGTCTTTGAGCAAGGCACTTTATCCACATTGCAATTTTAGTACTGATTCCCACCCAGGAAGGTCTGGCGAAAGAAATACCCAAGAGGGCTTAGGCAGTATTTGATGATAGATATATTGCCAAGGGATATTTGTTTGGGCAGGATGGTGGAGGGTCTGCAACAAAGTTAATGCTGACAGTGCAGAATATAAAATACTGTGGGCAATATTTGTAGGTGGCTTCTATAAATAAATTCAACACAGACCATTGGCGGTCTCAAGGAGATCACATCTTTGTCGTCCAAGCCACTGATGCAGCCGCCTTCATCTCTCCATAAACAGCCATTCTTCCTTTTTTTTTTTTCTTTTTTTTTTCATTTTTACTGTACATAGAGGACTTTTACTATTTAACTGGTTTTACTGGAAGATTGCATCTGTTCCATCCTCTTAACAAGTCAACTGTACAATGTCAAGAAGATTCCTGACCTTTTTCTGGAAGGAGAATAGAGGCTCTCTCAGAGTGGGGTGGGGGGTGGGGGGTGTACCTGTTCCCTTGTTCTCCTGAAAAAAAATCGACATTTTCCCTTGTTCCCAAAAATCAAAATCTTGATTTTTTTATGTTCCTTGTTCCCCCAAATTGCCTTTGATCCCCTAGTCTCATCAGTTTTAGGCTTTGATTCCATTGTTCCCCTGAAATAAATGACCTTATTCCCCTGTTCCCATAAACCCCTGAGAGGGCCGCAGAATATTGCGCTTATCCAAATAAAGCATGCAAACTTTTTAAAAGGCTAGTACTTGTGTCACTTTCGGTAGACATTGTCTAGATCTACTTATTGCTTGCTGCATGGGCCAAATATGTAACAGAAAAAGACAAGTCCAATAGATATGCTGTATAAGATATCTGATATGCTATATAAAATATCTTAATTGGCATATAAAATATTTTATATGCTATATAAGATATCTGATATGCTATATAATATATCTTATATAGGATATAAGATATCTTATTTACTAAAGAAGATATTTATTCAATTAAATAAGATATCTCATTTCATATATCAGATATCTTATTTAGTATATCAGATATCTTTATTAATATATTAGATATCTTATTTAACAAATAAGGTATCTTATATGGTAAATAAGATATCTTATATGTGCAATTAAATATTTAAGATATCTAATATGATACATCAGACATCTTATATAGGATGTAAGATATCTGATATACTAATTCAGATATCATATCCTGTATGAGATATATAATATATAAGATATCTGATACATAATCTTAGATATCTTATATAAAATAGATATCTTATATGTCAATTAAGATATCTAATATGCTATATAAGATATCTGAATTGCCAAATAAGATATCTAATATGCTTTATAAGATAACTGATAGGGTATATAGATATCTCATATAGGATATAAAATATCTTATTTACTAAAGAAGATATCTCATATATTCAATCAAATAAGATATCTCATTTAGTATATAAGATATCTTATTTAGTATATTAGATATCTATATTAATAAATAAGATATCTTGTATAACAAATAATATATGGTAAAATAGTATGGCAAGCCGTTTTACTATTTATTCTATAAATCAGATGTCTGATTTAATATATCAGATATCTGATATAATATATAAGATATCATATATTTTATCAGATATCTTATATAAATAAGATATCTTATATGTCAATTAAGATATCTTATATGCTTTAGAAGATATCTGATACGCTATATAAATCTTACGGCTGTCAGTACTACCAATTGCATATCAATGATAAACTAAAGACCTACATATCCTATATAATATATCTTAATTGGCATATAAGATATCATATGCTATTTAAGATATATGATATGCTATATAAGATATCTTATATAGGATATTAGATATCTTATACACTAAAGAAGATATCTCATTTATTCAATTAAATATCTCATTTAGTATATCAGATATGTTATTTAGTATATCATCTATATTAACATATTAGATATCTTATTTAACAAATAAGATATCTTATATGGTAAATAAGATATCTTATATGTGAAATTAAATAAGATATCTAATATGATATATCAGATATCTTATATAGGATATAAGATATCTTAAATAGGATATAAGATATCTGATATATAAATTCAGATATATTATATCCTATATTAGATATCATATATCCTGGCAAGCCGTTTTACTATTTATTCTATATATCATATATCTGATTTAATAAATCAGATATATAATATATTAGATATCTGATATACTATATTAGATATCTTATATAAAATAGATATCTTATATGTCAATTTAGATATCTAATATGCTAAATAAGATATCTGAATAGACATATAAGATATCTAATATGCTATATAAGATATCTGATGTGCTATATAAGATATCTGATATGCTATATAAGATGTCTGATATAGGATATAAGATGTCTTATTTACTAAAGAAGATATCTCATTTATTCAATCAAATAAGATATCTCATTTAGTATATCAGCTATCTTATTTAGTATATTAGATATCTATATTGGTAAATAAGATATCTTATTTAACAAATGAGATATCTTATATGGTAAAAGATATCTTATATGCAGAAATAAATAAGGTATCATATATTATATCAGATATCTTATATAGGATATAAGATATCTAATATAGGACATAAGATATCTGAATTAGTATATCAGATATCTTATATTCTATATTAGATATCTTATATCCTATATTAGATATCTGATAATATCTTATATAGGATATAAGATATCTAATATAGGATATAAGATATCTGAATTAGTATATCAGATATCTTATATCCTATATTAGATATCTTATATCCTATATAAGATATCTGATATAATATATAAGTAATTCAGATATCTTATATCCTATATTAGATATATCCTATATAAGATATCTGATATAATATATAAGATATCTATTTTGCTTAATAAATAGTAAAACGGCTTGCCATAAATTAGATATCTTATATGCAGAATTAAATATTAATTAAGTTATCTCATATATTATATCAGATATCTGATATAGGATGTAAGATATTTAATATAGTATATAAAATATCTGAATTAGTATATGGGATATCTTATATCCTATATTACATATCTTATATCCTATACAAGATATCTGATATAATATATAATATATCTATTTTGCTTAATAAATAGTAAAACGGCTTACCAGATAATAATAAAGTTAGTGCAAGGATAAATTTTATATAGACAGACTAATATTTTTATACATGGACTGACAACTTGCTTAAGTCGAAAATCCAAAAGTAAAACATTTAACTAATGATAAATTGATCAATTGATGCATCGATTAATCAAAATTGTCATTTTGAGTTACCACATCTATGAACCGAAAAAAATTATACTACATGAATAAATTCTATCCTGTTCTAATAGTTTTTACAGGTGAACCGACAACTTGCTTAAGTCCATTATCCAGAAGGGAAAAGTAAAATAATTACAAATCATTTAATCGATGCACGATTAATTAAAAATGTTACCAAATATGTGAACGAAAAAAAAAATATATATATATATATTTTAGCCATGTTCAATATTATTTACAGGTGGCTCGACAACTTGCTTGAGTAGAATATCCAAAAGCGAAAAGTAAAATAATTAAAAATCATTTATTCGATGCATCAATTAATTAAAACTGTCATTTTGAGTTACCAAATCTATGAACCTAAAAAAAAAAAAATTCTACATGAATAAATTTTATATCAATGCTCAATATTTTTTACAGGTGCACCAACAACTTGCTTAAGTCGAATATCCGAAAGCGATAAGTAAAAAAATAACGAATCGATTAGGCAATGCAAGGATTCATCCAAATTGTCATATTGAGTACACCGATAAAATTTATACTGCATGAATATATTTAGCAATTCAAATATTTTTTACAGGTGGACAGGCAACTTGCTTAATTCAAATATCCAAAAGGTGAAAAGTGAAATAATTACAAATCGATTAGGCAATGCATCGATTAATCCAAATTGTCATTTTGAGTACACCGATAAAATTTATATTGCATGAATATATTTAGCAATTCATATATTTTTTACAGGTGGACCGACAACTTGCTTAAGTCAAATATGCAAAAGTGAAAAGTAAAATAATTACAAATCGATTGGGCAATGCATCGATTAATCCAAATTGTCATTTTGAGTGCACCGATAAAACTTATACTACATGAATATATTTAGCAATTCAAATACTTTTTACCAGTGACCCGACAACTTGCTTAAGTCAAACACCCAAAAGTGAAAAGTAAAATAATTACAAATAGATCACATCGCATTGAATGACATCAAGTTTGTCATTTTGAGTTGCCGAGTCAATGAACTGAAAACATTTAAACTGCATGAATATGTTTTAGTGATGTTTCAATATTTTTTACAGGTGGGCCGACATCTTGCTTAAGCGGAAATAGCCTAAAGTGAAGAGTAAAACAATTATAATCGATAAATCAATTCATTAAAATTGTCATTTTGAGTTACCGAATCAATGAAATCGATATAATTTATACCGCATGGATAAAATTAATTTATACTGGATGGATAAATACTAGCAATATTTTACAGATGGACCGACAACTTGCTTAAAGCGAAACTGTAAAAGGAAAAAGTAAAATAACAAATTACTAATTGATCAATCTATGCATCAATTAATAAAAAAATGTCATTTTGATTTACCAAATCAGTGTACTGATAAAATATATACTTCAGATTCAGTATTATTACTGGTGACAAGTCTATTAAATGATGAACATTTGCCAGGACTTTCAAATTATAATATCCACCTACAATTATTATAATGCACCAATGCATCTTTGTCAATATACGAATGGTTTTGTCGATGTAAAGGATATTATGTTGATGCACTGACATATTACTGGTCCACAGCTATATGTATTGGTACATCATTATAGATACATAAGCTGATAAAAATTATCAATGCACATATCAGTTATCGGTAAACAGGTTTTGTTGCTTTGCATTGCCACACTTATTTCATGTTTTTATCATCATCAGCTTTATTTTCACATGTATAGAACTACTGCTGCATCGATAAAATTGACCAATCCATCAACAATATTTTATCATTGGTAAGACTAGATTGATGTACTCGTGATTTGTAATTTAGCACAGTCCTGTTGTCAACTCTTGCCTGCCTGTTTATCTAGGATACAGTAAGACTTGAATGCTATATTACTATATACGAACAGGGAGGACAGATTTCTTTTCTTTCTTTTTTTCCTTTTTTAATTATATGATTTATTTTTCACGGTGTAGAATTATGAATTTAAAATTTTATTTTATAACAGATATGCCGAAGACGAGCTCTGTTTGTATTTACTTTATGTGTATGTTAGACTGTTGGGGTTATTAGGATTTTATTTTTAATAACATATTTTTTTCACAGAAAAACAATTAGCTTAAATCATTCTTTAATTTGTAAACCTTGGTATTTTGAATAATTTCGTAAGACGTTCTGACATTTCTCATGATCTGAAAGATCTCATACACGCAGCGTGAGTTCCGTCAGGTATTTCCGGTTTCAGACTTCCGGTCTGAAAGATCTCATGGTCTGACAAATCTCACGCTACACCGTATCTGCAGTCTAATATAGGCAGTCGCTATTCGTTTACAATATTTTAGTAACCGTGGAGTTTACTGGAGAACAAAGACGGCATGATAAGAATATATGTATGAGAACATCTATCTGCGACTGTGTGTTGACCCTTAAAGCATCAGATGATCAGCATACATACGACATTGTAAAACTACATATTATTTTATCTTTCTGAGAAAATGCGAAAATAAGGTTTGGCATTTCATGTGAAATTTTTGAGAAAGGAAGGTTGGTATTCCATGTGAGTCGTGGGCTAAAAATAAAACACAAAAGAAAAGAGAAGAAAACAAATAGTTAGCTACAATAGTGAATGACGCTTAACCTCGTGTGTGTGTGGGGGGGGGGGTGGGGGAGAGGGTGTCGTAACTTCCTATATATGCCATAGTACGGATGTGCGTGCCGAATGGCCTCCTTTTTCAGAGCTGGGCGATGTCCCCCGGCGTACCTCATATGGGGTATACATATCTCAACTTATTAGATTCGCCAGAGCTTCTTCAAATCTTAATGACTTTAACTACCGTAATAAAGCCCTTACTGCCAAACTTCTTAGGCAGGGCTATCGTTATTTTAAACTTCGTAAGGCGTTTTCGAAATTTTATCGCAGACACAGTGCCTTGTTAGAAAAATATAGCGTCAGTCTGAAAACACTTCTGCAACAAAGTATATCGGAACCCGAATTTTACGGTGACTTAGTGTACAGATTTAGAAAAATTGTAGGTAAATCTAACTTTTCGGAGCAATTCAGAAAACTTATTAACCGTTATAAAAGAATTGGCTATAGCCTGGATATTATGCGGCAGACTGCATGCCTAGTTGTCAACCCAATCATTGTTGATGGCTATGCTTCACTCTTTAATTGCACGACGGCGGTTCGGGCCTCAGACTCAATGACGGCCTCTTCGTAAAACTTTAACTCGTGGGTTGGTGCTTGATGATATGTCTTTGGCTTGGCCCGCCGTGGTTCAACTATTGGTTTTCATTTACTCTGGCATACAGTAGAATTAGCCATGAGTACTCGTCTTTGTTTATTATAGTGATTAATTTGATTTTTATGTTTTCGCTTTGATGCATTGACTGAATTAGGAGCCTTTATGCGAACCGAATTTTTATGTGTTTCTGTATTAAGAGTAGCATCGGGACCCAGGGTGAAGTTAGTTAGCTGTAAAAGTGCTTTAAACCCCCCGGTGGTTTGCTCTACATACCGTTCTAAGGCGGTGGTCCCGGTGTTAGTCTTACGCTTTGCTGCTTTGTGGTTTTTTTCTACGAGGCGATATTTTGTATGTCTTTCCGTGTGTCATTTTGTTCTTGTGTTTTTCAGTCCTTTTAGTATTGCGATTACCTCGCTTGGGGAAGAGAGAGCTAATCTTAGTGCTTTTCGTACGTTTGTTCGGTTTGTGCTTGTTTGGATTTGTCGGTTTCCTCTTCCTCTTGGGGTCTGGGAAGGGCTGCGGTTTGTGATTGTGGCACTCCCTGGACTGTTTTCTTTTCTCTTTTTCTGCCAGGTATATTATTGGTCCCCTTTTTTCAACAAAAAGTATATGAATGACCCGATTTTTCTGGATTCCTATGCGAAAGGCCTCATTTTTCTGACATCCTGGTATATGCAAATATTTTTTGCTCAGAAATTTTTCGAGGCTGCTTGTTCTCTGGTATTCAATGAATTGCCTGCGATATTTGTCTAACTACCAACAATAAATGGGTACTAAAATGAAAGACCAGTATATGAATAGGTCGACATTTCGGACGATCAAGTAAATGAATGGGTCCGTTTGTTCAAAGGCTACGTATATGAATGGGGTAAGTTTTGATATACTGGCTCGCACACCCGTACCACAATTACCCCTAGTTACATCCCCCGCCCTTTTGTCATGACGCGGCGGCTCGTAATATCTGAGTTACAAGTACTCTTAAAATAAACCTTTACACATTCGAAAGAATTATTCCTTATATTTCTGTATGAAATATTGCAGATTGACTTATTATGCGAAATCAAGGTCAGTCTACGCAGGTAGATTTTGAGGCCATGTTTGGAATAGCGCAGACGAGACTGCATAGCTAACACAAAACGTCGCAACATTGTAGGCTTCACAAGTCGTTTTTTGTGGGTGGCTGGGTAGGGTGGGGCGAGGTGGTGGTGGTGGTGGTGGCGGTGGGGTGGTGGTGGTGGTGGTGGTGGTGTGTGTGTGGGGGGGGGATGGGGGGCGAAAGGACCTGTGTCATACATAACAGTGGAAAAGACTATAGATTTTACGGAAAGGGTCCGTTCAATGTATCCCTTCCGCTGATTCAAGAAGGGCATTTGTCAGTTTCTGGTGAAAGAACATGCACAATACTGACTAAGACTAAGCTTGCCCAGTAAAGTGTGTTTAGGTAAACTGACCGCGCACGACATAACCCCATTGTTGACTGGGCCGTAAAACCTCAACACAAAACATACGAAAGGGCCCGTTCAAATCGGTTACTGTCCTTACGACATCTCTCGGAAAGACGTTTTTTGTTTGGCGTTTTATTTTAAATGAAAATATTTTATTCTGATTGTCCACATCTTATCAGAAACCATTTGTCTTTTCCGTTTCTGTGTTCTGTTCTCAAATATTTACAGTAAAATTAAATTTACGGCCAAAAATTGGTCTGACCTATGCAATTTCTATAGTAAAGTGATTTTTGGGATTTTTTGTCTAAGAAAATATTTTATATTTTTCTTCGCTGAATTTTAATTATTGATGTTTCATAACAACATTGTGAAAATTTCAGAAAAAAAATGAACAGGCGTAACTGTTTGAAAATCTGCCTCCAAGTTACCTACCCTACAGAATTCTGCATAATTTGCATTCATTTTTACATACCATGGGAAAAAAGTGAAAATATTTGATTTTTTAAAAACGAATGAGTACAATAAATTGTTTTGTGCATAGGTAGTTACGACACATGGTTTTGCATTAAATCATGACAAAAGTTTGCAAATTTACTTCTTCTGTGTAAAGCGCCAAGCAAAAAACGACTTTCTGAGAGATGTCGAAAGCACAGTAGTCGTTTTTATTAATATTTTCGTTGTTTTGCTGAAAATAGAATAGGCTCAGAGTATGTTCCAAGGATGAAATCCACATATATTTACAGATTTAATTTACTACCGTATTGCCATCGTTGAGAACACTCAGGTAATGAGTCATTTTCCGGGCAATTCATAAATATATATAACAAACTAAATAATTAGATTTTTTGATTTAACCTGGAAATGGTATGTTACAGTGATCAACAAGCGAACCTACTGATGTTCCACGACACCGATCACGATTGTTACCATTATTATTAATTACTGATGCACAGACTTCTTTCTTCTTTTCTTTTCCTTCTTTCCTCTCCTCTTTTTTTCTTTTTTTTTTTTTTTTCTTCTTATTCTTTCTTCCTGTCTTGCTTTCATTATTATTGAATTGAACAATGAATTATTCATGAAAAATGTTTACATATGCAGTATAAGTTAGACATACTCCATTCAAAGTGTAACTTAATTGCAGGAGATGATTCAAAGAAGCAGGATATACTTGTTTTCAAATTCTGTATGATTGTGCTATTGTATTCTGTCTATGTACTTAAATGAAAATGTTCGACACATTGAAATAAAATATTGTTTATTATATTTTCAGCAGTGATTTACTGAGATTTCTCAGTGAATTATCGATTTTCTCAATGAATTATAATCGATAATTCACTCTGTGAATTATTTCATTTCGAACGTTTTGACGTCATAATTGCTAGGCGAGGTTGTTGACGTTGTTGGTAACAACAATAACAATAGTTGACGTTTCGCGGAAAATTTGATAAAATCATGGAGATCAGACTGCAATTTTCACGTACACTTAGGCAGTTGTCGTTTCTGAGAAAAGACCTACAACGCAATATAAAGTATGATTTTCTTGATAATCCAGTTCCACTTTAGTGACATTGTTGTGTCTGTATTTCAAGCACAGGATATTTTTACATTAAAATGAAAACAAAATGGCGACTGATTTTCAAACTAAACCATGTCTCCTGAAATTCATGCACTGATTGGAACTATTTTGGTAGGAAATCATAACAGCTGAATGTGAAAATTCAAAGGTAAAACATGAATGAAAATGTAATAAAACAGGCAATGTATACCTAAGAATGCCTGGTGGCCATAAATTCAGACCAAATGGTGAAATAAAAGAAATTACCGGTGAATACACCGTAAGGGCAGAGTTTCAAATGACCGGTGTATAAAAGGAAAGAATATGCTCCTCTCTGTAAAGGAGTTAAGGGAAACACGACAATATCTTAAGAGGTCTTCATACACATGATTCAGTTTCCACAATTTATTACAAGGGAGACATGCTGTATTACTTCATGCTTGTTTTCCTGCAAACCAAACCCTTCTGATTAGGGTCTGCTATAAAAGAAAAGGAATTGCTCCCAAAGTAATATGAAAGAATTGGCGCCCTTTGGATTTTCGTTTATGAAACAATTTTACCATTTGTTTGTGTGTTTTAGGTCTAAGGTTAATTATATATATATATATATATATATATATATATATATATATATATATATATATATATATTATTACAGTGCTATTGCTTGTTTTATTCGGGTTTTTCCGTCACTTTGAACAATCTTTCAATGTCTGAATGAGGCAGAGAGCCCAATGCTCATTTTAGAGTGCTGCACAGAAATATCATGATATTTCGTATGACGTAACACACACACACACACACACACAGAGTCACGTCATACTGACACCGGGCTGACCAGTTCCGATTCAAGCCACACACACAGAGTCACGTCATACTGACACTGGGCTGACCAGTTCCGATTCAAGCGCAAAGCGAAAAAGCACCGAGTAACATTTTTTTAAAGTCTTTGATATAACTTGACTATGGACTATGGACCCACAACCTCCAGGTCATACATTAATATAGGGGGGCTACTTGGTGGATTGTCTGTCTTTGTTAACAGTGCCGCCTCATTAAGCATTTCGTTTGTTTGATTGAGTTCTTGCTAAGCGACACGTCAACCCTTGTGGGTCATTTTGTGTCTTCTCCTAGAGAAAATTAGAAAAAAGGACAGAAGAGTTGGTAGAGGAGTGAAAATGAATAAATAAATAAATAAAATGTGAATCTTATGTCCATTTGGGTATACTTACCGTAAACGATTCCAAAGCATAAGAAAATTTCAACACACAGTCTCGAAGGCATTTCTGCGCTTGATGTTGAGACTTGACTTTTTTTTATTTACTTATCTAATCAAGCGATAGTTTCCGCAAGGTGACCTTGATATTCACTGATGGTTCCAAAATGTCACTGGCAACGAAGAACCGCTTTAGAAAAGCATAAAATTCACAGACTTCAGAAACGTATAAAAATATCTCAGCGGGCACATGGCGTTTATACAATGACATATTAACATCTGCACAACGTTGCATAGCTGTTAATGCGACGTCTTATAAACGTCCTGTGCCCGCTGGGATAGTTGAAGATTTAGACCGGCATCTGTTAGGCAATTGACCACTTGAACTGCAACCAAAAAAAAAAATATTGGCTGTAGAACACTTGCATAAATGCATACGATATATAAAGGAAATCAACTGTCGTCTGTAGCATAAATACAAAGAAATTTATACCGATTGGGTGAGTTGAACCGTTCTATTTGTAGAAGAACGATAGTTCTTAACCAATTTTTGCCTAGCGTCCAATAAAAGAGACATTGACAAACAGTGTATACCCTGATCGGATGGCTGATCAGGTATACACTGTTTGTATTGAGTACAGGAATTTTTGCAAAACATGGTAATAATTTTAACTACTCAGACACCACCTCTACTGGAAATGGACCTGTTAAAAAAGTTGAGGTAGGAGAATCCACTCGACACAAATGGGTTAATGGATTGGTTGAGCCATTCTGGTTTTAGAACAATGATTGTCCTTAATAAATTGATGTTACTGGCGTGCACCAACAGCTTACACCAAGATCATACGCCATAGAACGGCGTCTGATCAGGATCTACAGTGTTTGAAACTCACCCAGCTGTTTCTAGACACATCTGATTCAACAAATAGTAAAACAGACTCAAAGGTCAAATTTTAGGGAACAATATGGTAAAGAGAAAAGGTGTCCAAATACTTAGTTTGATATGGTTAACCCATTTATGCCGACTGGACTCTTCTACCTTCAGTCTTTGGAACGGTCCATTTCCAATACAAGGGTATCTGATTAGTTTTCATTATTACCATGTTTTAATGAAATTCCTTTACTTTATGCAAACAATGTAGGCGTCTGATCTGGGTCTACACTGTTTGCCAATGTCACTTATATGGGACGATAGGCTTAAATGGGTTAATCCTGCGCTCCCAGACAGAGAAAAAGAATTCTTTTTTTCAAGATATAATTCCTTGTTAGTGATAAGATAAGGAGCCCTCCTTCCCCTTCCCTTATTCACCTGCAGGTAAATAATGCAGAACTTTTCTTTAACCCATTCATGCCCAGGATCTCATAAACGTGATATTTGCAAACCGTGTAGACCTAGGTTGCAGACCAAAACACGGCGTCTGATCAGGGTCTGAACTGTTTGCATTAAATATAGAAAACTTTAAAACATAGTAATAGTAATAATAATAATAATAATAATAATAATAAACAAACAGACACACGTCTGTAGGGACATTTGTTTTCGCTAATTAACATTTAAAAACGCTTGTAAATAATGGAAAATGATTAAAAAAGCGATGATGGCGGACAAATTTTGGAAAAAAAAAATCAAATAGCCAGGAGGAAAATTTCACTGTCGGACATTTAGAACCCCCCCCCCCCCCGCCACACACACACACACACACACACACCCCATGTGGACCTAAATGTTCGACAGAATCTGTTTCTGCATTATTTGGAAAGAATACGACAGATAATATTCGAATTCGTAATCAAAGTGTGCATCTTGTGGAATTCATAAACGGAGTGCTTGTATCTTGAACATTGAATTACATTGATTGAAATTCTGACATATTTTATTTTGCATTGCTATTCCATAGGTCTAAGGGAGAGTGGGTATCAGGTAAATATTTTTCTTATTTCTGCACGAAAACATATGTTGTGGATACTCATTAGAAGGGTCTCACTGAGATGAGTACCCGCAGCATATGTTCTCGTGAAAAATAAGAAAAAAATATACTTTTGGACTGAAAAAAGAACCAAAAAAAAAAAAAAAAAAAAAAAAAAAAAAAATCTTATTAAGTGCTATGCTCTTGAAGAAAACTTTCCGATAAATCCATTACGTTTTCCTTTCTTGTTCCTTATAATTAGTCTCAAGACAAAATATTTCCAGATTCAATTTCAGTGGTCTTGTGCCAATGCTGACTTTGTTGGTTATGCAGTCAAGACTGCGCTGCGAGAGGTTACCGGAGCAGTCCGTTGTTTGTGAACATGTTTGACGACGAAACACAGAGTGATCAGCAGTGTAATTTACTCTGTCATGGAGACGAGAAGACAACAAGACTGTAATAAGGCTTTTCCTTATTTAATTCGAAATTGGTTGTCTGAAATGAGAATAGATCTGATGTTCTGTATTCTCAAAGAAAATCCCCATTGACATAATATAACAAATTCATTTAAGAAGTAAATAAATTCAAATATGTTTTAAACAAAATCAATTACAATAATTTTCCATTTTTCCTTGTACCATAATTTAAACAGAAATCAATTCCAAAACTTATAATTCTATATATTATTATATTTAATATTTAATAATTAATTTATTTGATATTCGTGAAACTTTCTGTTAAAAACCTTAATTTATATATATAAACATTCCCAATTACGACAATAAATCTGTGCATAATCTTGCCAATATTATATAATATTAACCTTTACTAAGTTTATGTTGCAATTACTTTGAATTTTCCCGAAATTTACTTCAAAGATTTTCGCAAAGAGCCCAAAAGAAATCTTACCTGAAATGAGGATAGATCTGATGTTCTGTATTCTCAAAGCAAATCCCGACTGAAGAATCGCAGAGCGGGATAGCAATAATATTTAAACAGATTAGCATCGAAACCTAGGCTTTCGCCTTTTGTGGCTTAGAGGTAAAACCAAATTAACCTATGAGCGTCTAAGTTATATTTTTTCATACAACTCGAAACTCGAGCCATACATCCAAAGAAATTCCATTTCCTTTGAGAAGTTCTGATTCAGCAAAACGAAATGTCTGACGCAAAGTAGTCCCCAAAAGGGGTTTTATTTTCTTCTACCCGATCTCACAATAGTAATATTTTTTTTTTATTTATTGACATATGCTTATTTTTTCGCCTGATATCCTTTTTGTAACAATGGTCAAACTTTTAGAGCCTCAGGGGTTTAAGAAATACGAAACGGATAAAGTATGCTGTCGGCGACCGACTACTATTGGCAGATAAAGGGACAGATAGATGCGAGGGCTGATCAAAATATTTTCTAAACCGAAATTATCACTGTTTGATATCGTTAACCCATTGATGTCTAATAAAAAGGTGGACGTTGGCAGAAAATGTAGAACTACATCAGAAGCCACAGAACGATGCTTAGTATAAGTGTCTGCGGAGTACAATACGTAAACACGCCTATTCAAATATATTGAAAATATCACTACCAAAAACTAAAAGTTTTCAGATAAAAATTCTGATATTTTTCATATTTCTGCTCAAAACATAGATTTATGTTTTTGAGCAAAAATAAGAAAAAATAATGTATACCCCTGTAAACCCCAGTTTTTCTACATAAAAGTGACGTTTAAGGGGGTCAAAATTATATAAGTATGTATATATATAGTAAAACTTCAATGACTCGAACACCGATGGCTCGTTTACTCATTTGAGTCACGACGAAATTCTTCCGACAGCTGAAGAAAAATATTTTAGGACAATTTAGGGAAATGCTCTTATTGTATCATGAAAATTGTATGTTATGTGTACTCATCGAGGCGATTCTAATGAGTACACTGATTATACCATTATTTTTTAGAATATCAAAACATTCCTAAATTATCCTCATATATCTCCTGACCTGGCGCTATGTTTAACCATCAGTGGCTCGAACTACCCATGTCAAGATCAAATTTCCATGGTCCAAAAGATTTTCGAGCTATTGAAGTTTGACTATGTTATGAACTTATTTTCATTTTTTAAGTTTTTTTCTTTTTTTTTTTTTTTTTTTTTTTTGTTGTTGTTGTTACACGCACGTAGCTAGTATATATATAAATTATATGTATAAATTAGCGAGTCACTGCCATGGAAAGTGTATGCTGGCACATTTCCCTTAGGTTCCGGATACCAGCCTTTTTTTATAAATAGCTATAATACACAAAACTCCAAATAAAAGCTGTAGCAGGACAGGATTGGTCGCCTAAATCACCCGTTGCCTCTAAACACTTTAACCAAAACCTTTAACTTAAGGTTTTTGCCAAGTCCATAACCTTGACCTCAAGGTCACTCATGTGGGTTGGGTGGTACAGCATAGAACTTCAGACCAATATCTAGCTAAGGGTTAGTATGAACTACGTCCATCCAGAAGTTCAGGAGATATAGCCTTTTAAAAACTTTAACCGACGCCGTGGCAACTGCAAGAGCTCTACCTGTACTTTTGTTCAGGTGAGCTAAAAAGATAATTGAATTACATACACAAAATGTGATCTCTAACTCTGCCAGCATAGTTGCAAATTTTTCATCCAAACTTTTCATACAATACTGCCATCAGTTAAATGGTATGTCATTCTTAAACTGGAGGTAATAAAAATCAACAAAATGAACATTTCCTTGTTAGATAACTAAACATTCCTCTCCTTGTATATGTTTTTAAACTCCAAATTTTCTTACCCAAATTGGTGCGACAATCTGGAGTTCTGCAACATATACTAGGAGAAATAAGAAACATATCAGCGGAAAAAGACACTTCATCAGGAAAACATGCCTATGTAATTTTGACTCCCTTAAACCCACTTTCATATTGTAAAACTGGGGTTTACAGGGGTACACATTATTTTTCTTATTTCTGCTCAAAGCATAGATTGTGGGTACTCGTTAGAACCGCCTCGTTGAGGCGTTCTAACGAGTACCCACAATCTATATTTGAGCAGAAATATGAGAAATATGAGAATTTTTTATCGGAAAATTTTCATTTTTTGGTGGTAAAATTTTCAGTATATTTGAATAGGCATGTTTTTGTAATGTCATCTGGAGCTATGATACCATTCAGAGATGTCTTTAATACACATTGTTTTATCATTTCACAAGCTGGATACATTGTAGTTACATGACCCTTGTTGTAACATGCCATGCCCACTTAAGGACAGCCGGACGCACGGTAAAATAATGTTGCTCTTGCACTTTCTTTAAATAAGGGAAGGTCATGTAGCAAGTTTGGTTAAATTCCGACCAGTGGTTTGGGAGGAGACTTGGTGACGGACAAAAGGATGGACGCTTGACGTATGGCCGGACGCACAAAATTTTCCAGTTGGCAAGCCAAAATAAGATCTCTACAATACCAATGCGCACAACAGATTTGGTGAAAATCAATATTTACTCAAATATCTTCTGGAAACGAAATACGGACGGACGTACAACAGATGGACGGACGTACCACAGACTGACAGACAGATTATCGTGTGGCGGAGTATAAAAATTGTTCGAAATAAGCTGGCCGATGACGTTGCAGTGACTTAGTTTCTAGAGCTAGAGCCTCTGCTTTGCATCAGTGCGGGGCGGGTGGGGGAGGGGGATGGGGATGGGGGACTCTGTGTGGGGTGAGGAGGGGAGCTCGATCTACCATTGAGTCATACCAAAGACAATAAAATTATACTAGCTGCTCTTTTGCTTGACGCCAGCATTGAGAAAGTGGAGGTAGAAATCGGAACTGGTCGGCCCGGTGTGACGTTAATGTGGTTCAGTGAAATATCACGTCATGTGTCTGGGGCGTGATATTTCAGCAAGGCAGCACTATAAAATGTAGCACTGAGGCCGCTGTCGCATCCAGATACCGTCGCGATATGATTGAAAGACGCTTGAAAGAGACATTAAACCCAAATTAAATAAATAAAATAAATAAATAGACAAATATATTCAATATTTTCAGGTTAAAATCTGTCAAATGGCTCTTCAATGTTATACTCGCGCTTGCGCGGGTCCTTTTCTTGTCCTTATAAATGACACGTAATTCACGGGCCTGTGGTAACAGGTAGAATGTGCTACATGATATAGCTCGTGCTAGCACGAGTTATTCATTGTATAGGCGACAATTATGCGACAAAACCCGTGCTGTAACGGTTGACCGGTTTTAACCCTTATAGCGCTAAGCAAAGTTGTAGCAGACGATATTCTATTTCATTATTATTATTTTTCTGAGAAAATAACACTTGCCATTTTATGTAAGTTGTGTGCTTGGCAGACAAATGGACTATCAGGACTTATTTTCTCTGAAACCTACTCTCTGAAACTCGTATATTACACCCAAATGAGGATTATCCACTACCTGTTACCTGTCACGAAAATGAACGACAATGCAGTTATTTCCCTTAAACCATGTGTCGATTTTGCGCTTATGTGAATTATTTAGCTCAAGTAAGTCTTGACACTTTCACCATATAATATGGGAAACATGGAAGAGTTTAGTTAGTGGAGGAGTATGGTTACTAAGCATAGTAAAAACAGGTAAAAGAAAAGCCCAGGGAGTGGCACAATCACAAACCACAGCCCTTCTCAGACACCAAGAGGAAGAGGAAACAGACAAAACCAAACAAGTACAAATCGAACAAACGTACGAAAAGCACTAAGATTAGCTCTCTTTTCTCCAAGCGAGGTAATCGCAATGCTTAAAGGACTGAAAAACACAAGAACAAAATAACACAAGGTAAGACATAGAACAAATCGCCTCGTAGAATAAACCACAAAACAACAAAGAGTAACACTAACACCGGGACCACCGCCTTAGAACGGTCGGTAGAGTAAACCACCGGAGGTTTAAAGCACTTTTACAGCTAATCAACTTCACCCTCGGTCCGACGCTACTCTTAATACAGAAATACATAAAAATTCGGTTGGCATAAAGGCTCCCAACTCAGTCAGTGCATAAAAGCGAAAACATAAAAATTAAATTAATCTCTATAATAAACAAAGACAAGTACTCATGGCTAATTCTACTGTATGCCAGAGTAAATGAAATCCAATAGTTGAACCAGGGCGGGCCAAGCCAAAGACATTTAGTCAAGCGCAAACCTTTCAATTCTGAGTTTCTGAAATAGACTCTTCCATCTCTGCATTTGGACACTTCCATTGCTGCCAAAAGGGTTACAGTTGTAAATCAAGAACAGAATGGGTGTAATATATAACTGACTGCAGGTACTGTAAAAAGAGTGACAAAAGTAGCAGTCAGATATGGGGTCCAGCTACATTTTTCAATGAAAATTGCCATTTTCAGCATACATGTAGTAATCATTGCAATTTGCTTATATGATACACAGAAGTTATAAGAACTGCGATGTAGAAAATTCACTTGCAGAAAATCTAATTTTTTTTTTCTGATTATGTAAAGAGTGTTACACTCCTGACATTCACAGCATTAGACCCCCTCTGCCTCCACCCCACCCCACCCCAAAACCTGTTGTTGCATGAATATATGGTAACAAATGTATGTCTTTTCAATTCAGGATACTGTAAGACAGTGAATATATGATATCGAAAAACATTTGCTTTTTTCAAGCATGTAATGCTAAATGTCAGGAGTGTAAAAATTTAGCATTAAATTTTTTTTTGTTACTTAAATTGAGATGATAACATTTTTCCAGAATATTGATATCATTCTAATTTGTTCGCAGCAGGAGAGGCTCAGCTTAGTAAAATAATGTCCATCACACAAGGCATTTTAAAAGCTTTTACTAGGTATTTGAAGTGAGATATAAAAAGTGTTTCAGCCATTATTTACCCTTATCCTGCTGAACACGGATATACCCTGCCTTTGCAAACAGTGTAGATCCAGATCAGTTGGCTTCTGAAGAAGCCATCTGATCTGGATCTGCACTGTTTGCCATTATTTATGTAAATTTAAAGCAACAATGCGGATCAAGTATTTTGATTGAGTGAAAATTAGAAATGGGCATGGCATCTTAATTTATTCAGCAGGACAAGGGTTAAAATAGGAGGAGTAAAAATAGTTTAAAATTTGAAAAATAGATCTAGAATGGACCTACAGGGGCAACATGTTGCCTTTTAATGTATAACAACAATACAGCAAGAAAAATTCTTGCACTGTTTAGGGATATTAAATTATGTGAATATCAGACCTGAGGCCTAGAAAAAAAGATGTTCTGTTTCCGATTTCATCACCAATTTGCCATAGGGTCGGTAGGTCAGCCACTGTTTTTTCTCTGTCTTTTTTTAGCTCACCGGGACTATGTCCCTGGAGAGTTTATGTTGTCACCCAGGCGTTGGCGTTGGCGTCCGCGTCGGTGTCCGCGTCCGCGTTAGCACAATGTTTAAGTTTTCAAATGTGTGCATAGTTTTTTAACTGTTTAAGGTACTGCTTCATATTTGGCCTACACCTACTTTAGGGTAACACCTTTCAATAGCATACACCCCATCCCCAAAATAGACTCTTTATATAGGTCAAGGTCAGTTCTTTCTTTGTCTTTTACGCCCATGTTTAAGTTTTGAGTTTAAGTTTAGAAAAGTGTACATAACTGCTGAAGTATTTAAGATAGAGCTCTAATATTTGGTCCACTTCAGCCTTAGGGTTAGACCTTCCAATAACACACACCTCTTCCTCAGTTTGACCTTCTGCCTAGGTCAAGGTCAGGTCATACTTTGTCATTTGAACCAATGTTCTGCGTTTAAGTTTTGAAAAGTGTCTGTAACTGCTGAAGTATTCAAGATATTTGGCCCACACCAACATTAGGGTAAGACCTTTCAATAGACCTTTTCCTCAGTTTGACCTTCTGCCAAGGTCAGGTCAGGTTATACTTTGTCATTTAAACCCATGTTTGAGTTTTGCGTTTAAGTTTTAAAAAGTGTTCGTAACTGCTAAAGTATTCAAGATGCTGCTTTAATGTTTGGCCTACACCTACCTTAGGGTAAGACCTTTCAATAGTATACACCCCTTCCTCAGTTTGACCTTCTGCCTAGCTCAAGATCAGATCATACTTTGTCATTTATACCTGTGTTTAAGTTTTGAAAAGTGTACACGGCTGCTGAAGTATTAAGATATAGCTTTCATATTTTGTCCACACCAGCCTAAGGGAAGATGTTTCAATGGCATATACACCATCCCTCAGTTTGACATTCTTCCGACATCAAAGTCAGGTCATACTCTGTCATTTACTGCTATGGTTAAGGTCTGCATTTAATCTTTAATATTTAAAGATTGTTTTCTTATCCGATCTGATCAGCCCTTTCAGGCGAGCTGCGTTGTCTTCTGACAACTCTTGTTTTATAAATCAAATTACGGTCGGTGAATCATATAAATGAAATCTTGAAATATTTTTACTTCTCTTACCGCACATTAGACCGTTTTTGAATACCGATGATAAAGGGGCATGTGTTAAATGGATTATATTTTATTTTAGGTCAATATATGGCTGCTAGCTTCGAAATAAACTGCACTAAGGCTAAATAAATAATATGTGTGTTTAGGGTATCAAGTTAGAATAAATAGGTAGGGTAGGTAGGGATTTCTTTTCTTTTCTTTTTTTTTTTTTTTTTATTTTTTTTATGAAAAAAAAAACAAACAAAAAAAACCCAAAAAAAACAACCACAATCACCAAATATATTTGCACTTTGCACCATAATTCACATAAAAGTTTACCAAGTCAGTTTGACTACCCTATGATGTAACTAAAAAGTATTAATAGAATGGCAAATAGTATAGACTGATCCAATTGCTCCTGCATGAGTAGTTTGATCAGGTTCTGCAGTGTTTGCTCAAGGCTACTTGTCAGAATATTTAGCATAAATATGATAGCATAAATATTTTATCCCAGTAACACCAATTTTTTTATCGTCATTATTATTTAAATAAAAAAAAAACAAAAACAAAACATGGAAACAAAAAGCCACGTTTCACCAGGAAAATTAGGTAGAGAAGGATTACCCTAAACACACACATTTTTATGCCCTGCAACACAAAGTGGCGAGGGTATTATGTTATACCATCCGAATTTTGAGTGTCTGTCCGTCAGTCCGTCGGTCTGTTCGTCCATCCATCGGTCCATCAGTGCCTCCATCATTCGTGTCCGCTCCTTAATTCTGAAATCATCTGAGATATTTTCATGAAACTTCATACAGTTGTAAAGCACTATAAGATGACCTGCAGAACACATGAACCATTACTCCGGTTTGCCTACTTACGGAGTTATTGCCTGTTGAACTTTGAACATAGCCGTTGCTGTTATGTACTCGTGTCCGCTCTGTAAGTTGAAAACCCTTCGAGATATTATTATAAAATTTCTCGTAAGTGTAAAGCACCATGAGACAGTGTGCAGAACAGAAAAACCGTATCTCTGGTCAACCTACTTTTGGAGTTGTGGTCCTTTGGACGTAGGAGATATTGAAAACAGCCATCATTTCTACCATGTACTTGTGTCTGCTCTGTAAGTTAAAAACCATTCCAGATATTTTGATTAAATTTCACACAAATGTAAAACATCCTGACACAAGATGCAGAACACAAAAACCGTGACTCTGGTTAACCTTCTTCGGAGTTATGGCCCTTTGAACTTTGAAAATATTGTATTCTGTAATATATTTGTGTCCACTCTTTAACTTCAAAACTGTTTAAAATATTTTCTTGAAACTTTATGCAAATGTATATCACCATAATACAATGTGCAAAACATAAGAACCATAACTCTGAACTACCTGCTTTAGGAGTTACTGCTCTTTGAACATTGTTTATAGTGATGCAACACATGTGCTATTTCTGTAACTTGAAAATGGTGTGAGATTTTCTTGAACCCTTGCAAAAATGTAAAGCAACATTAGATAACATATAGAACAGAGTTTATTTTTGACAGATAAGATATTTTATATGGTATATAAGATATCTTATATGTGAAATTAAATATCTAATATGATATATCAGATATCTTATATAGGATATAAGATATCTTATATAGGATATAAGATATCTGATATACTAATTCAGATATATTATATCCTATATTAGATATGTTATATCCTATACAAGATATCTGATATAATGCACAATAAATAATAAAACGTTTTACTATTTATTCTATAAATCAGATATCTGATTTAATGTATCAGATATCTTATATAATATATGATATCTGATATACTATATCAGATATCTTATATATATAATAGATATCTTATATGTCAATAAACATATCTAATATGCTAAATAAGATATCTGAATTGACATATAAGATATCTTATATGCTATATAAGATATCTGATATGCTATATAAGATATCTCATATGCTATATAATATATCTCATATAGGATATAAGATATCTTATTTACTAAAGAAGATATCTCATTTATTCAATCAAATAAGTATGTCATTTAGTATATCAGATATCTTATTTAGTATATTAGATATCTATATTGGTAAATAAGATATCTTATTAAACAAATAAGATATCTTATATGGTAAATTAGATATCTTATATGCAGAAATAAATAAGATATAGGATATAAGATATTTAATATAGGATATAAGATATCTGAATTAGTATATCAGATATATTATATCCTATATTAGATATCTTATATCCTATATAAGATATCTGATATAATATATAAGATTTTTTTTTTGCTTAATAAATAGTAAAACGGCTTGCCATACATATTGATATTGCACCAGGAACCAATTTACAAAATTTAAAATCTGGCCATTTTATAAAATGCAGAATGATAATGCTGCTGCAAGAAAAATGAAAGAGAACTATTTTATAAATTTATTCAAGCCAAAATTAAACAGGCATACTTAATTTAAAATGCATCTGTTAATCTTTTTCATGAATTCGAATGTTATTTTGCATACTGTATTGTGTGACGTTGTTTCCTGTCTTTTGTAACGTTGTTCCTATAGAAACCAATGCCATTTTATACGTCTTCTGATGATCTACACTGATATTAGTGAAACACATTAAGAAATTAAATTTTCACAGATTTCTAGGCACTTTTACTTATATATATATATATATGTATGTGGGGCCCTTGATAATGTGGATGTATGCCGCCAGCTTGTCACCGCTATGGCCTGGGCTTGATACCTGATGCTCCCATGTAACAAGGCAATAAAAATATCTTTTTCTGTAGCATTTGATATAGGATGGGGACAGATGGTTTTGGCCATTGTATATGTCTCTTTGTCACTGCTGTATATGATGAGGTCATTTCATTAACATTGCTTGTGGCCTGTATCAGCCTTCTTCAGAGTAGTTTAAATAGTTACTTACTTACATCTTTGGGGATAAATCAAACGAGGCGACATTGCAATATCACACACACATATATATATATATGTATATATATATATATATATATATATAGGGCCCTTGATAGTGTAGATGAAAGCTGCTAGCTTGGCACTGGTACGGCCTGGGCTTGATACCTGGTGCTGCCATGTAACAAGACAATAAAAAAAAAAATCTGTAGCATTGGATTTGGGAAGGGTACTGAAAACTGAAATGGTTTGGAACATTGCATATGTCTCTTTGTCACTGCTGCGGCCTGAGTTTGATTTCTGGCACTTGCATGTGACTGGGTAACAAAAAACCTTTTCAGTACCACTGTATCCTTGAAGGATACGGAAATTATTTTTAGTGTTGTATATGATGAGGTCTAATCATTAACTTTTCTTGTGGCCTGTATCAGCCTTCTTCAGAGTTTAAATAGTTACTTATTTACATCTTTGGGGATAAATCAAACGAGGCCACATTGCAACACACACACACACACACACACACACACATATATATATATATATATATATATATATATATATATATATATATATATATATATATATATATATATATATATATATATATATATATATATATATATATATAAACGGAAATTAGTGTACAAAAGTTGCTTATGCTGGGACCAGGAATTAAAACACTGACCTCCTGCCTGCCAGAAGACATTCTGTCTATTACATCATCCGACTGTACATCGATTTTGACATTTTTAAACCTAAGGAAACAAAAACAATGATGTTAAGTTTATAATTGTTATTATTTGATAAAAACAATAGAAGAGCTGCAATTGTGCTATGATTATAAAGCATGTCGGCTTTGCAAGCTGGAGGTCCGTGGTTCGATTCCTGGTCCTGGCACGACCAATTTTTGTATGCTTATTTCTATTTATATGTATCATTTCCAACATTGTACATTGTCCAGGCATTCCCACAGTTGGTAAATATGTAGACACTCAAAGTAATCCCTTGTCATGTTTACATGGACATTCATATAGGTTTCATGTGTTTGTTTGTTTGTGTTGAGGTTTTACAGCCCAGTCAACCCATTGGGGTCATGTCAAGTATGGTCAGTTTTCCTAATCACACCTTTACTGGGCAGGCTTAGACCTCTAAGATGCTGGAATATCTAATCGACAATATTTTTGTGGAGTTAGGCGGACGGATATTTCAGCAAACAATCGGCATACTGATGGCTGATACTAACTGTGCACCGTTACTTGGCGACTTGTTTTTATACTCGTATGAGGCCGAGTTTGTACAAAGTCTCCTGCAAGCAGGCAAGAAACACCTCGCACATCAATTCAATTTCACCTACAGATATATAGATGATGTATTGTCTCAGAAAAACACAAAATTTACAGAGTATTTGGAATTCATCTATCCACATGAACTTGAAATAAAGGAAACAATGGAGACTGCAGCCTCCTCCTCATACTTGCATTGTTATCCCTACATTGACAATCGAAAGCTTACTAGGCTTTACGACAAACGGGATGACTTCAATTTTCCCATTGTTAACTTCCCATTCCTGAGCAGTAATATCCCTTCTGCATACGGCGTTTACGTTTCACAGATAATCCATTGTGCCAGAGCCTGTTCAAATTATCAGGACTTCATGGAGCGTGGGAAAGTGCTCACTACAAAGTTGTTGAGCCAGGGGTTTCAAAAAACCAAACTGGCAGCAACACTTAAGAAGTTCTATGTGAGACATCATGATCTGGTCAATCCCTACAATGTGGCAGTTTTCAGAATTGTTTCTGATGTTTTTGCCAGTGACACGCCATTAGTAGACTTCCCAAATCCCGGACATACGCTTCTACCTAAATAGCAGCTATGGAAGATGTTCTTCATTCAAAATTTTATCAAGTACCCTGTCTTCCTCCCTCCCTCCACCCCCCCCCCTCCCAAACACTCACATACACACTATGATCTGGATTTGAAGGTCATAGTCTTACTTTTTTTTTTTTTATTACAAGCGCGAGTTCAGGCTAGCATCCTGTCTGGCGACAGGTCTTGTTATACCCCCACTGTGTTTATAGGGGTATACTGTTTTCACATTGTCCGTCGGTTAAGTTTTGGTTTTCTGTTTGCTACATAATTTAAGAAAAATGTTGAGTTTGATAAGATGTTGCTGTTACACATAAATAAGGGCCTAGGGTATTAATTCCTTTAGAGTTATTTCCCTTTGTAATTCTTGAAAAGCATTTTTGGTTTCTGCTTCTTATCTTGGTAAATAATTTCAGGAATCTTTTCATATTTTGCATAAACCTTGATATTGATGAGTTGTTGCTGTGAGACAAAACTAAGGACAGGGGTTAATTCCTGTAGAGTTATTTCCCTTTGTAAGTCTTGAAAATCCATTTTGGTTTATTTTTTCTATTTTATTCTATTCTTTTGGCTTCTGCTTCTTATCTTGCTAAATATTTTTAAGAATCTTTTCATATTTTGCTCAAATGTTGATATTTATAAGGTGTTGCTGTTACACAAAAATACCTGCCTAGGGGTTAATTCCTTTATAGTTGTTTACCTTTGTATCTCTTGAAAAGCAGTTGCGGTTTCTGCTTCTTATCTTGCTAAATATAATTTCAAGAGTCTTTTCATGTTTTGTATAAATGTTGATATAGAGAAGATGTTGTTGTTAGAAAAAAAAAATAAATAAGGACCTAGGGGTTAATTCCTTTAGAGTTATTTCCCTTTGCAATTCTTGAAAAGACGTTTTGATTTCTGCTTCTTTTACTTCTTGTCTTGCTAAATAATATCAGGAAACTTTTCGTATTTTGCATTAATCATAAACCTTGATATTGATGAGGCATTGCTGATAGACAAAAAAAGGGGCCTAGGGGTTACAGTGATATTTCCCTTTGTAATTCCTGAGAAGCAGTTTTGGTTTCTTCTTCTTATCTTGCAAAATAATTTCAGGAATCTTTTCATATTTTGCATAAATGTCGATATTGATGAGGTGTTGCTGTTTAACAAACATAAGTGCCTAAGGGTTAATTCCTATAGAGTTATTTCCTTTTGTAATTCTTAAAAAAGGGTTTTAGTTTCTGCTTCTTATCTTGCTAAATAATTTCAGGAATCTTTCACATTTTCTTTAACATTGATACTGATGAGATGTTAATGTTTGAAAAAAAAATAAGGGTCTAGAGGTAATTCCTTTAGAGTTATTTCCCCTTGTAATTCTGAAAAAAAGCATATTTCACTGTCACTGGGTATAGGTACTTGTACTGCCTTACGGTACAAGCCGGCTTTTATAGTGACACGGTAGGGTGTAGGACTTTGAGTCCAGCGGACCGGGTTCAATCCCCGGTTGCGGAAAAATGTTATTTCCATTTTTTCACATGTTACATTTGGCGCCCAACGTAAATATAACCCACTTGTGTGCATAAAACTCCTCGAGTCTCATTTCACGTGATTCTCGGACTCCTAGAAATTCAGGGATAAATTTCAAGTTGGAGGGGGAGAATGTCACCAGGTATAGGTAAATTAAACACTTGTACAGTATGTCTTTCCGTGTGTCATTTTGTTCTTGTGTTTTTTAGTTCTTTTCGTTTTGCGATTACCTCGCTTGGGGAAGAGAGAGCTAATCTTAGTGCTTTTCGTACGTTTGTTCGGTTTGTGGTTGTTTAGATTTATCGGTTTCCTCTTCCTCTTAGGGTCTGAGATGGGCTGCGGTTTGTGATTGTGGCACTCCCTGGACTTTTCTCTTACCTTTTTGCGGTCTAGCCAAAGAAGGAAAAAAATGTGTCTTTAAAGGATGGTACTGTGACGTATTGGATTAGTTTCGTCCACTCTAGCGTTTTGGTGCCTACCTGGTCTGCTATTACTGACGGAATGTAGCCACTGGGGGGTCTCTATCGCTCTACAGTTCCTGCAGTTTTTATCTCGTGATGGCACCGTGCTGTTTTCTGTAGAGTCGAACATTGCGACTTTGCCGTGCAACATTTACTGCAACGGTAAAAGCACCTTAAGTAATGGCTCCGTGACAGGGCTGCACCCCTGAAAAAATCTATATACCTCTGAATACATCGGTCAATTTTAGGGGATCATACCTTTGGTAGCTTTTGCACCACGTCCGCCGAGGCAGACAACTTTTGTTTGCTTTACTGCACACCGAATCCCTTCTAAAAAGGGTCTACTCTAAAACGAAAAAAAAATTCTCTTAAGGAGCGAGTACTTTAAGACTAGTCCCCTTTTCAGAAGGGAGATAAAGTTTCTCAGTTGTCTGACCTGAATGTGTATATAGATTATAAAAGAAATGACTCTTACAACTGAAAACCGCTAAAGTATCAAGTTTTCGAGGACAGAGTAACTAGTTTCGGCCAATTTCGCCTCATCAGCAACCCTCATATAAATTTAAAAACATGCAGAAGTGAGCTTAATGGGCGAGGGTCTCAAAAGACCAATGCATAAACTATACTACTGTGAAGTTAGGGGATACATTTTACGGTTGCCTTACGGCACTTAACCCAGTTTTTACTTTTATCCTCTGGGAATTAATGGTAGAATTTCAACTAGGATTTTGATTTTCTAATTATTCATTATTTGCAGAGCATTTTTCTTTATTAACAAAAACAACATAATGGTTGATATACAAAATATGGCTGAAGGTAATTTTAAAAAATGACTGGTATTATTCCTTCTATCATACGAACAAATTTACATATATCTACTTTTTTTAGAATGAACACGAATAGAGAAGCATTTAGAAAAAAAGAAAACAGGATTAACGTAATAGCAAAGTCACGATATATAACCATTTATACCAAGTTGACTCTTCTGCTTTAACTGTTTGGAACCTGTTCATTTCAATGTAAGGAGTGTGTGGCTAGTTTCTGTTGTCACCATGTTTTATACAGATTTCTTGCGTCTGATGGTCTGATGTTAATCTGCAATGTTTGCCAATGTCCTTTAATGGGACGCTCGAAACAATTGAGTCAGCTGCGGACTTTTTTTTAGTTTGAGGTAAGTAAACTGTAATAAAAATCAGCGAGAAACTTAAATCAAAATGTTCAAAATACAATAATGCATTGAAGAGACATGAAAGTCCGATTTAGTTTTACAAGGAAAAAATGTTTTAGTTTTCGATTACATGTCCGATACATTAATATCCTGTATCGGGTTTAGGAATAATATTGAAAGCTATCGATGGTAATAAAAAGTAGCAACAACTAAAAAAAAAAAAAAAAAAAAAAAAAAAAAAAAAAAAAAGAATCAAAACAACATACAGACTTCAACATGCTCTGTGGCGGTCACCTTTCCAAACACTAACTGGGATGAACGTTGCTTAACTTCGAAGAACAGATCAGAAGCAGTGTTTCAATGTAATATAGAATCAACACAATCCGGTCGCAAATTTATCATTTATAACCCTTGATATTGGATCAATAGTCTCGGGAGCTAGCATTTTGTTTTCATATATTACCTTCCTTGGAAATCCTTTCTTTATAAAATTGGACTAAATCCTTAGAGTAATAATTACGCATTCAATGTGTTTTACTTCATAAGATCTTAAATATAATATCACTGGACTTCTCTGCTTGTATAAGCTTCGTATGTTTCGTCAATTTCACCATATATAAAATACTGACAAATTTATTAATATCGAAACTTGATACCTCCCGCTTGTAGCTATGTATTGGCTTTTCTACAAAGAGACTATTTCATCCACAAACAAGTACCTTTTATAACTGATGGCGTAAATTCTTCTTATTTATTTTTTTTTTTTCAGAAGAAAGCGCATGCAGGTATATTCGGATTAAACAACATAAAATATGTCCATGCATAGTGAAAGCTAAGCCCAGATCAGCGCAGTATGATTAGGAATTCCACTGTTTGCATGTGCCATACGGATCCTTTGGATTTGAAAATTGTCCAATCTCATATGCGGACAACTAGGACTAAGACAATCTTTGCATCCGCGCACAGAAACATTAAAAAAGGCTTAGCAAGTTATATGTTTTGCGTGATTAAATAATGTAGTGGCTTGTAGAGCTAAACCAAAGTACACAGCTTGTCATTTATCTCTGTTTAACGTGAAATAATTGGATTGAAGTCGGTGGCTAGTTCAAGGGTGTGCACTTGGGTGCTTAGACGCACCATATTTTGGGAAGTTTGTATATCCTGAACTAAGTAATTCAGGAGTTCTTCTCCTACCTGATCGCTCCAGTACCTATCAAATTGCAAAAAAAAATATCTACTATTCTTCGACCTTTGTTTTGAAGATGCTTCTTGTTATAGTAATGAATATACTTTTGTGGAGGGAGTTGTGGGGGGTGGGGGTGGGGGTGGGGGCAACAGTGGGTAGCCGGTTAAGATATTTATATGGCATAGTCCGAATGTGCGTGCCGAATAGCCCCCTTTTTCAGCGCTGCAAGGTATATGGTAAGGTCCCTTTCTTCAACAAAAAAGTATATGACTTACCCGATATTTTTTGGTTCTTATGTAAAAGGTCCCATTTTCTCACATCCGGTATATGCTATATTTTCGGTCAGAGATATTTAAAGGATGCTTCTCAGTGAATTGTCTGCTATATCTGTGTAACTACCAGCAATACATGGGCATAACAATTAAAAGGCAGTATATCAATAGGTCAAAATTTCGGATTGTGCAGGTACCGATACTTGAAGGTCAGCAGACGCATTTCCAGTCCAGTTTGTATGGATGGGCTCTACAAACGTTCCAAATTTCAGCTTAATCGGATGAACAGCAGACGAGTTATTATGGGTCAAAGTTTCAGACATTCCCTACCAACTTTGAACTGCAAGTTTGAGCCTAATGCGACCTTCACCGATCGGGATGAAACTGTTGCCAGACGAAATGTCTGGACCAAGGACTCCCTGGGGCCAAGTGCCCAAAATTTCTTATCGCCCTTTTTCGATTTATGGCCCCTGAAAGTTGATATTTGCTAATGTTTGACCCCTAATAACTTACTAACGCAAAGTCCGAATTTTCTGACAAATATTGTTTTATGTTCTATGGTACTAGGACAATGTTTGGTGCTAGTTTCAGCTCGATCGGTGAAGGTCACCTTTAGTGACTTTTAATCTCTGTTCAGCAGGCGAGACCTAGGGACTCATTTCCAGTCCTTATATCTTTGCTTCTACTGCATGCAGCGCCACACAATTTGGCACGGAAATATACCTCCCTAAGACCTATAAACCTTATAAAAAGCGCACCTGTCTGTTACGAACTGATGGAGTTATTAGGGTATTTACGTTTTCCCGCCCAAAATCCCATAGGGTGCAATGCAAACTTGAGGACCCATTTTCAGCAAGACGCCTTGCCTCGAATCCCTTGACTACCCTTTACTTTTGTCGACATTAATGATCTGCGCATGCGCATAAATTTGCAGCACCGAGGATGCTATCCTTTGGCTGCTGTAGGCGCAAAAATGTTAATTTATTGAATTTTTGGCGCCCCATAGTGCACGTGCTATTCCACTGACCGCATCCCTGATGGTGCAGACATGTTTGTATGGATGGGCTCTACAAACGTTCCAAATTTCAGCTTAATCGGATGAACAGCAGACGAGTTATTAGGGGTCAAAGTTTCAGACATTCCCTACCAACTTTGGACTGCAAGTTTGAGCCTAATGCGACCTTCACCGATCGGGATGAAACTGGTGCCAGACGAAAGGTCTGGACAAAGGACTCCCTGGGGCCAAGTGCTCAAAATTTCTTATCGCCCCTTTTTCGATTTATGGCCCCTGAAAGTTGATATTTGCTAATGTTTGACCCCTAATAACTTACTAACGCAAAGTCCGAATTTTCTGTTAAAAATTGTTTTATGTTCTATGGTACTAGGACAATGTTTGGTGCTAGTTTCAGCTCGATCGGTGAAGGTCACCTTTAGTGACTTTTAATCTCTTTGTTCAGCAGGCGAGACCTAGGGACGCATTTCCAGTCCTTATATCTTTGCTTCTACTGCATGCAGCGACATACAATTTGGCACGGAAATGTACCTCCCTAAGACCTATAAACCTTATAAAAAGCGCACCTGTCTGTTACGAACTGATGGAGTTATTAGGGTATTTACGTTTTCCCGCCCAAAATGCCTTAGGGTGCAAAGCAAACTTGAGGACCCATTTTCAGCAAGACGCCTTGCTCGAATCCCTTGACTACCCTTTACGTTTGTAGACATTAATGATCTGCGCATGCGCAAAAATTTGCAGCACCGAGGATGCTTTCCTTTGGCTGCTGTAGGCGTAAAAACGTTTATTTATTGAATTTTCGGCGCCCCATAGTGCACGTGCTATTCCACTGACCGCATCCCGAATGGTGCAGACATGTTTGTATGGATAGGCTCTACAAACGTTCCAAATTTCAGCTTAATCGGATTAACAGCAGACGAGTTATTAGGGGTCAAAGTTTCAGACATTCCCTACCAACTTTGGACTGCAAGTTTGAGCCTAATGCGATCTTCACCGATCGGGATGAAACTGTTGTCAGACGAAAGGTCTGGACCAAGGACTCCCTGGGGCCAAGTGCCCAAAATTTCTTATCGCCCTTTTTCGATTTATGGCCCCTGAAAGTTGATATTTGCTAATGTTTGACCCCTAATAACTTACTAACGCAAAGATCGAATTTTCTGACAAATATTGTTTTATGTTCTATGGTACTAGGACAATGTTTGGTGCTAGTTTCAGCTCGATCGGTGAAGGTCACCTTTAGTGACTTTTAATCTCTTTGTTCAGCAGGCGAGACCTAGGGACTCATTTCCAGTCCTTATATCTTTGCTTCTACTGCATGCAGCGCCATACAATTTGGAACGGAAATGTACCTCCCTAAGACCTATAAACCTTATAAAAAGCGCACCTGTCTGTTTCGAACTGATGGAGTTATTAGGGTATTTACGTTTTCCCGCCCAAAATCCCATAGGGTGCAATGCAAAATTGAGGACCCATTTTCAGCAAGACGCCTTGCCTCGAATCCCTTGACTACCCTTTACTTTTGTAGACATTATTGATCTGCGCATGCGCATAAATTTGCAGCACCGAGGATGCTTTCCTTTGGCTGCTGTAGGCGCAAAAATGTTAATTTATTGAATTTTTGGCGCCCCATAGTGCACGTGCTATTCCACTGACCGCATCTCTGATGGTGCAGGCATGTTTGTATGGATGGGCTCTACAAACGTTCCAAATTTCAGTTTAATCGGATGAACAGCAGACGAGTTATTAGGGGTCAAAGTTTCAGACATTCCCTACCAACTTTGGACTGCAAGTTTGAGCCTAATGCGACCTTCACCGATCGGGATGAAACTGGTGCCAGACGAAAGGTCTGGACAAAGGACTCCCTGGGTCCAAGTGCCCAAAATTTCTTATCGCCCCTTTTTCGATTTATGGCCCCTGAAAGTTGATATTTGCTAATGTTTGACCCCTAATAACTTACTAACGCAAAGTCCGAATTTTCTGACAAATATTGTTTTATGTTCTATGGTACTAGGACAATGTTTGGTGCTAGTTTCAGCTCGATCGGTGAAGGTCACCTTTAGTGACTTTTAATCTCTTTGTTCAGCAGGCGAGACCTAGGGACGCATTTCCAGTCCTTATATCTTTGCTTCTACTGCATGCAGCGCCTACAATTTGGCACGGAAATGTACCTCCCTAAGACCTATAAACCTTATAAAAAGCGCACCTGTCTGTTTCGAACTGATGGAGTTATTAGGGTATTTACGTTTTCCCGCCCAAAATCCCACAGGGTGCAATGCAAACTTGAGGACCCATTTTCAGCAAGACGCCTTGCTCGAATCCCTTGACTACCCTTTACGTTTGTAGACATTAATGATCTGCGCATGCGCAAAAATTGGCAGCACCGAGGATGCTTTCCTTTGGCTGCTGTAGGCGTAAAAACGTTTATTTATGGAATTTTCGGCGCCCCATAGTGCACGTGCTATTCCACTGACCGCATCTCAGATGGTGCAGACATGTTTGTATGGATAGGCTCTACAAACGATCCAAATTTCAGCTTAATTGGATGAACAGCAGACGAGTTATTAGGGGTCAAAGTTTCAGACATTCCCTACCAACTTTGGACTGCAAGTTTGAGCCTAATGCGACCTTCACCGATCGGGATGAAACTGGTGCCAGACGAAAGGTCTGGACAAAGGACTCCCTGGGGCCAAGTGCCCAAAATTTCTTATCGCCCCTTTTTCGATTTTTGGCCCCTGAAAGTTGATATTTGCTAATGTTTGACTCCTAATAACTTACTAACGCAAAGTCCGAATTTTCTGACAAATATTGTTTTATGTTCTATGGTACTAGGACAATGTTTGGTGCTAGTTTCAGCTCGATCGGTGAAGGTCACCTTTAGTGACTTTTAATCTCTTTGTTCAGCTGGCGAGACCTAGGGACGCATTTCCAGCCCTTATATCTTTGCTTCTACTGCATGCAGCGCCATACAATTTGGCACGGAAATGTACCTCCCTAAGACCTATAAACCTTATAAAAAGCGCACCTGTCTGTTTCGAACTGATGGAGTTATTAGGGTATTTACGTTTTCCCGCCCAAAATCCCATAGGGTGCAATGCAAACTTGAGGACCGTTTTTCAGCAAGACGCCTTGCTCAAATCCCTTGTTTACCCTTTACGTTTGTAGACATTAATGATCTGCGCATGCGGAAAAATTTGCAGCACCGAGGATGCTTTCCTTTGGCTGCTGTAGGCGTAAAAACGTTTATTTATTGAATGTTCGGCGCCCCATAGTGCACGTGCTATTCCACTGTCCGCATCTCGGATGGTACAGGCATGTTTGTATGGATAGGCTCTATAAACGTTCCAAATTTCAGCTTAATCGGATGAACAGCAGACGAGTTATTAGGGGTCAAAGTTTCAGACATTCCCTACCAACTTTGGACTGCAAGTTTGAGCCTAATGCGACCTTCACCGATCGGGATGAAACTGTTGTCAGACGAAAGGTCTGGACCAAGGACTCCCTGGGGCCAAGTGCCCTAAATTTCTTATCGCCCTTTTTCGATTTATGGCCCCTGAAAGTTGATATTTGCTAATGTTTGACCCCTAATAACTTACTAACGCAAAGTCCGAATTTTCTGACAAATATTGTTTTATGTTCTATGGTACTAGGACAATGTTTGGTGCTAGTTTCAGCTCGATCGGTGAAGGTCACCTTTAGTGACTTTTAATCTCTTTCTTCAGCAGGCGAGACCTAGGGACTCATTTCCAGTCCTTATATCTTTGCTTCTACTGCATGCAGCGCCATACAATTTGGAACGGAAATGTACCTCCCTAAGACCTATAAACCTTATAAAAAGCGCACCTGTCTGTTTCGAACTGATGGAGTTATTAGGGCATTTACGTTTTCCCGCCCAAAATCCCATAGGGTGCAATGCAAACTTGAGGACCCATTTTCAGCAAGACGCCTTGCCTCGAATCCCTTGACTACCCTTTACTTTTGTAGACATTAATGATCTGCGCATGCGCATAAATTTGCAGCACCGAGGATGCTTTCCTTTGGCTGCTGTAGGCGCAAAAATGTTAATTTATTGAATTGTTTGGCGCCCCATAGTGCACGTGCTATTCCACTGACCGCATCCCGCAGGGTGCAGACATGTTTGTATGGATGGGCTCTACAAACGTTCCAAATTTCAGCTTAATCGGATGAACAGCAGACGCGTTATTATGGGTCAAAGTTTCAGACATTCCCTACCAACTTTGGACTGCAAGTTTGAGCCTAATGCGACCTTCACCGATCGGGATGAAACTGGTGCCAGACGAAAGGTCTGGACAAAGGACTCCCTGGGGCCAAGTGCCCAAAATTTCTTATCGCCCTTTTTCGATTTATGGCCCCTGAAAGTTGATATTTGCTAATGTTTGACCCCTAATAACTTACTAACGCAAAGTCCGAATTTTCTGACAAATATTGTTTTATGTTCTATGGTACTAGGACAATGTTTGGTGCTAGTTTCAGCTCGATCGGTGAAGGTCACCTTTAGTGACTTTTAATCTCTTTGTTCAGCAGGCGAGACCTAGGGACTCATTTCCAGTCCTTATATCTTTGCTTCTACTGCATGCAGCGCCATACAATTTGGCACGGAAATGTACCTCCCTAAGACCTATACACCTTATAAAAAGCGCACCTGTCTGTTTCGAACTGATGGAGTTATTAGGGTATTTACGTTTTCCCGCCCAAAATCCCATAGGGTGCAATGCAAATTTGAGGACCCATTTTCAGCAAGATGCCTTGCTCGAATCCCTTGACTAAACTTTACGTTTGTAGACATTAATGATCTGCGCATGCGCAAAAATTTGCAGCACCGAGGATGCTTTCCTTTGGCTGTTGTAGGCGTAAAAACGTTTATTTATTGAATATTCGGCGCCCCATAGTGCACGTGCTATTCCACTGACCGCATCTCAGATGGAGCAGGCATGTTTGTATGGATAGGCTCTACAAACGTTCCAAATTTCAGCTTAATTGGATGAACAGCAGACGTGTTATTAGGGGTCAAAGTTTCAGACATTCCCTACCAACTTTGGACTGCAAGTTTGAGCCTAATGCGACCTTCACCGATCGGGATGAAACTGGTGCCAGACGAAAGGTCTGGACAAAGGACTCCCTGGGGCCAAGTGCCCAAAATTTCTTATCGCCCCTTTTTCGATTTATGGCCCCTGAAAGTTGATATTTGCTAATGTTTGACTCCTAATAACTTACTAACGCAAAGTCCGAATTTTCTGACAAATATTGTTTTATGTTCTATGGTACTAGGACAATGTTTGGTGCTAGTTTCAGCTCGATCGGTGAAGGTCACCTTTAGTGACTTTTAATCTCTTTGTTCAGCTGGCGAGACATAGGGACGCATTTCCAGGCCTTATATCTTTGCTTCTACTGCATGCAGCGCCATACAATTTGGCACGGAAATGTACCTCCCTAACACCTATAAACCTTATAAAAAGCGCACCTGTCTGTTTCGAACTGATGGAATTATTAGGGTATTTACGTTTTCCCGCCCAAAATCCCATAGGGTGCAATGCAAACTTGAGGACCGTTTTTCAGCAAGACGCCTTGCTCAAATCCCTTGATTACCCTTTACGTTTGTAGACATTAATGATCTGCGCATGCGGAAAAATTTGCAGCACCGAGGATGCTTTCCTTTGGCTGCTGTAGGCGTAAAAACGTTTATTTATTGAATTTTCGGCGCCCCATAGTGCACGTGCTATTCCACTGACCGCATCCCGGATGGTACAGGCATGTTTGTATGGATGGGCTCTATAAACGTTCCAAATTTCAGCTTAATCGGATGAACAGCAGACGAGTTATTAGGGGTCAAAGTTTCAGACATTCCCTACCAACTTTGGACTGCAAGTTTGAGCCTAATGCGACCTTCACCGATCGGGATAAAACTGTTGTCAGACGAAAGGTCTGGACCAAGGACTCCCTGGGGCCAAGTGCCCAAAATTTCTTATCGCCCTTTTTCGATTTATGGCCCCTGAAAGTTGATATTTCCTAATGTTTGACCCCTAATAACTTACTAACGCAAAGTCCGAATTTTCTGACAAATATTGTTTTATGTTCTATGGTACTAGGACAATGTTTGGTGCTAGTTTCAGCTCGATCGGTGAAGGTCACCTTTAGTGACTTTTAATCTCTTTGTTCAGCAGGCGAGACCTAGGGACTCATTTCCAGTCCTTATATCTTTGCTTCTACTGCATGCAGCGCCATACAATTTGGAACGGAAATGTACCTCCCTAAGACCTATAAACCTTATAAAAAGCGCACCTGTCTGTTTCGAACTGATGGAGTTATTAGGGTATTTACGTTTTCCCGCCCAAAATCCCATAGGCTGCAATGCAAACTTGAGGACCCATTTTCAGCAAGACGCCTTGCCTCGAATCCCTTGACTACCCTTTACTTTTGTGGACATTAATGATCTGCGCATGCGCATAAATTTGCAGCACCGAGGATACTTTCCTTTGGCTGCTGTAGGCGCAAAAATGTTAATTTATTGAATATTTGGCGCCCCATAGTGCACGTGCTATTCCACTGACCGCATCTCTGATGGTGCAGACATGTTTGTATGGATGGGCTCTACAAACGTTCCAAATTTCAGCTTAATCGGATGAACAGCAGACGAGTTATTAGGGGTCAAAGTTTCAGATATTCCCTACCAACTTTGGACTGCAAGTTTGAGCCTAATGCGACCTTCACCGATCGGGATGAAACTGGTGCCAGACGAAAGGTCTGGACAAAGGACTCCCTGGGGCCAAGTGCCCAAAATTTCTTATCGCCCCTTTTTCGATTTATGGCCCCTGAAAGTTGATATTTGCTAATGTTTGACCCCTAATAACTTACTAACGCAAAGTCCGAATTTTCTGTTAAATATTGTTTTATGTTCTATGGTACTAGGACAATGTTTGGTGCTAGTTTCAGCTCGATCGGTGAAGGTCACCTTTAGTGACTTTTAATCTCTTTGTTCAGCAGGCGAGACCTAGGGACGCATTTCCAGTCCTTATATCTTTGCTTCTACTGCATGCAGCGCCATACAATTTGGCACGGAAATGTACCTCCCTAAGACCTATAAACCTTATAAAAAGCGCACCTGTCTGTTTCGAACTGATGGAGTTATTATGGTATTTACGTTTTCCCGCCCAAAATCCCTTAGGGTGCAATGCAAACTTGAGGACCCATTTTCAGCAAGACGCCTTGCTCGAATCCCTTGAATACCCTTTACGTTTGTAGACATTAATGATCTGCGCATGCGCAAAAATTTGCAATACCGAGGATGCTTTCCTTTGGCTGCTGTAGGCGTAAAAACGTCTATTTATTGAATTTTCGGCGCCCCATAGTGCACGTGGTATTCCACTGACCGCATCCCGGATGGTGCAGACATGTTTGTATGGATAGGCTCTACAAACGTTCCAAATTTCAGCTTAATCGGATTAACAGCAGACGAGTTATTATGGGTCAAAGTTTCAGACATTCCCTACCAACTTTGGACTGCAAGTTTGAGCCTAATGCGACCTTCACCGATCGGGATGAAACTGTTGCCAGACGAAAGGTCTGGACCAAGGACTCCCTGGGGCCAAGTGCCCAAAATTTCTTATCGCCCTTTTTCGATTTATGGCCCCTGAAAGTTGATATTTGCTAATGTTTGACACCTAATAACTTACTAACGCAAAGATCGAATTTTCTGACAAATATTGTTTTATGTTCTATGGTACTAGGACAATGTTTGGTGCTAGTTTCAGCTCGATCGGTGAAGGTCACCTTTAGTGACTTTTAATCTCTTTGTTCAGCAGGCGAGACCTAGGGACTCATTTCCAGTCCTTATATCTTTCCTTCTACTGCATGCAGCGCCATACAATTTGGAACGGAAATGTACCTCCCTAAGACCTATAAACCTTATAAAAAGCGCACCTGTCTGTTTCGAACTGATGGAGTTATTAGGGTATTTACGTTTTCCCGCCCAAAATCCCATAGGGTGCAATGCAAAATTGAGGACCCATTTTCAGCAAGACGCCTTGCCTCGAATCCCTTGACTACCCTTTACTTTTGTAGACATTAATGATCTGCGCATGCGCATAAATTTGCAGCACCGAGGATGCTTTCCTTTGGCTGCTGTAGGCGCAAAAATGTTAATTTATTGAATATTTGGCGCCCCATAGTGCACGTGCTATTCCACTGACCGCATCCTGGATGGTGCAGGCATGTTTGTATGTATGGGCTCTACAAACGTTCCAAATTTCAGCTTAATCGGATGATCAGCAGACGAGTTATTAGGGGTCAAAGTTTCAGACATTCCCTACCAACTTTGGACTGCAAGTTTGAGCCTAATGCGACCTTCACCGATCGGGATGAAACTGGTGCCAGACGAAAGGTCTGGACAAAGGACTCCCTGGGGCCAAGTGCCCAAAATTTCTTATCGCCCCTTTTTCGATTTATGGCCCCTGAAAGTTGATATTTGCTAATGTTTGACCCATAATAACTTACTAACGCAAAGTCCGAATTTTCTGACAAATATTGTTTTATGTTCTATGGTACTAGGACAATGTTTGGTGCTAGTTTCAGCTCGATCGGTGAAGGTCACCTTTAGTGACTTTTAATCTCTTTGTTCAGCAGGCGAGACCTAGGGACTCATTTCCAGTCCTTATATCTTTGCTTCTACTGCATGCAGCGCCATACAATTTGGCACGGAAATGTACCTCCCTAAGACCTATACACCTTATAAAAAGCGCACCTGTCTGTTTCGAACTGATGGAGTTATTAGGGTATTTACGTTTTCCCGCCCAAAATCCCATAGGGTGCAATGCAAACTTGAGGACCCATTTTCAGCAAGACGCCTTGCCTCGAATCCCTTGACTACCCTTTGCTTTTGTAGACATTAATGATCTGCGCATTCGCATAAATTTGCAGCACCGCGGATGCTTTCCTTTGGCTGCTGTAGGCGCAAAAATGTTAATTTATTGAATGTTTGGCGCCCCATAGTGCACGTGCTGTTCCACTGACCGCATCCCGGATGGTGCAGACATGTTTGTATGGATAGGCTCTACAAACTTTCCAAATTTCAGCTTAATCGGATGAACAGCAGACGAGTTATTAGGGCTCAAAGTTTCAGACATTCCCTACCAACTTTAGACTGCAAGTTTGACCCTAATGCGACCTTCACCGATCGGGATGAAACTGGTGCCAGACGAAAGGTCTGGACAAAGGACTCCCTGGGGCCAAGTGCCCAAAATTTCTTATCGCCCCTTTTTCGATTTATGGCCCCTGAAAGTTGATATTTGCTAATGTTTGACCCCTAATAACTTACTAACGCAAAGTCCGAATTTTCTGACAAATATTGTTTTATGTTCTATGGTACTAGGACAATGTTTGGTGCTAGTTTCAGCTCGATCGGTGAAGGTCACCTTTAGTGACTTTTAATCTCTTTGTTCAGCAGGCGAGACCTAGGGACGCATTTCCAGTCCTTATATCTTTGCTTCTACTGCATGCAGCGCCATACAATTTTGCACGGAAATGTACCTCCCTAAGTCCTATAAACCTTATAAAAAGCGCACCTGTCTGTTTCGAACTGATGGAGTTATTAGGGTATTTACGTTTTCCCGCCCAAAATCCCATAGGGTGCAATGCAAACTTGAGGACCCATTTTCAGCAAGTCGCCTTGCTCGAATCCCTTGACTACCCTTTACGTTTGTAGACATTAATGATCTGCGCATGCGCAAAAATTTGCAGCACCGAGGATGCTTTCCTTTGGCTGCTGTAGGCGTAAAAACGTTTATTTATTGAATTTTCGGCGCCCCATAGTGCACATGCTATTCCACTGACCGCATCCCGGATGGAGCAGGCATGTTTATATGGATAGGCTCTACAAACGTTCCAAATTTCAGCTTAATCGGATTAACAGCAGACGAGTTATTATGGGTCAAAGTTTCAGACATTCCCTACCAACTTTGGACTGCAAGTTTGAGCCTAATGCGACCTTCACCGATCGGGATGAAACTGTTGCCAGACGAAAGGTCTGGACCAAGGACTCCCTGGGGCCAAGTGCCCAAAATTTCTTATCGCCCTTTTTTGATTTATGGCCCCTGAAAGTTGATATTTGCTAATGTTTGACCCCTAATAACTTACTAACGCAAAGTCCGAATTTTCTGACAAATATTGTTTTATGTTCTATGGTACTAGGACAATGTTCGGTGCTAGTTTCAGCTCGATCGGTGAAGGTCACCTTTAGTGACTTTTAATCTCTTTGTTCAGCAGGCGAGACCTAGGGACTCATTTCCAGTCCTTATATCTTTGCTTCTACTGCATGCAGCGCCATACAATTTGGCACGGAAATGTACCTCCCTAAGACCTATAAACCTTATAAAAAGCGCACCTGTCTGTTTCGAACTGATGGAGTTATTAGGGTATTTACATTTTCCCGCCCAAAATCCCATAGGGTGCAATGCAAACTTGAGGACCCATTTTCAGCAAGACGCCTTGGCTCGAATCCCTTGACTACCCTTTACTTTTGTAGACATTAATGATCTGCGCATGCGCATAAATTTGCAGCACCGGGGATGCTTTCCTTTGGCTTCTGTAGGCGCAAAAATGTTAATTTATTGAAGTGTTTGGCGCCCCATAGTGCACGTGCTATTCCACTGACCGCATCCTGGATGGTGCAGACATGTTTGTATGGATGGGCTCTACAAACGTTCCAAATTTCAGCTTAATCGGATGAACAGCAGACGAGTTATTAGGGGTCAAATTTTCAGACATTCCCTACCAACTTTGGACTGCAAGTTTGAGCCTAATGCGACCTTCACCGATCGGGATGAAACTGGTGCCAGACGAAAGGTCTGGACAGAGGACTCCCTGGGGCCAAGTGCCCAAAATTTCTTATCGCCCCTTTTTCGATTTATGGCCCCTGAAAGTTGATATTTGCTAATGTTTGACCCCTAATAACTTACTAACGCAAAGTCCGAAGTTTCTGACAAATATTGTTTTATGTTCTATGGTACGAGGACAATGTTTGGTGCTAGTTTCAGCTCGATCGGTGAAGGTCACCTTTAGTGACTTTTATTCTCTTTGTTCAGCAGGCGAGACCTAGGGACGCATTTCCAGTCCTTATATCTTTGCTTCTACTGCATGCAGCGCCATACAATTTGGCACGGAAATGTACCTCCCTAAGACCTATAAACCTTATAAAAAGCGCACCTGTCTGTTTCGAATTGATGGAGTTATTAGGGTATTTACGTATTCCCTCCCAAAATCCCATAGGGTGCAATGCAAACTTGAGGACCGTTTTTCAGCAAGACGCCTTGCTCAAATCCCTTGATTACCCTTTACGTTTGTAGACACTAACGATCTGCGCATGCGCAAAAATTTGCAGCACCGAGGATGCTTTCCTTTGGCTGCTGTAGGCGTAAAAACGTTTATTTATTGAATATTCGGCGCCCCATAGTGCACGTGCTATTCCACTGACCGCATTATGGATGGTACAGGCATGTTTGTATGGATAGGCTCTATAAACATTCCAAATTTCAGCTTAATCGGATGAACAGCAGACGAGTTATTAGGGGTCAAAGTTTCAGACATTCCCTACCAACTTTGGACTGCAAGTTTGAGCCTAATGCGACCTTCACCGATCGGGATGAAACTGTTGCCAGACGAAAGGTCTGGACCAAGGACTCCCTGGGGCCAAGTGCCCAAAATTTCTTATCGCCCTTTTTCGATTTATGGCCCCTGAAAGTTGATATTTGCTAATGTTTGACCTCTAATAACTTACTAACGCAAAGTCCGAATTTTCTGACAAATATTGTTTTATGTTCTATGGTACTAGGACAATGTTTGGTGCTAGTTTCAGCTCGATCGGTGAAGGTCACCTTTAGTGACTTTTAATCTCTTTGTTCAGCAGGCGAGACCTAGGGACGCATTTCCAGTCCTTATATCTTTGCTTCTACTGCATGCAGCGCCATACAATTTGGCACGGAAATGTACCTCCCTAAGACCTATAAACCTTATAAAAAGCGCACCTGTCTGTTACGAACTGATGGAGTTATTAGGGTATTTACGTTTTCCCGCCCAAAATCCCATAGGGTGCAATGCAAACTTGAGGACCCATTTTCAGGAAGACGGCTTGCTCGAATCCCTTGACTACCCTTTACGTTTGTAGACATTAATGATCTGCGCATGCGCAAAAATTTGCAGCACCGAGGATGCTTTCTTTTGGCTGCTGTAGGCGTAAAATCGTTTATTTATTGAATTTTCGGGGCCCCATAGTGCACGTGCTATTCCACTGACCGCATCCCGGATGGTGCAGACATGTTTGTATGGATAGGCTCTACAAACGTTCCAAATTTCAGCTTAATCGGATTAACAGCAGACGAGTTATTATGGGTCAAAGTTTCAGACATTCCCTACCAACTTTGGACTGCAAGTTTGAGGCTTATGCGACCTTCACCGATCGGGATGAAACTGTTGCCAGACGAAAGGTCTGGACCAAGGACTCCCTGGGGCAAAGTGCCCAAAATTTCTTATCGCCCTTTTTCGATTTATGGCCCCTGAAAGTTGATATTTGCTAATGTTTGACCCCTAATAACTTACTAACGCAAAGTCCGAATTTTCTGGCAAATATTGTTTTATGTTCTATGGTACTAGGACAATGTTTGGTGCTAGTTTCAGCTCGATCGGTGAAGGTCACCTTTAGTGACTTTTAATCTCTTTGTTCAGCAGGCGAGACCTAGGGACTCATTCCCAGTCCTTATATCTTTGCTTCTACTGCATGCAGCGCCATACAATTTGGAACGGAAATGTACCTCCCTAAGTCCTATAAACCTTACAAAAAGTGCACCTGTCTGTTTCGAACTGATGGAGTTATTAGGGTATTTACGTTTTCCCGCCCAAAATCCCATAGGGTGCAATGCAAAATTGAGGACCCATTTTCAGCAAGACGCCTTGCCTCGAATCCCTTGACCACCCTTTACTTTTGTAGACATTAATGATCTGCGCATGCGCGTAAATTGGCAGCACCGAGGATGCTTTCCTTTGGCTGCTGTAGGCTTAAAAAGGTTTATTTATTGAATATTTGGCGCCCCATAGTGCACGTGCTATTCCACTGACCGCATCCCGGATGGTACAGGCATGTTTGTATGGATGGGCTCTATTAACGTTCCAAATTTAAGCTTAATCGGATGAACAGCAGACGAATTATTATGGGTCAAAGTTTCAGACATTCCCTACCAACTTTGGACTGCAAGTTTGAGCCTAATGCGACCTTCACCGATCGGGATGAAACTGTTGCCAGACGAAAGGTCTGGACCAAGGACTCCCTGGGGCCAAGTGCCCAAAATTTCTTATCGCCCTTTTTCGATTTATGGCCCCTGAAAGTTGATATTTGCTAATGTTTGACCCCTAATAACTTACTAACGCAAAGTCCGAATTTTCTTACAAATATTGTTTTATGTTCTATGGTACTAGGACAATGTTTGGTGCTAGTTTCAGCTCGATCGGTGAAGGTCACCTTTAGTGACTTTTAATCTCTTTCTTCAGCAGGCGAGACCTAGGGACTCATTTCCAGTCCTTATATCTTTGCTTCTACTGCATGCAGCGCCATACAATTTGGCACGGAAATGTACCTCCCTAAGACCTATAAACCTTATAAAAAGCGCACCTGTCTGTTTCGAACTGATGGAGTTATTAGGGTATTTACGTTTTCCCGCCCAAAATCCCCTAGGGTGCAATGCAAACTTGAGGACCCATTTTCAGCAAGACGCCTTGGCTCGAATCCCTTGACTACCCTTTACTTTTGTAGACATTAATGATCTGCGCATGCGCATAAATTTGCAGCACCGAGGATGCTTTCCTTTGGCTGCTGTAGGCGCAAAATGTTAATTTATTGAATTGTTTGGCGCCCCATAGTGCACGTGCTATTCCACTGACCGCATCCCGGATGGGGCAGACATGTTTGTATGGATGGGCTATACAAACGTTCCAAATTTCAGCTTAATCGGATGAACAGCAGACGAGTTATTAGGGGTCAAAGTTTCAGACATTCCCTACCAACTTTGGACTGCAAGTTTGAGCCTAATGCGACCTTCAGAGATCGGGATGAAACTGGTGCCAGACGAAAGGTCTGGACAAAGGACTCCCTGGGGCCAAGTGCCCAAAATTTCTTATCGCCCCTTTTTCGATTTATGGCCCCTGAAAGTTGATATTTGCTAATGTTTGACCCCTAATAACTTACTAACGCAAAGTCCGAATTTTCTGACAAATATTGTTTTATGTTCTATGGTACTAGGACAATGTTTGGTGCTAGTTTCAGCTCGATCGGTGAAGGTCACCTTTAGTGACTTTTAATCTCTTTGTTCAGCAGGCGAGACCTAGGGACGCATTTCCAGTCCTTATATCTTTGCTTCTACTGCATGCAGCGCCATACAATTTGGCACGGAAATGTACCTCCCTAAGACCTATAAACCTTATAAAAAGCGCACCTGTCTGTTTCGAACTGATGGAGTTATTAGGGTATTTACGTTTTCCCGCCCAAAATCCCATAGGGTGCAATGCAAACTTGAGGACCCATTTTCAGCAAGACGCCTTGCCTCGAATCCCTTGACTACCCTTTACTTTTGTAGACATTAATGATCTGCGCATGCGCGTAAATTGGCAGCACCGAGGATGCTTTCCTTTGGCTGCTGTAGGCTTAAAAAGGTTTATTTATTGAATATTTGGCGCCCCATAGTGCACGTGCTATTCCACTGACCGCATCCCGGATGGTACAGGCATGTTTGTATGGATGGGCTCTATAAACGTTCCAAATTTCAGCTTAATCGGATGAACAGCAGACGAGTTATTATGGGTCAAAGTTTCAGACATTCCCTACCAACTTTGGACTGCAAGTTTGAGCCTAATGCGACCTTCACCGATCGGGATGAAACTGTTGCCAGACGAAAGGTCTGGACCAAGGACTCCCTGGGGCCAAGTGCCCAAAATTTCTTATCGCCCTTTTTCGATTTATAGCCCCTGAAAGTTGATATTTGCTAATGTTTGACCCCTAATAACTTACTAACGCAAAGTCCGAATTTTCTGACAAATATTGTTTTATGTTCTATGGTACTAGGACAATGTTTGGTGCTAGTTTCAGCTCGATCGGTGAAGGTCACCTTTAGTGACTTTTAATCTCTTTCTTCAGCAGGCGAGACCTAGGGACTCATTTCCAGTCCTTATATCTTTGCTTCTACTGCATGCAGCGCCATACAATTTGGCACGGAAATGTACCTCCCTAAGACCTATAAACCTTATAAAAAGCGCACCTGTCTGTTTCGAACTGATGGAGTTATTAGGGTATTTACGTTTTCCCGCCCAAAATCCCCTAGGGTGCAATGCAAACTTGAGGACCCATTTTCAGCAAGACGCCTTGGCTCGAATCCCTTGACTACCCTTTACTTTTGTAGACATTAATGATCTGCGCATGCGCATAAATTTGCAGCACCGAGGATGCTTTCCTTTGGCTGCTGTAGGCGCAAAAATGTTAATTTATTGAATTGTTTGGCGCCCCATAGTGCACGTGCTATTGCACTGACCGCATCCCGGATGGTGCAGACATGTTTGTATGGATGGGCTCTACAAACGTTCCAAATTTCAGCTTAATCGGATGAACAGCAGACGAGTTATTAGGGGTCAAAGTTTCAGACATTCCCTACCAACTTTGGACTGCAAGTTTGAGCCTTATGCGACCTTCACCGATCGGGATGAAACTGGTGCCAGACGAAAGGTCTGGACAAAGGACTCCCTGGGGCCAAGTGCCCAAAATTTCTTATCGCCCCTTTTTCGATTTATGGCCCCTGAAAGTTGATATTTGCTAATGTTTGACCCCTAATAACTTACTAACGCAAAGTCCGAATTTTCTGACAAATATTGTTTTATGTTCTATGGTACTAGGACAATGTTTGGTGCTAGTTTCAGCTCGATCGGTGAAGGTCACCTTTAGTGACTTTTAATCTCTTTGTTCAGCAGGCGAGACCTAGGGACGCATTTCCAGTCCTTATATCTTTGCTTCTACTGCATGCAGCGCCATACAATATTGCACGGAAATGTACCTCCCTAAGACCTATAAACCTTATAAAAAGCGCACCTGTCTGTTTCGAACTGATGGAGTTATTAGGGTATTTACGTTTTCCCGCCCAAAATCCCATAGGCTGCAATCCAAACTTGAGGACCCATTTTCAGGAAGACGCCTTGCTCGCATACCTTGACTACCCTTTACGTTTGTAGACATTAATGATCTGCGCATGCGCAAAAATTTGCAGCACCGAGGATGCTTTCCTTTGGCTGCTGTAGGCGTAAAAACGTTTATTTATTGAATTTTCGGCGCCCCATAGTGCACGTGCTATTCCACTGACCGCATCCCGGATGGTGCAGGCATGTTTGTATGGATAGGCTCTACAAACGTTCTAAATTTCAGCTAAATCGGATTAACAGCAGACGAGTTATTATGGGTCAAAGTTTCAGACATTCCCTACCAACTTTGGACTGCAAGTTTGAGCCTAATGCGACCTTCACCGATCGGGATGAAACTGTTGCCAGACGAAACGTCTGGACCAAGGACTCCCTGGGGCCAAGTGCCCAAAATTTCTTATCGCCCTTTTTCGATTTATGGTCCCTGAAAGTTGATATTTGCTAATGTTTGACCCCTAATAACTTACTAACGCAAAGTCCGAATTTTCTGACAAATATTGTTTTATGTTCTATGGTACTAGGACAATGTTTGGTGCTAGTTTCAGCTCGATCGGTGAAGGTCACCTTTAGTGACTTTTAATCTCTTTGTTCAGCAGGCGAGACCTAGGAACGCATTTCCAGTCCTTATATCTTTGCTTCTACTGCATGCAGCGCCATACAATTTGGCACGGAAATGTATCTCCCTAAGACCTATAAACCTTATAAAAAGCGCACCTGTCTGTTTCGAACTGATGGAGTTATTAGGGTATTTACGTTTTCCCGCCCAAAATCCCATAGGGTGCAATGCAAACTTGAGGACCCATTTTCAGGAAGACGCCTTGCTCGAATCCCTTGACTACCCTTTACGTTTGTAGACATTAATGATCTGCGCATGCGCAAAAATTTGCAGCACCGAGGATGCTTTCTTTTGGCTGCTGTAGGCGTAAAAACGTTTATTTACTGAATATTCGGCGCCCCATAGTGCACGTGCTATTCCACTGACCGCACCCCGGATGGTGCAGACATGTTTGTATGGATAGGCTCTACAAACGTTCCAAATTTCAGCTTAATCGGATTAACAGCAGACGAGTTATTATGGGTCAAAATTTCAGACATTCCCTACCAACTTTGGACTGCAAGTTTGAGCCTAATGCGACCTTCACCGATCGGGATGAAACTGTTGCCAGACGAAAGGTCTGGACCAAGGACTCCCTGGGGCCAAGTGCCCAAAATTTCTTATCGCCCTTTTTCGATTTATGGCCCCTGAAAGTTGATATTTGCTAATGTTTGACCCCTAATAACTTACTAACGCAAAGTCCGAATTTTCTGACAAATATTGTTTTATGTTCTATGGTACTAGGACAATGTTTGGTGCTAGTTTCAGCTCGATCGGTGAAGGTCACCTTTAGTGACTTTTAATCTCTTTGTTCAGCAGGCGAGACCTAGGGACTCATTCCCAGTCCTTATATCTTTGCTTCTACTGCATGCAGCGCCATACAATTTGGAACGGAAATGTACCTCCCTAAGTCCTATAAACCTTATAAAAAGCGCACCTGTCTGTTTCGAACTGATGGAGTTATTAGGGTATTTACGTTTTCCCGCCCAAAATCTCATAGGGTGCAATGCAAAATTGAGGACCCATTTTCAGCAAGACGCCTTGCCTCGAATCCCTTGACTACCCTTTACTTTTGTAGACATTAATGATCTGCGCATGCGCGTAAATTTGCAGCACCGAGGATGCTTTCCTTTGGCTGCTGTAGGCTTAAAAAGGTTTATTTATTGAATATTTGGCGCCCCATAGTGCACGTGCTATTCCACTGACCGCATCCCGGATGGTACAGGCATGTTTGTATGGATGGGCTCTATAAACGTTCCAAATTTTAGTTTTATCGGATGAACAGCAGACGAGTTATTAGGGGTCAAAATTTCAGACATTCCCTACCAACTTTGGACTGCAAGTTTGAGCCTAATGCGACCTTCACCGATCGGGATGAAACTGTTGTCAGACGAAAGGTCTGGACCAAGGACTCCCTGGGGCCAAGTGCCCAAAATTTCTTATCGCCCTTTTTCGATTTATGGCCCCTGAAAGTTGATATTTGCTAATGTTTGACCCCTAATAACTTACTAACGCAAAGTCCGAATTTTCTGACAAATATTGTTTTATGTTCTATGGTACTAGGACAATGTTTGGTGCTAGTTTCAGCTCGATCGGTGAAGGTCACCTTTAGTGACTTTTAATCTCTTTCTTCAGCAGGCGAGACCTAGGGACTCATTTCCAGTCCTTATATCTTTGCTTCTACTGCATGCAGCGCCATACAATTTGGCACGGAAATGTACCTCCCTAAGACCTATAAACCTTATAAAAAGCGCACCTGTCTGTTCCGAACTGATGGAGTTATTAGGGTATTTACGTTTTCCCGCCCAAAATCCCATAGGGTGCAATGCAAATTTGAGGACCCATTTTCAGCAAGACGCCTTGCCTCGAATCCCTTGACTACCCTTTACTTTTGTAGACATTAATAATCTGCGCATGCGCATAAATTTGCAGCACCGAGGATGCTTTCCTTTGGCTGCTGTAGGCGCAAAAATGTTAATTTATTGAATTTTTGCCGCCCCATAGTGCACGTGTTATTCCACTGACCGCATCCCGGATGGTGCAGACATGTTTGTATGGATGTGCTCTACAAACGTTCCAAATTTCTTCTTAATCGGATGAACAGCAGACGAGTTATTAGGGGTCAAAGTTTCATACATTCCCTACCAACTTTGGACTGCAAGTTTGAGCCTAATGCGACCTTCACCGATCGGGATGAAACTGGTGCCAGACGAAAGGTCTGGACAAAGGACTCCCTGGGGCCAAGTGCCCAAAATTTCTTATCGCCCCTTTTTCGATTTATGGCCCCTGAAAGTTGATATTTGCTAATGTTTGACCCCTAATAACTTACTAACGCAAAGTCCGAATTTTCTGACAAATATTGTTTTATGTTCTATGGTACTAGGACAATGTTTGGTGCTAGTTTCAGCTCGATCGGTAAAGGTCACCTTTAGTGACTTTTAATCTCTTTGTTCAGCAGGCGAGACCTAGGGACTCATTTCCAGTCCTTATATCTTTCCTTCTACTGCATGCAGCGCCATACAATTTGGCACGGAAATGTACCTCCCTAAGACCTATAAACCTTATAAAAAGCGCACCTGTCTGTTTCGAACTGATGGAGTTATTAGGGTATTTACGTTTTCCCGCCCAAAATCCCATAGGGTGCAATGCAAATTTGAGGACCCATTTTCAGCAAGACGCCTTGCTCGAATCCCTTGACTACCCTTTGCGTTTGTAGACATTAATGATCTGCGCATGCGCAAAAATTTGCAGCACCGAGGATGCTTTCCTTTGGCTGCTGTAGGCGTAAAAACGTTTATATATTGAATTTTCGGCGCCCCATAGTGCACGTGCTATTCCACTGACCGCATCCCGGATGGTGCATGCATGTTTGTATGGATAGGCTCTAGAAACGTTCCAAATTTCAGCTTAATCGGATTAACAGCAGACGAGTTATTATGGGTCAAATTTTCAGACATTCCCTACCAACTTTGGACTGCAAGTTTGAGCCTAATGCGACCTTCACCGATCGGGATGAAACTGTTGCCAGACGAAAGGTCTGGACCAAGGACTCCCTGGGGCCAAGTGACCAAAATTTCTTATCGCCCTTTTTCGATTTATGGCCCCTGAAAGTTGATATTTGCTAATGTTTGACCCCTAATAACTTACTAACGCAAAGTCCGAATTTTCTGACAAATATTGTTTTATGTTCTATGGTACTAGGACAATGTTTGGTGCTAGTTTCAGCTCGATCGGTGAAGGTCACCTTTAGTGACTTTTAATCTCTTTGTTCAGCAGGCGAGACCTAGGGACGCATTTCCAGTCCTTATATCTTTGCTTCTACTGCATGCAGCGCCATACAATTTGGAACGGAAATGTACCTCCCTAAGACCTATAAACTTTATAAAAAACGCACCTGTCTGTTTCGAACTGATGGAGTTATTAGGGTATTTACGTTTTCCCGCCCAAAATCCCATAGGGTGCAATGCAAAATTGAGGACCCATTTTCAGCAAGACGCCTTGCCTCGAATCCCTTGACTACACTTTACTTTTGTAGACATTAATGATCTGCGCATGCGCATAAATTGGCAGCACCGAGGATGCTTTCCTTTGGCTGCTGTAGGCGTAAAAATGTTTATTTATTGAATATTTGGCGTCCCATAGTGCACGTGCTATTCCACTGACCGCATCCCGGATGGTACAGGCATGTTTGTATGGATAGGCTCTATAAACGTTCCAAATTTCAGCTTAATCGGATGAACAGCAGACGAGTTATTAGGGGTCAAAGTTTCAGACATTCCCTTCCACCTTTGGACTGCAAGTTTGAGCCTAATGCGACCTTCACCGATCGGGATGAAACTGTTGTCAGACGAAAGGTCTGGACCAAGGACTCCCTGGGGCCAAGTGCCCAAAATTTCTTATTGCCCTTTTTCGATTTATGGCCCCTGAAAGTTGATATTTGCTAATGTTTGACCCCTAATAACTTACTAACGCAAAGTCCGAATTTTCTGACAAATATTGTTTTATGTTCTATGGTACTAGGACAATGTTTGGTGTTAGTTTCAGCTCGATCGGTGAAGGTCACCTTTAGTGACTTTTAATCTCTTTGTTCAGCAGGCGAGACCTAGGGACTCATTTCCAGTCCTTATATCTTTGCTTCTACTGCATGCAGCGCCATACAATTTGGCACGGAAATGTACCTCCCTAAGAACTATAAACCTTATAAAAACCGCACCTGTCTGTTTCGAACTGATGGAGTTATTAGGGTATTTACGTTTTCTCGCCCAAAATCCCATAGGGTGCAATGCAAACTTGAGGACCCATTTTCAGCAAGACGCCTTGCCTCGAATCCCTTGACTACCCTTTACTTTTGTAGACATTAATGATCTGCGCATGCGCATAAATTTGCAGCACCGAGGATGCTTTCCTTTGACTGCTGTAGGCGCAAAAATGTTACTTTATTGAATTTTTGGCGCCCCATAGTGCACGTGCTATTCCACTGACCGCATCCCGGATGGTGCAGACATGTTTGTATGGATGGGCTCTACAAACATTCCAAATTTCAGCTTAATCGGATGAACAGCAGACGAGTTATTAGGGGTCAAAGTTTCAGACATTCCCTACCAACTTTGGACTGCAAGTTTGAGCCTAATGCGACCTTCACCGATCGGGATGAAACTGGTGCCAGACGAACGGTCTGGACAAAGGACTCCCTGGGGCCAAGTGCCCAAAATTTCTTATCGCCCCTTTTTCGATTTATGGCCCCTGAAAGTTGATATTTGCTAATGTTTGACCCCTAATAACTTACTAACGCAAAGTCCGAATTTTCTGACAAATATTGTTTTATGTTCTATGGTACTAGGACAATGTTTGGTGCTAGTTTCAGCTCGATCGGTGAAGGTCACCTTTAGTGACTTTTAATCTCTTTGTTCAGCAGGCGAGACCTAGGGACGCATTTCCAGTCCTTATATCTTTGGTTCTACTGCATGCAGCGCCATACAATTTGGCACGGAAATGTACCTCCCTAAGACCTATAAACCTTATAAAAAGCGCACCTGTCTGTTTCGAACTGATGGAGTTATTAGGGTATTTACGTTTTCCCGCCCAAAATCCCGTAGGGTGCAATGCAAACTTGAGGACCAATTTTCAGCAAGACGCCTTGCTCGAATCCCTTGACTACCCTTTACGTTTGTAGACATTAATGATCTGCGCATGCGCAAAAATTTGCAGCACCAAGGATGCTTTCCTTTGGCTGCTGTAGGCGTAAAAACGTTTATTTATTGAATTTTCGGCGCCCCATAGTGCACGTGCTATTCCACTGACAGCATCTCGGATGGTGCAGGCATGTTTGTATGGATAGGCTCTACAAACGTTCCAAATTTCAGCTTAATTGGATTAACAGCAGACGAGTTATTATGGGTCAAAGTTTCAGACATTCCCTACCAACTTTGGACTGCAAGTTTGAGCCTAATGCGACCTTCACCGATCGGGACGAAACTGTTGCCAGACGAAAGGTCTGGACCAAGGACTCCCTGGGGCCAAGTGCCCAAAATTTCTTATCGCCCTTTTTCGATTTATGGCCCCTGAAAGTTGATATTTGCTAATGTTTGACCCCTAATAACTTACTAACGCAAAGTTCGAATTTTCTGACAAATATTGTTTTATGTTCTATGGTACTAGGACAATGTTTGGTGCTAGTTTCAGCTCGATCGGTGAAGGTCACCTTTAGTGACTTTTAATCTCTTTGTTCAGCAGGCGAGAACTAATGACTCATTTCCAGTCCTTATATCTTTGCTTCTACTGCATGCAGCGCCATACAATTTGGAACGGAAATGTACCTCCCTAAGACCTATAAACCTTATGAAAAGCGCACCTGTCTGTTTCGAACTGATGGAGTTATTAGGGTATTTACGTTTTCCCGCCCAAAATCCCATAGGGTGCAATGCAAAATTGAGGACCCATTTTCAGCAAGACGCCTTGCCTCGAATCCCTTGACTACCCTTTACTTTTGTAGACATTAATGGTCTGCGCATGCGCATAAATTGACAGCACCGAGGATGCTTTCCTTTGGCTGCTGTAGGCGTAAAAAGGTTTATTTATTGAATATTTGGCGCCCCATAGTGCACGTGCTATTCCACTGACCGCATCCCGGATGGTACAGGCATGTTTGTATGGATGGGCTTTATAAACGTTCCAAATTTCAGCTTAATCGGATAAACAGCAGACGAGTTATTAGGGGTCAAAGTTTCAGACATTCCCTACCAACTTTGGACTGCAAGTTTGAGCCTAATGCGACCTTCACCGATCGGGATGAAACTGTTGTCAGACGAAAGGTCTGGACCAAGGACTCCCTGGGGCCAAGTGCCCAAAATTTCTTATCGCCCTTTTTCGATTTATGGCCCCTGAAAGTTGATATTTGCTAATGTTTGACCCCTAATAACTTACTAACGCAAAGTCCGAATTTTCTGACAAATATTGTTTTATGTTCTATGGTACTAGGACAATGTTTGGTGCTAGTTTCAGCTCGATCGGTGAAGGTCACCTTTAGTGACTTTTAATCACTTTCTTCAGCAGGCGAGACCTAGGGACTCATTTCCAGTCCTTATATCTTTGCTTCTACTGCATGCAGCGCCATACAATTCGGCACGGAAATGTACCTCCCTAAGACCTATAAACCTTATAAAAAGCGCACCTGTCTGTTTCGAACTGATGGAGTTATTAGGGTATTTACGTTTTCCCGCCCAAAATCCCATAGGGTGCAATGCAAACTTGAGGACCCATTTTCAGCAAGACGCCTTGCCTCGAATCCCTTGACTACCCTTTACTTTTGTAGACATTAATAATCTGCGCATGCGCATAAATTTGCAGCACCGAGGATGCTTTCCTTTGGCTGCTGTAGGCGCAAAAATGTTAATTTATTGAATTTTTGGCGCCCCATAGTGCACCTGCTATTCCACTGACCGCATACCGGATGGTGCAGACATGTTTGTATGGATGGGCTTTACAAACGTTCCAAATTTCAGCTTAATCGGATGAGCAGCAGACGAGTTATTAGGGGTCAAAGTTTCAGACATTCCCTACCAACTTTGGACTGCAAGTTTGAGCCTAATGCGACCTTCACCGATCGGGATGAAACTGGTGCCAGACGAAAGGTCTGGGCAAAGGACTCCCTGGGGCCAAGTGCCCTTAATTTCTTATCGCCCCTTTTTCGATTTATGGCCCCTGAAAGTTGATATTTGCTAATGTTTGACCCCTAATAACTTACTAACGCAAAGTCCGAATTTTCTGACAAATATTGTTTTATGTTCTATGGTACTAGGACAATGTTTGGTGCTAGTTTCAGCTCGATCGGTGAAGGTCACCTTTAGTGACTTTTAATCTCTTTGTTCAGCAGGCGAGACCTAGGGACGCATTTCCAGTCCTTATATCTTTGCTTCTACTGCATGCAGCGCTATACAATTTGGCACGGAAATGTACCTCCCTAAGACCTATAAACCTTATAAAAAGCGCACCTGTCTGTTTCGAACTGATGGAGTTATTAGGGTATTTACGTTTTCCCGCCCAAAATCCCATAGGGTGCAATGCAAATTTGAGGACCCATTTTCAGCAAGACGCCTTGCTCGAATCCCTTGACTACCCTTTACGTTTGTAGACATTAATGATCTGCGCATGCGCAAAAATTTGCAGCACCGAGGATGCTTTCCTTTGGCTGCTGTAGGCGTAAAAACTTTTATTTATTGAATTTTCGGCACCCCATAGTGCACGTGCTGTTCCACTGACCGCATCCCGGATGGTGCAGGCATGTTTGTATGGATAGGCTCTACAAACGTTCCAAATTTCAGCTTAATCGGATTAACAGCAGACGAGTTATTATGGGTCAAAGTTTCAGACATTCCCTACCAACTTTGGACTGCAAGTTTGAGCCTAATGCGACCTTCACCGATCGGGATGAAACTGTTGCCAGACGAAAGGTCTGGACCAAGGACTCCCTGGGGCCAAGTGCCCAAAATTTCTTATCGCCCTTTTTCGATTTATGGCCCCTGAAAATTGGTATTTGCTAATGTTTGACCCCTAATAACTTACTAACGCAAAGTCCGAATTTTCTGACAAATATTGTTGTATGTTCTATGGTACTAGGACAATGTTTGGTGCTAGTTTCAGCTCGATCGGTGAAGGTCACCTTTAGTGACTTTTAATCTCTTTGTTCAGCAGGCGAGACCTAGGGACTCATTTCCAGTCCTTATATCTTTGCTTCTACTGCATGCAGCGCCATACAATTTGGAACGGAAATGTACCTTCCTAAGACCTATGAACCGTATAAAAAGCGCACCTGTCTGTTTCGAACTGATGGAGTTATTAGGGTATTTACGTTTTCCCGCCCAAAATCCCATAGGGTGCAATGCAAAATTGAGGACCCATTTTCAGCAAGACGCCTTTCCTCGAATCCCTTGACTACCCTTTACTTTTGTAGACATTAATGATCTGCGCATGCGCATAAATTGGCAGCACCGAGGATGCTTTCCTTTGGCTGCTGTAGGCGTGAAAAGGTTTATTTATTGAATATTTGGCGCCCCATAGTGCACGTGCTATTCCACTGACCGCATCCCGGTGGTACAGGCATGTTTGTATGCAAGGGCTTTATAAACGTTCCAAATTTCAGCTTAATCGGATGAACAGCAAACGAGTTATTAGGGGTCAAAGTTTCAGACATTCCCTACCAACTTTGGACTGCAAGTTTGAGCCTAATGCGACCTTCACCGATCGGGATGAAACTGTTGCCAGACGAAAGGTCTGGACCAAGGACTCCCTGGGGCCAAGTGCCCAAAATTTCTTATCGCCCTTTTTCGATTTATGGCCCCTGAAAGTTGATATTTGCTAATGTTTGACCCCTAATAACTTACTGACGCCAAATTTCAGCTTAATCGGATGAACAACAGCACGCATTATACGTACGCACGCACGCACGCACACACACACACACCCACACACACACACACACAAATGATCCGTACTGCGCCACCTCACACTGAACCACACCACACCGTATCTCACATTATTGTACTAGTAGTAAATATTGTAGAAATATTGTTCTCTTAAAACACCTAACACATATACATTTAGATGATGGCTGATCCTGGTGGTTCAAGGGAGATAACTGCTACTGAAAATCGAAGGGAACTAACTGACATGCGGACACGTCAATCCTCATCGCTCCCTGGGCTAATTCAGCATTGGACAAGTTGATAATGTTTTTCTTATTTTTCCCGGACGATACTTTATGGCATTGCTTGCTGGTTGTCTCCTTTGGAAGACAGCATGCATGAGGTGTCGGGACCTGTTTCCGGGGAACGGCGTATCGTTTGCTGAAAAATTTGCCGGGAGCGTGGGCGTTGTGGTGAGCAGCATGTTAAGATTATATTCCAGGCTCCAATATATGTTTGACATCTCCACTTACTGCAGGAGTTAAATCCTTTAAACTGTAAAACACTGTATTTCAGCACTTCTGCACCTCCTTCACAAAGTTTAAACTATAACAAAGAAGCACATACTTGTGCCGATCTAAATTCATCTAGTATATTCCACTTGAGTGTTCAGTTGAGACAGTTTTTTTTTCAAGTCATGTTCATGTATATGTCCACGCATACACATACGACTGCACAGACATACACAAACCATAATACACACGCATGTACTCTATGTCTTGAAATCAGCATGCTCAGCACTTGAAATAAATAAGTTACTATTGTTGTTAAAATGGCTAGTATCAGTTGACATGTACAGTATTTTTTTTTTTTTTTTTTTTTTTTTTTTTTTTTTTTTTTTTTATCTTAGTACACACTGTCATGTTACTTGTGATTTTTTATTATTACTATTTTATTTCCTCAGAGTTCTATAAGCTTCATTATCACCATGAGTTAGGTTTCAAACGCTTAGATATACGAGTACGAAACTGTGACGCTTCACGAGATGGCTTGGCCAGCTGGGTGCGACGTCGTTGGCAACAGTCGGCGTTATGGTGGCGCTGTTGCTGGACTCGCATGTCATTCAGTTCCATTGTGGTATTTCTTTTTCATAGACAACCTCTAAAGCTACAACCTTATATTGAGATTGACATTTTTCAGCGACCGCATAGCTCCTACATCAATTATCGAGGCGGAATTTGCAGACGACGCCGCGGCTCGGCAGGCCCGGGGATCTCGTGAAGGGTCAAATTAATTACTTATGCTCTTACCCAAAAGAACCTAGTTAACATGCACGGTGTTGATGCCGCATCGGATCATCGTCTGTTCGACGCCACGGCGTCGTCGACGCTGATTGGATGCTGCTCCTGCGTCGTGTACCTGGCGTGATGTATTAAATATCTCGGTATTATTCTTCCTTTTGCAATATTCCTTTGGGTAGATTTATGCAACATTGCTTTGAACTAAATGTATTATTCCCACCACAGTTGCTTTTATATATATATATATATATATATATATATATATATATATATATATATATATATATATATATATATATATATATATATATATATATATATTCCTTTTCAATTTACTTGATGTTTACCATCACGTTTCTTTATTTTTTATTATGTTCGTTTTCCTATCCTTTTCTACCTGTAACTTGGACTGACCACCCTACATTCAGATATTCACAGCCGATAACTTACGTTGAAACTACACACCAATTTCAAGACACACCAGACCTGCCTTCAGGACTCGTCTTGATATTTCTACAGTTCCTACTGAACACTACCTGAAGGTCAACCAGTTTAAATCAGACGGGCTTGGTGGCACGTTAGGTGTTTCTTTATCGTTAATGCTAGGTGCCAAGAAGAGAATAACATATAACAAATTCCATCTACTTTTATTTACAATGACACTAGTATTGTTATGTATCCCAAATAGCCGTAACCTCTCTGCGTTCAGTATGACGCTAGCTATTCAGCGAAGCAACGAGGTTTACAAAAACATTAAGGTTCCCTACCGGCGTATGTCCTTTCGCATACCGCATCAAAACATTTCTCTCTGTTGCAACCTCTTTTTTTCCCCTAATCATAATCGACCTGACACTATGGTTAACCTCTTTATTACTTGTATGTGGGGACATTGAAACCAACCCAGGGCCAGACTCTGTTGACAGCAGTGGCTCCTCCAGCGAAAATCTGTCAGCAACATCTTTTGAACTACTACATAACCACCTAAGTATTATTCACGCAAACGTTCAAAGCCTGGCTCCGAAAATCGACACAATACGCAGTGAAACTGAGCCATATGACGTGCTTGTTTTCTCCGAAAGCTGGCTAAACCCTGACATTGACAATAGCACGATACAGATAGAACACTTTATGTCACCTTTTCGGACAGATAGGAAAGATCGTCCTGGAGGAGGCGTGATTATCTATGTCCGCGATACTCTATTCTGTAAACGAAGACCCGACCTAGAAATACAAGGCTTGGAATCTACTTGGGTCGAGATCCAAATCAAATCGAAAAAGGTGCTAGTGGGGGGATTCTATAGACCCCCTAATAGCAGCCCTGACTACTTCGATCTTATAAAAGAAAGTGTCGACAGAGCATACAACACCAACTTAGCAGACATTATAATCACGGGTGACTTTAACATTGATATGTCTCAAAACAATAATAATAAAATGACAGACCTTCTCCTCGAATATAACCTGAAACAGCTTATAACAGAACCTACGCATTTTACAGAAACTTCGTCTTCGCTCATCGATCTAATCTTAGTGCGTAATAATAATGATGTTCTAACCAGCGGTGTAGCTGACCCTTTTATGGCAGATTATACCAGGTATCATTGTCCGGTAATTATTCTACTCAAATTTACTCGTCCACACATGCCATCTTTTAAAAGACTAATATGGAACTATAAATTAGCAGATTACGATAAACTTAGGAACTTGGTGTTTGAATCTAATCTCTCAGAAGAAATTGAATATGAAGAGAATATTGACCAGAATATCAAGGATATTACTGATACAATTCTTGCGGCTGCCAAACAATCAGTACCAAACAAAAGAGTCACCATAAACCCAAATGATCAGCCTTGGATAACATGCAAGATAAAAAACTTGATAAGGAACGTAAACGCACCTTTAGGCAATTTAAAAAGACAATTAACAATTATTTTTGGATTAAATATAAACTTCTCAGGAACAAAGTCAACGCTGCAAAACGGTTATCAAGAAAACAGTATTTCGACAAACTTGATCATCTGCTGTCCTCAGAAAACTGTGACCCTAAAATATTCTGGAAAACTTCAAAACGACTTTTGAATATTGGGCGTTCCTCTAGCAATATTCCAGCACTCACAATGAACCACGAAATGGCTGAAACAGACCAACAGAAAGCAGAAATGTTAAACACATACTTTTCCTCTCAGACAAAGGTCAATGATACAAACAAAGCATTACCTACTCTACAGCCGGTACAGTACATCTTAGAATCAATCACAATTACCACGCAAGACGTTCTTGATGTATTGAAACACTTGAATGTCAGCAAATCCTGCGGTCCCGATCTAATCAGCCCAAGAGTCTTGAGGGAATGCGCCGACTATCTGGCCTATCCGTACTCCATTGTTTTTAACCGGTCCCTCGCTCACGGCTACTTTCCTACTTCGTGGAAGGACGCCAACCTATCTCCAATTCATAAAAAAGATAAAAAATCCCTCCCAAGTAACTATAGACCCATATCCCTTTTGAGTTCTGTAGGCAAAACCATGGAACGCTGCGTACACAAATACCTTTATACATCACATCACATCAGATGATAACTCCATTCCAATCGGGCTTTGTACAAGGTGACTCTACAACCTATCAACTTCTTCACACCTATCACACCTTTTGTGAGGCCATAGACAGTGGTAAAGAGGTACGAGCAGTTTTCTGCGACATAACCAAGGCCTTTGACAGAGTCTGGCACAATGGTTTGCTCCACAAACTCCGATGCTTAGGTGTTTCCGATCAGGTTTTGAAATGGTTTACTAGCTACTTATCTGGGCGTAGACAACGCGTCGTCATCAATGGCAAATGTTCCGACTGGGCCTCAGTTGAAGCCGGTGTGCCCCAGGGCTCCATATTGGGCCCACTTCTATTTCTTGTATACATAAATGATATTGTTAAAAACATCGGCTGCTCCATTCGTCTCTTTGCTGACGATACCAGCCTGTACATCATTGTTGAACGCCCTGACCTTGCCGCAAGACTGCTAAACAGCGATCTACAAACTATTTCTGACTGGGCTGACTTATGGTTAGTAGAATTCCACGCAAGGAAAACGATGGCAATGACGCTCACTAGGAAATTAAACCCCATTCAACAACCAATCCTGTTCTTGAATAACACGATGATTCAGGAAACACCCACCCACAGACATCTGGGCCTCACATTTTCCGATTCATGCGACTGAAAAGTACACGTGAAAAATATATCTAAAAAAGCTTGGACACGTCTCAACCTTCTTAGAGCCCTCAAATTTAGAGTGAGTAGAACATCCTTAGAGAAAATGTATATGGCCTTTGTTAGACCCCTTTTAGAGTATAGCGATGCCGTCTGGGACAATTGCTCACTTGAAACTAAAAAACAACTCGATGCAATTCACGTCGAAGCTGCGCAAATTATAACAGGGGCAAATTATGCAGTATTGAAAAGCTCTTTTTTGATCTTGGATGGGAGTCTCTTCAAAGTCGTCGAAATAAACACAAACTGGTAATCTTCTACAAAATTCTACACGGTCTTACACCCGACTACCTTTTTGACATTGTCCCCCCCTACTGTTAGAGAAACAGCTAGGTATAATCTTCGAAATTCTGAACACATTCAGAACTACAGAGCTAGCACAAATCTGTTCCTTGACTCTTTCTTTCCCTCGACTATACGCGCATGGAATAGTCTACCAAACGAAGTCAAAGAAGCATCATCTGTTGCAGCCTTTAAACACGCACTAAACAGAAATATAAAAATACCTCCTAAATACTTTAACGCTGGTACACGCATGGGTCAAATTCTCCACGCTAGACTGAGGATGGGATGCAGCTCACTTAATTCCGACCTTTATCGTAAAAATATCGTCCAAAGCCCTTCTTGTAGCTGTGGAGAATTCAAAAGTGCCAAACATTTCCTTTTCACGTGTGTTAACCACTCAGTTGCCAGGGAAAGATATCTACCACGCAATCTACATAGTTATACAATTAATGACCTGTTGCATGGGAAAAACAACCTTTCATTGCATGAGAATGAAATACTCACCTTACAAGTTCAAGACTTCATTATCAAATCGGAAAGATTTGTTAAGGTACCTAGCATCTAGCATATAATGTAAATTGCCTTGATACATGCCTACTCGCTTATTTATCTGTACAAAATCTTGTGTAGAGGTCAGTCAAATCTTTCTTCCTCTCTCTCTCTCTCTCTCTCTCTCTCTCTCTCTCTCTCTCTCTATCTATCTCTGTTTGCTTTCTCGTATGCACTTTCAGTAAATACTCTAGTCTTGCTACTCTCTCTCTCTCTCTCTCTCTCTCTTGTTCGTTTTCTCGTATTCAATTCATCTCAATATTTTGAGTCATGTTACTCAATAATGTCGTCCATTACATTGTTTCAGGAGATGACGTTTATAAGCCAAATGGCTTACTGTCAGATCCTTATGCCAGATCTTATTTATATGTTGTAAATGTATACTAGCTCTGAATAAAATATTGTTTAAACCAACAGCAGACGAGTTATTAGGGGTCAAAGTTTCAGACATTCCCTACCAACTTTGGACTGCAAGTTTGAGCCTAATGCGACCTTCACCGATCGGGATGAAACTGGTGCCAGACGAAAGGTCTGGACCAAGGACTCCCTGGGGCCAAGTGCCCAAAATTTCTTATCGCCCCTTTTTCGAGTTATGGCCCCTGAAAGTTGATATTTGCTAATATTTGACCCCTAATAACTTACTAACGCAAAGTCCGAATTTTCTGGCAAATATTGTTTTATGTTCTATGGTACTAGGACAATGTTTGGTGCTAGTTTCAGCTCGATCGGTGAAGGTCACCTTTAGTGACTTTTAATCTCTTTGTTCAGCAGGCGAGACCTAGGGACGCATTTCCAGTCCTTATATCTTTGCTTCTACTGCATGCAGCGCCATACAATTTGGCACGGAAATGTACCTCTCTAAGACCTATAAACGTAATAAAAAACGCACCTGTCTGTTTCAAACTGATGGAGTTATTAGGGTATTTACGTTTTCCCGCCCAAAATCCCTTAGGGTGCAATGCAAATTTGAGGACCCATTTTCAGCAAAACGCCTTGCCTCGAATCCCTTGACTACCCTTTACGTTTGTAGACATTAATGATCTGCGCATGCGCATAAATTTGCAGCACCGAGGATGCTTTCCTTTGGCTGCTGCAGGCGTAAAAAGGTTTATTTATTGAATATTTGGCGCCCCATAGTGCACGTGCTATTCCACTGACCGCATCCCGGATGGTGCAGGCATGTTTGTATGGATGGGCTCTACAAACGATCCAAATTTCAGCTTAATCGGATGAACAGTAGACGAGTTATTAGGGGTCAAAGTTTCAGACATTCCCTACCAACTTTGGACTGCAAGTTTGAGCCTAATGCGACCTACACCAATCGGGATGAAACTGGTGCCAGACGAAAGGTCTGGAACAAGGACTCTCTGGGGCCAAGTGCCCAAAATTTCTTATCGCCCCTTTTTCGAGTTATGGCCCCTGAAAGTTGATATTTGCTAATGTTTGACCCCTAATAACTTACTAACGTAAAGTCCGAATTTTCTGACAAATATTGTTTTATATTCTATGGTACTAGGACAATGTTTGGTGCTAGTTTCAGCTCGATCGGTGAAGGTCACCTTTAGTGACTTTTAATCTCTTTGTTCAGCAGGCGAGACCTAGGGACGCATTTCCAGTCCTTATATCTTTGCTTCTACTGCATGCAGCGCCATACAATTTGGCACGGAAATGTACCTCCCTAAGACCTATAAACCTAATAAAAAGCGCACCTGTCTGTTGCGAACTGATGGAGTTATTAGGGTATTTACGTTTTCCCGCCCAAAATCCCATGGGGTGCAATGCAAACTTGAGGACCCATTTTCAGCAAAACGCCTTGCCCCGAATCCCTTGACTGCCCTTTACGTTTGTAGACATTAATGATCTGCGCATGAGCATAAATTTGCAGCACCGAGGATGCTTTCTTTTGGCTGCTGTAGGGTTAACAAAGTTTATTTATTGAATATTTGGCGCTACATAGTGCACGTGCTTTTCCACTGACCGCATCCCGGATGGTACAGGCGTGTTTGTATGGATGGGCTCTACAAACGTTCCAAATTTCAGTTTAATCGGATGAACAGCAGACGAGTTATTAGGGGTCAAAGTTTCGGACATTCCCTACCAACTTTGGACTGCAAGTTTTAGCCTAATCCGACCTTCACCGATCGGGATGAAACTGGTGCCAGACGAAACGTCTGGACCAAGGACTCCCTGTGGCCAAGTGCCCAAAATTTCTTATCTCCCCTTTTTCGAGTTATGGCCCCTGAAAGTTGATATTTGCTAATGTTTGACCCCTAATAACTTACTAACGCAAAGTCCGAATTTTCTGGCAAATATTGTTTTATGTTCTATGGTACTAGGACAATGTTTGGTGCTAGTTTCAGCTCGATCGGTGAAGGTCACCTTTAGTGACTTTTAATCTCTTTGTTCAGCAAGCGAGACCTAGGGACGCATTTCCAGTCCTTATATCTTTGCTTCTACTGCATGCAGCGCCATACAATTTGGCACGGAAATGTACCTCCCTAAGACCTATAAACCTTATAAAAAGCGCACCTGTCTGTTGCGAACTGATGGAGTTATAAGGGTATTTACGTTTTCCCGCCCAAAATCCCATAGGGTGCAATGCAAAATTGAGGACCCATTTTCAGCAAGACGCCTTGCCTCGAATCCCTTGACTACCCTTTACGTTTGTAGACATTAATGATCAGCGCATGCGCATAAATTTGCAGCACCGAGGATGCTTTCGTTTGGCTGCTGTAGGCGTAAAAATGTTTAATTATTGAATATTTGGCGCCCCATAGTGCACGTGCTATTCCACTGACCGCATCCCGGATGGTGCATGCATGTTTGTATGGATGGGCTCTACCAACGTTCCAAATTTCAGCTTAATCGGATGAACATTAGACGAGTTATTAGGGGTCAAAGTTTCAGACATTCCCTACCAACTTTGGACTGCAAGTTTGATCCTAATGCGACCTTCACCGATCGGAATGAAACTGGTGCCAGACGAAAGGTCTGGACCAAGGACTCCCTGGGGCCAAGTGCCCAAAATTTCTTATCACCACTTTTTCGAGTTATGGCCCCTGAATGTTGATATTTGCTAATGTTTGACCCCTAATAACTTACTACTGCAAAGTCCGAATTTTCTGACAAATATTGTTTTATGTTCTATGGTACCAGGACAATGTTTGGTGCTAGTTTCAGCTCGATCGTCACCTTTAGTGACTTTTAATCTCTTTGTTCAGCAGGCGAGACCTAGGGACGCATTTCCAGTCCTTTTATCTTTGCTTCTACTGCATGCAGCGCCATACAATTTGGCACGGATATGTACCTCTCTAAGACCTATAAACCTTTTAAAAAGCGCACCTGTGTGTTGCGAACTGATGGAGTTATTAGGGTATTTACGTTTTCCCGCCCAAAATACCATAGGGTGCAATGCAAACTTGAGGACCCATTTTCAGCAAGAGGCCTTGCCTCGAATCCCTTGACTACCCTTTACGTTTGTAGACATTAATGATCTGCGCATGCACATAAATTTGCAGCACCGAGGATGCTTTCCTTTTGCTGCTGTAGGCGTATAAAGGTTTATTTATTGAATTTTTGGCGCCCCATAGTGCACGTGCTATTCCACTGACAGCATCACAGATGGTGCAGGCATGTTTGTATGGATAGGCTCTACAAACGTTCCAAATTTCAGCTTAATCGGATGAACAACAGGTTAGGGTTAGGGTAAGGGTTAGGGGTTAGGGTTAGGGTTAGGGTTAGGGTTAGGGGTTAGGGTTAGGGTTAGGGTTAGGGGTTAGGGGTTAGAGAGTAAGTGATATGCCATTACTCCGATTCTTCTAACCCTAGCGGAAGCAGATTTCTATGTGATTTGGTCGAGGGTTGCCTTTTCACCGACCCTAGCGTAGGAAATTGTTACTTTTTTTAGTAACTGTTTTGGAACTTCTTTTATCAAGGGAGATAATTTAACAAGGGAAATAATACTTATTATTAATAAATACGTATTTTTAACGTCATAGATATTATCTATTTATATCGCTGTCGGTATTTCTGACATCGCTGACAGCGCTGACAACAAGTTTGAATCACTTATATCCCTCTTATTTTCGCTCTCTTTTTAAAGTTACAATTTTTCATTGCTACGACCTATCACATGTTTGTTTTTTTGTTGTTGTTGTTGTTGTTGTTGTTTTTTTGTTGTTTTTTTTTTGTTGTTTTTTTTTTTTTCTTTTTTTTTTTTTTTTTTGCTATAACACTATTAGTTTTCATTGCTGTCATTACTACTTTAATCAAGGGAGATCACTTAACAAGGGAAATAATACTGATTCCTAGTTAATACGTTTTTTCAACGTCATAGATATTATCTATTTATATCGCTGTTATATCTGATGACATCGCTGACATCGCTGACAGCAAGTCTGGTCGCGGTCTATACTGTTTGCTTATGCCTGCCTGACCATCTACTTAGAGCAAATAAGTTATATGGTTGATCAGGGTCAATACTGTCAGCTCGACATGCCTATCTTTAGAGTATATATCGTACTCAATCGACGTCTGATAAGGGTCTACATTTTGAGCTTGTGCTCGCCTGCCCAAATACTTAGAGTAGAAATCCTGTACTTAATGCAAACAACGTAAGTCCAGATAAGACGCCGTTTTTCTGCGGCGTCTGATTAGGACAACACAGTTAGCTCGTGCTTGCCAGTCCGAAACTTAGAGTATATATTGCACTCCGTCACCGTCTGATCAGTGTCTACACTGTTAGCTTGCCTTCCTTCCATCTACTTAGAGCAAATAGGGTACACGGCTGGAGTCTTACCAGGGTCAACATTGTTAGCTCGCAACTGCCTGTCCTCAGAGGATATATCGTACTCAGTCGACGCCTGATAAGGATCTTCACTGTTAGCCTAACCCTGTCCAAATACTTAGAGTAAAAATCATGTACTTTATGCAAACAGTGTAAGTCCAGTTTAGACGTCGCTTTCTATGGCGTCTGATCAGGGTCTATACTGTTAGCTCGTGCTTGCCTGTCCAAATACTTGGAGTAAAAAATCTGTTCTTTATGCAAACAGTTAAAGTCCACATTTGACGCCGCTTTCTGCGGCCTCTGATCAGGGTCTACATTATTTGGAACTACTTTAATCAAGGGAGATCACTTAGCAAGTGAAAGAATACTGATTCGTAGTAAATACGTATTTTCAACGTCTCTGATATTATCTATTTATATCGCTGTCGGCATTTCTGATGAAATCGCTGACATCGCTGACAGCAAGTCTGATCAGCATCTGCACTGTTAGTTTATGCCTGCCTGTCCACCTACTTAGAGCAAATAAGTTACACGGTTGATCAGGGTCAACCCTGTCAGCTTGATATGTCTATCCTTAGAGTATATATAGTACTCAATTGACGTCTGATCAGGGTCTACATTGTTAGCTTGTGCTCGCCTGCCCAAATTCTTAGAATAAAAAACCTGTACTTAATGCAAACAGTCCAGATAAGAGGCCGTTTTATCGCGGAGTCTGTTCAGGACTACACTGTTAGCTTATGCTTGCCAGGCCGAATACTAAGAGTATATATCGTACTCCGTCACCGTCTGATCAGGGTCTACACTGTTAGCTTATGCCTTCCTTCCACCTACTTAGAACAAATAAGGTACACGGTTGGAGTTTTATCAGGGTCAGCAATGATAGCTCGCAACTGCCACTCCTTAGAATATATATCGAACTCAGTCGACGTCTGATCAGGATCTTCACTGTTAGCATGTGCTTGACTGTCCAAATATTTAGAGTAAAAATCATGTACTTTATGCAAACAGTATAAGTCCAGTTAAGACGTCGCTTTCTGTGGCGTCCTATCAGGATCTATACTGTTAGCTCGTGCTTGCCTGTCCAAATACTTGGAGTAAAAATCCTGTACTTAATGCAAACAGCGTAAGTCCAATAAGACGCCGTTTTTCCGCGGCGTCTGGTCAGGACTACACTGTTAGCTCGTGCTTGCCAGTCCGAATACTTAGAATATATATCGTACTCCGTCACCGTCTGATCAGGGTCTACACTGTTAGCTTATGCACCTAACCCTTCCACCTACTTAGAGCAAATAGGGTACACGGTTGGAGTCTTACCAGGATCAACACTAATAGCTCGCAACTGCCTGTTCTTAGAGGATATATCGTACTCAGTCGACGTCTGATCAGGATCTTCAATGTTAGCATGTGCTTGCCAGTCCAAATACTTAGAGTAAAAATCATGTACTTTATGCAAACTGTTTAGACGTCGCTTTCTGTGGCGTCTGATCGGGGTCTATACTGTTAGCTCGTGCTTACCTGTCCAAATACTTAGAGCAAAAAATCTGTTCTTCATGCAAACAGTTTAAGTCCACATCGGACTCCGCTTTTTACGGCGTCTGATCAAGGTCTACACTGTTCGCTTGTGCCTTGCCTGTTTGAATACTTACATTAAATAGGGTATTCAAGAGGAGTCCGATCAGGATATACGCTGTTAGCTCGTACCTGGCTGTCCGAATACTTAGAACAAATATGGTACTCGGTCAGCTTCTGATCAGGGTCTACATTTTGGGCTTGTGTTCGCCTGCCCAAATACTGGGAGTAAAAATCCTCTACTTAATGCAAACAGCGTAAGTCCAGATAAGACGCCTTTTTTAGCGGCATCTGATTAGGACAACACAGTTAGCTCGTGCCAGTCCGAATACTCTGAGTATATATCGTACTCCGTCACCGTCTGATCAGTGTCTACACTGTTAGCTTATGCCTTCCTTCCATCTACTGAGAGCAAATAGGGTACATGGCTGGAGTCTAACCAGGGTCAGCACTGTTAGCTCGCAACTGCCTGTCCTCAGAGGATATATCGTACTCAGTCGACGTCTGATAAGGATCTTCACTGCTAGCCTAACCCTGTCCAAATACTTTGAGTAAACATTATATACCTGATGCAAACAGTGTAAGTCCAGTTAAGACGTCGCTTTCTATGGCGTCTGATCAGGGTCTATACTGTTAGCTCGTGCTTGCCTGTCCAAATACTTGGAGTAAAAGAAATCTGTACTTCATGCAAACAGTTTAAGTCCACATCGGATGCCGCTTTCTGTGGCCTCTGATCAGGGTCTACACTATTAATCAAGGGAGATCACTTAGCAAGGGAAAGAATACTGATTCGTAGTAAATACATATTTTCAAAGTCACAGATATTATCCATTTATATCGCTGCCGGTATTTCTGATGACATCGCTGACATCAAGTCTGATCAGGGTCTACACTGTTAGCTTATGCATGCCTGTCTACCTACTTAGAGCAAATAAGTTACACAGTTGATCAGGGTCAACAAAGTCAGCTTAATATGCCTGTCCTTAGTGTATATATCGTACTCAGTTGATGTCGGATCAGTGTCTACATTGTTAGCTTCTGTTCGCCTGCCCAAATTCTTAGAGTAAAAATCCTGTACTTAATGCAAACATCGTAAGTCTAATAAGACGCCGTTTTTCCGCGACGTCTGTTCAGGACTACACTGTTAGCTCGTGCTTGCCACTCCGAATACTTAGAGTATATATTGTACTCCGTCACCGTCTGATCAGGGTCTACACTGTTAGCTTATGCCTTCCTTCCACCTACTTAGAGCAAATAGGGCACACGGTTGGAGTCTTATCAGGGTCAACACTGATAGCTCGCAACTGCCTGTCCTTAGAGGATATATCATACTCAGTCGACGTCTGATCATGGTCTTCACTGTTAGCATGTGCTTGCTTGTCCAAATACTTATAGTAAAACTCATGTACTTTATGCAAACAGTTAAGACGTCACTTCCTGTGGCGTCTGATCGGGGTCTATACTGTTAGCTCGTGCTTGCCTGTCCAAATACTTAGAGCAAAAAATCTGTTCTTCATGCAAACAGTTTAAGTCCACATCGGACTACGCTTTTTACGGCGTCTGATCAAGGTCTACACTGTTCGCTCGTGCCTTGCCTGGTTGAATACTTACATTAAATATGGTACTCAAGAGGAGTCCGATCAGGATATACGCTGTTAGCTCGCTCCTGGCTGTCCGAATACTTAGAACAAATATGGTACTCGGTCAGCTTCTGATCAGGGTCTACATTGATAGCTTGTGCTCGCCTGCCCACATACTTGGAGTAAAAATCCTGTACTTAATGCAAACAGCGTAAGTCCAGATAAGACGCCTTTTTTCTGCGGCGTCTGAACAGGGCTACACTGTTAGCTCGTGCTGCTAGTCCGAACACTTGGAGTTTATATCGTACTCCGTCACCGTCTGATCAGGGTCTACACTGTTAGCTTATGCTATCCACTTACATAGAGCAAAAAGCGTCTAATCAGGGTCAACACTGTTAGCTCGCAACTGCCTGTTCTTATATTATATATCGTACTCAGTCGACGCCTGATCAGGGTCTTCACTGTTAGCAAGTGTTTGCCTGTCCAAATACTTAGAGAAAAAATCATGTACATGTACATTTTGCAAACAGTGTAAGCCCAGTTAGGACGTCGCATTCTGTTGCATCTGGTCGGGGTCTATACTCTTAGCTCGTGCTTGACTGTCTAAATACTTGAAGTAAAAAATCTGTAGTTCATGCAAACAGTTTAAGTCTACATCGGACGCCGCTTTCAGCGGCGTCTGATCAGGGTCTACAGTGTTAGCTTGTGCCTGCCTTTTTGAATACTTACATTAAATATGGTACTCAAACAGTGTAAGCCAAGATAGGACGTCGCGTTCTGTGGCGTCTGATCATGGTCTATACTGTTAGCTCGTGCTTGACTGTCTTAATACTTAGAGTAAAAATCTGTATTTCATGCAAACAGTTTAAGTCTACATCAGACGCCGCTTTCTGTAGCGTCTGATCAGGGTCTACAGTGGTAGCTCGTGCCTGCTTGTTTAAGCATCAAGTATCTCTATCACAGTCCCATTGCCTAATATTGCTGTAGCTACTTAACAACAGTCCGCTTTGATATTTTCCATCAAGTGTTTCTTACGGAATCCCATATCCTAATATTGCTGTACATACTGATCTGCAGTCCAGTTTGCTATTTTCCATCAATATTGCTGTACATACTCAATTGCAGTCCGCTTTGATGTTTTCCATCAAGAATGTCTATCGCAGTCCACTATCCTAATATTGCTGTACATACTGAACTGCAGTCCATTTTGATATTTTCCTTTAATTATTTCTACGGCTTAGATATTTTCCTTCATTTTTTTCAACCACAGTCCCCTATCCTAATATTGCTGTACATACCCAACTGCAGTCATCTTTGATGTCTTCTATCAAGCATCTCTACCCCAGTCCACTATTCTAATATTGCTACATTCTGAACCTTATCTCAGTCAGACATTTTTCGTCAAGTATCTCTACCACAGTCCCCATAGTACCAGACCTCTACACTAATATTGCTGTACATAGTGAACCGCAGTCTGCTTTGATATTTTTCATCAAGTAATTTTACCCAAGTCTGATATCCGATATATTGGTGTACATACTGAGCCGCAGTCCGCTTTGATATTTTCCATGAAGAATTTCTACCGCAGTCCCATATCCTAATATTGCAGTACATACTGAACCGCAGTCCGGTTTGTTATTTCCTATCATGTATCTCTACCACAGTCCCATAGCATAATATTGCTGTACATACTAAACACCAGTCTCCTTTGATATTTTCCATGAAAAATTTCTACTGCAGTCCCATATCCTAATATTGCTGTGCATACTGAACCGCAGTCCAGTTTGTTATTTTCCATCAAGTATCTGTACCGCAGTCTCATAGCCTAATATTGCTGAACATACTAAACCGCAGTCAGCTTTGATATTTTCGATCAAGTATTTCTACCGCAGTCTGATATGCTAATATTTCTGTACATACTGAACTGCAGTCCAGTTTGTTATTTCCCGTCATGTATCTCTACCAAAGTCCCATAGCCTAATACTGCTGTACATACTAAAGCGCAGTCAGCTTTGATATTTTCCATCAAGTATTTCTACCGCAGTCCGATATCCTAATATTGCTAGCCCTAACCCTAACCCTAACCCATCATGTATCTCTACCACAGTCCCATAGCCTAATATTGCTGTACATACTAAACCGCAGTCAGCTTTGATATTTTCCATCAAGTATTTCTACCGCAGTCTGATATCCTAATATTGCTGTACATACTGAACCGCAGTCTGGTTTGTTATTTTCCATCAAGTATCTCTTCCGCAGTCCCATAGCCTAATATTGCTGTACATACTAAACCGCAGTCAGCTTTGATATTTTCCATCAAGTATTTCTACCGCAGTCTGATATGCTAATATTTCTGTACATACTGAACAGCAGTCCAGTTTGTTATTTCCCATCATGTATCTCTACCACAGTCCCATAACCTAATATTGCTGTACATACTAAACCGCAGTCAGCTTTGATATTTTGCATCAAGTATTTCTACCGCAGTCCAATATCCTAATATTGCTGTACATACTGAACCGCAGTCCGGTTTGTTCTTTCCCATCATGTATCTCTACCAAAGTCACATAGCCTAATATAGCTGTACATACCAAACCGCAGTCAGCTTTGTTATTTTCCATCAAGTATTTCTACCGCAGTCTGATATCCTAATATTGCTGTACATACTGAACCGCAGTCTGGTTTGTTATTTTCCATCAAGTATCTCTTCTGCAGTCCCATAGCCTTATATTGCTGTACATACTAAACAGCAGTCCTCTTTGATATTTTCCATCAAGTATTTCTACCCTAGTTCCATATCATTTTCACAAACAATTTCTGCCTGTCCCAATACTTATAGTAAAAATTTTCTACTCAATGCAAACAGTGTAAGTCCAGATTGGATGCTGCTTTCTTAGGTGTCTGATCAGGGTCTACACTGTAACATCATGCCTGCCTGTCTGAATACTTTGACTATATATTGTATTTTGTCGGTGCCTCTTCAGGGTCAACACTGTTAGCTTTTGCCTGTCTGTCCAACTACTAAGAGCAAATAGGGTACTCGGTCAGTGTCCTATCAGAGTCTATTCTGTTAGCTTGTACCTGTCTGTTTGATTACTTACTGAAATGTGGTACACAGCCGGTGTCTGATCAGGGTGTACGTTTATAGCTCCTGCCTGCCTGTTTTAATACTTAGAATTTAAATGATACCCAGCTGATGTCTGATCAGGGTCTATGCTTATAGCCCTTAGCCCTTGCCTGCCTGTGTCCGAGCAGACTCTGCACTTATAGACCTTGATTGCTTGTCCAAATACTTAGAATATAAAGATACTCAGCAGGTGTCCGATCAGGGTCTATGCTTATAGCACCTGCCTGCCTGTCCGAATACTTAGAATATAAATGATTCTCAGCCGGTGTCCGATCAGGGTCTATGCTTAGGGTCCCTGCCTGCCTGTCCGAATACTTAGAATATAAATGATACTCAACCGGTGACCGATCAGGGTCTATGCTTATAGCCCCTGCCTGCCTGTCCAAATACTTTGAATATAAATGATACTCGGTCAGTGTCCGATCAGGGTCTACACATATAGCCCCTGCCTGCCTGTCCAAATACTTAGAATATAAATGATACTCAGCCGGTGTCCGATCAGGGTCTATGCTTATAGCCCCTGCCTGCCTGTCCAAATACTTAGAATATAAATGATACTAGGCTGGTGTCCGAGCAGGGTCTACGCATATAGCCCCTGCCTGCCTGTCCAAATACTTAGAATATAAATGATACTAGGCTGGTGTCCGAGCAGGGTCTACGCATATAGCCCCATGGCTGCCTGTCCAAATACTTAGAATATAAATGATACTCAGCCGGTGTCCAATCAGGGTCTATGCTTATAGCCCCTGCCTGCCTGTCCAAATACTTTGAATATAAATGATACTCAGCTGGTGTCTGATCAGAGTCTACACTGATAGCCCCTGCCTGCTTGTCCAAATAGTTAGAATATAAATGATACTCAGCTGGTGTCCGATCAGGGTCTACACTTATAGCCCTTGCCTGCCTGTCTGTCTGAATACTTAGAATATAAATTATACTCAGTCCGATCAGGATCTATGCTTATGATACCAGGCCGGTGTCCGATCAGGGTCTACGCTTATAGCACCTGCCTGCTTGTCCAAATACACAGAATATAAATGATACTCAGCCAGTGTGTGATCAGGGTCTACACTTATAGCCCCTACAAGCCTGTCCGAATACTTAGAATATAAATGATACTCAGCCGGTGTCTGATCAGGGTCTACGCTTACAGACCCTGCCTGTCTGTCCAAATACTTTGAATATAAATGATACTCGGCCGGTGTCAGATCAGGGTCTACGCTTAAAGACCCTGCCTGCCTGTCCAAATACTTTGAATATAAATGATACTCAGCCGGTGTCTGATCAGGGTCTACGCTTATAGACCCTGCCTGCCTGTCCAAATACTTTGAATATAAATGATACTCGGCCGGTGTCCGATCAGGGTCTACACTTATAGATCCTGCCTGCCTGTTTGAATACTTAGAATATAAGTTATACTCAGCCAGAGTCCGATCAGGATCTATGCTTATGATACCAGGCCGGTGTCCGATCAGGGTCTATGCTTATAGCACCTGCCTGCTTGTCCAAATACTTAGAATATAAATGATACTCAGCCGGTGTCTGATCAGGGTGTACACTTATAGCCCCTACCTGCCTGTCCGAATACTTAGAATAAAAATGATATGCAGCCGGTGTCTGATCAGGGTCTACGCTTAAAGTCCCTGCCTGCCTGTCCAAATACTTTGAATATAAATGATACTTGGCCGGTGTCCGATCAGGGTCTACACTTATAGATCCTGCCTGCCTGTTTGATTACTTAGAATATAAATGATACTCAGCCCGTGTCTGATCAGAGTCTACACTTATAGCACCTGCCTGCCTGTCCAAATACTTCGAATATAAATGATACTCGCCTGATGACCGATCAGGGTCTACACTTATAGCCCGTGCCTGCCTGTCCAAATACTTAGAATATAAATGATACTTAGCCAGTGTCCGATCAAGGTCTATGCTTATAGCCGTTGCCTAGCTGTCCAAATACATAGAATATAAATGATACTCAGCCGATGTGCGATCATGGTCTATGCTTATAGCCCCTGCCTGCCTGTCCAAATAGAATATAAAATATAAATGATACTCAGCCGGTGTTTAATCAGGGTCTATGCTTATAGCCCCTGCCTGCCTGTCCGAATACTTACAATATAAATGATACTCAGCCGGTGTCCAATCAGGGTCTATGCTTATAGCCCCTGCCTGCCTGTCCAAATACTTTGAATATTAATGATACTCGGCCGTTGTCCGATCAGGGTCTACACTTATAGCTCCTGCTTGCCTGTTCGAATACTTCGAATGTAAATGATACTCAGCCGGTGTCTGATCAGAGTCTACACTTATAGCTCCTGCCTGACTGTCCAAATAGTTAGAATATAAATGATACTCAGCTGGTGTCCGATCAGGGTCTACACTTATAGCCCCTACCTGTCCGAATATATAGAATATAAAATATACTCAGCCGGAGTCCGATCAGGATCTATGATTATGATACCAGGCTGGTGTCTGATTATGGTGTACTCTTATATCACCTGCCTGCCTGTCCAAATACTTTGAATATAAATGATACTCAGCTGGTGTCTGATCAGAGTCTACACTTATAGCCCCTGCCTGCTTGTCCAAATAGTTAGAATATAAATGATACTCAGCTGGTGTCCGATCAGGGTCTACACTTATAGCCCTTGCCTGCCTGTCTGTCTGAATACTTAGAATATAAATTATACTCAGCCGGAGTCCGATCAGGATCTATGCTTATGATACCAGGCCGGTGTCCGATCAGGGTCTACGCTTATAGCACCTGCCTGCTTGTCCAAATACATAGAATATAAATGATACTCAGCCAGTGTGTGATCAGGGTCTACACTTATAGCCCCTACAAGCCTGTCCGAATACTTAGAATATAAATGATACTCAGCCGGTGTCTGATCAGGGTCTACGCTTACAGACCCTGCCTGTCTGTCCAAATACTTTGAATATAAATGATACTCGGCCGGTGTCAGATCAGGGTCTACGCTTAAAGACCCTGCCTGCCTGTCCAAATACTTTGAATATAAATGATACTCAGCCGGTGTCTGATCAGGGTCTACGCTTATAGACCCTGCCTGCCTGTCCAAATACTTTGAATATAAATGATACTCGGCCGGTGTCCGATCAGGGTCTACACTTATAGATCCTGCCTGCCTGTTTGAATACTTAGAATATAAGTTATACTCAGCCAGAGTCCGATCAGGATCTATGCTTATGATACCAGGCCGGTGTCCGATCAGGGTCTATGCTTATAGCACCTGCCTGCTTGTCCAAATACTTAGAATATAAATGATACTCAGCCGGTGTCTGTTCAGGGTGTACACTTATAGCCCCTACCTGCCTGTCCGAATACTTAGAATATAAATGATACGCAGCCGGTGTCTGATCAGGGTCTACGCTTAAAGTCCCTGCCTGCCTGTCCAAATACTTTGAATATAAATGATACTTGGCCGGTGTCCGATCAGGGTCTCCACTTATAGATCCTGCCTGCCTGTTTGATTACTTAGAATATAAATGATATTCAGCCCGTGTCTGATCAGAGTCTACACTTATAGCACCTGCCTGCCTGTCCAAATACTTCGAATATAAATGATACTCGCCTGATGACCGATCAGGGTCTACACTTATAGCCCGTGCCTGCCTGTCCAAATACTTAGAATATAAATGATACTTAGCCAGTGTCCGATCAAGGTCTATGCTTATAGCCCTTGCCTAGCTGTCCAAATACATAGAATATAAATGATACTCAGCCGATGTGCGATCATGGTCTATGCTTATAGCCCCTGCCTGCCTGTCCAAATAGAATATAAAATATAAATGATACTCAGCCGGTGTTTAATCAGGGTCTATGCTTATAGCCCCTGCCTGCCTGTCCGAATACTTACAATATAAATGATACTCAGCCGGTGTCCAATCAGGGTCTATGCTTATAGCCCCTGCCTGCCTGTCCAAATACTTTGAATATTAATGATACTCGGCCGTTGTCCGATCAGGGTCTACACTTATAGCTCCTGCCTGCCTGTTCGAATACTTCGAATGTAAATGATACTCAGCCGGTGTCTGATCAGAGTCTACACTTACAGCTCCTGCCTGACTGTCCAAATAGTTAGAATATAAATGATACTCAGCTGGTGTCCGATCAAGGTCTACACTTATAGCCCCTACCTGTCCGAATATATAGAGTATAAATTATACTCAGCCGAGGTCCGATCAGGGTCTATGATTATGATACCAGGCTGGTGTCTGATTAGGGTGTACTCTTATATCACCTGCCTGCCTGTCCAAATACTTAGAATATAAATGATACTCAGCCAGTGTCCGATCAATGTCTACACTTATAGCCCCTACCTGCCTGTCTGAATATTTAGAATATAAATGATACTCAGCCGTTATCTGATCAGGGTCTATGCTTATAGTCCTTGACTGCCTGTCCAAATACACGGCCGGTATCCGATCAGGGTCTACACTTATAGATCCTGATAGATATATATATTTATATCGCTGTCGGTATTTCTGATGACATCGCTGACATCGCTGACAGCAAGTCTGATCAGGGTCTACACTGTTATCTTATGCCTGCCTGTCCACCTACTTAGAACTAATAAATTACACAGTTGTTTAGGGTCAGCACTGTCAGCATGATATGCGTGTCCTTAGAGTATATACCGTACTCAATCGACGACTGATCAGGGTCTACATTGTTAACTTGTGCTCGCCTGCCCAAATACTTGAATAAAAATCCTGTACTTACTGCAAACTGCGTAAGTCCAGATAAGACGCCGTTTTTCCGCGGCGTCTGTTCAGGACTACACTGTTAGCTCGTGCTTGTCAGTCCAATTACTAAGAATATATATCGTACTCCGTCACCGTCTGATCAGGGTCTACACTGTTAGCTTATGCCTTCCTTCCACCTACTTAGAACAAATAGGGTACACGGTTGGAGTCTTATCAGGGTCAACACTGATAGCTCGCAACTGCCACTCCTTAGAGGATATATCGCACTCAGTCGACGTGTGATCAGGATCTTTACTGTTTGCATATGCTTTCCTGTCCACATACTTAGAGTAAACACCATGTACTTTATGCAAACAGTGTAAGTCCAGTTAAGACGTCGCTTTCTGCGACGTCTGATCAGGGTCTATACTGTTAGCTCGTGATTGCCTGTCCAAATACTTGGAGTAAAAAAGGGTTAGGGTAGGGTTAGGGGTTAGGGTTAGGGTTAGGGTTAGGGGTTAGGGGTTAGGGTTAGGGTTAGGGGTTAGGGGTTCGGGGTTAGGGTTAGGGTTAGGGGTTAAGGTTAGGGTTAGGAAGTAAGTGATATGCCATTACTCCTACTCTTCTAACCCTAGCGGAAGAAGATTTCTATGTGATTTGGTCGAGGGTTGCCTTTTCACCGTCCCTAGCGTAGGAAATTGTTACTTTTTTTAGTAACTGTTTTGGAACTTCTTTTATCAAGGGAGATAATTTAACAAGGGAAATAATACTTTTTATTAGTAAATACGTATTTTTAACGTCATAGATATTATCTATTTATATCGCTGTCGGTATTTCTGACATCGCTGACAGCGCTGACAACAAGTTTGAATCACTTATATCCCTCTTATTTTCGCTCTCTTTTTAAAGTTTATATACCGTTGGAAAACAATTTTTCATTGCTACGACCTATCACATGTTTGTTTTTTTTGTTTTTCTTTGTTGTTGTTGTTGTTTTTTTTTTTTTTTTTTGTTTTTTTTCTTTTTTTTTTTTGCTATAACACTATTAGTTTTCATTGCTGTCATTACTACTTTAATCAAGGGAGATCACTTAACAAGGGAAATAATACTGATTCCTAGTTAATACGTTTTTTCAACGTCATAGATATTATCTATTTATATCGCTGTTATATCTGATGACATCGCTGACATCGCTGACAGCAAGTCTGGTCGCGGTCTATACTGTTTGCTTATGCCTGCCTGACCATCTACTTAGAGCAAATAAGTTATATGGTTGATCAGGGTCAATACTGTCAGCTCGACATGCCTATCTTTAGAGTATATATCGTACTCAATCGACGTCTGATAAGGGTCTACATTTTGAGCTTGTGCTCGCCTGCCCAAATACTTAGAGTAGAAATCCTGTACTTAATGCAAACAACGTAAGTCCAGATAAGACGCCGTTTTTCCGCGGCGTCTGATTAGGACAACACAGTTAGCTCGTGCTTGCCAGTCCGAAACTTAGAGTATATATTGCACTCCGTCACCGTCTGATCAGTGTCTACACTGTTAGCTTGCCTTCCTTCCATCTACTTAATGGGGGTGGTCGGGTGGTGCGAAGGTGCTGTGTATCTTACATCACTGGGGCGTCCAACTGATATTGGCTTACAGTTGGGCAAGGCCTGCTATCCTTGTAGTGGGTAAGGGTAGAGGGGGATGTTTTTATTTCTTCTGTTTCTTCACTTTCATTCCTGTTCCTCTTTCTTCCCTGTCCCTCTCTTTTATCTCCTCTACTCTCTCTTCTATCTCTTTTCTCCCTTTCTCTGGGAGACGACACAAAATGACCCTCATGGGTTGACGTGTCGTTAAACCCCAACACAATAAACAATAAATCCATCTACTTAAAGCAAATAGGGTACACGGCTGGAGTCTTACCAGGGTCAACATTGTAAGCTCGCAACTGCCTGTCCTCAGAGGATATATCGTACTCAGTCGACGCCTGATAAGGATCTTCACTGTTAGCCTAACCCTGTCCAAATACTTCGAGTAAAAATCATGTACTTTATGCAAACAGTGTAAGTCCAGTTTAGACGTCGCTTTCTATGGCGTCTGATCAGGGTCTATACTGATAGCTCGTGCTTGCCTGTCCAAATACTTGGAGTAAAAAATCTGTTCTTTATGCAAACAGTTAAAGTCCACATTTGACGCCGCTTTCTGCGGCCTCTGATCAGGGTCTACATTATTTGGAACTACTTTAATCAAGGGAGATCACTTAGCAAGTGAAAGAATACTGATTCGTAGTAAATACGTATTTTCAACGTCTCTGATATTATCTATTTATATCGCTGTCGGCATTTCTGATGACATCGCTGACATCGCTGACAGCAAGTCTGATCAGCATCTACACTGTTAGCTTATGCCTTCCTTCCACCTACTTAGAACAAATAAGGTACACGGTTGGGGTTTTATCAGGGTCAGCAATGATAGCTCGCAACTGCCACTCCTTAGAATATATATCGAACTCAGTCGACGTCTGATCAGGATCTTCAATGTTAGCATGTGCTTGCCTGTCCAAATATTTAGAGTAAAAATCATGTACTTTATGCAAACAGTATAAGTCCAGTTAAGACGTCGCTTTCTGTGGCGTCCTATCAGGATCTATACTGTTAGCTCGTGCTTGCCTGTCCAAATACTTGGAGTAAAAATCCTGTACTTAATGCAAACAGCGTAAGTCCAATAAGACGCCGTTTTTCCGCGGCGTCTGGTCAGGACTACACTGTTAGCTCGTGCTTGCCAGTCCGAATACTTAGAGTATATATCGTACTCCGTCACCGTCTGATCAGGGTCTACACTGTTAGCTTATGCACCTAACCCTTCCACCTACTTAGAGCAAATAGGGTACACGGTTGGATTCTTACCAGGATCAACACTAATAGCTCGCAACTGCCTGTTCTTAGAGGATATATCGTACTCAGTCAACGTCTGATCAGGATCTTCACTGTTAGCATGTGCTTGCCAGTCCAAATACTTATAGTAAAAATCATGTACTTTATGCAAACTGTTTAGACCTCGCTTTCTGTGGCGTCTGATCGGGGTCTATACTGTTAGCTCGTGCTTACCTGTCCAAATACTTAGAGCAAAAAATCTGTTCTTCATGCAAACAGTTTAAGTCCACATCGGACTCCGCTTTTTACGGCGTCTGATCAAGGTCTACACTGTTCGCTTGTGCCTTGCCTGTTTGAATACTTACATTAAATAGGGTACTCAAGAGGAGTCCGATCAGGATATACGCTGTTAGCTCGTACCTGGCTGTCCGAATACTTAGAACAAATATGGTACCCGGTCAGCTTCTGATCAGGGTCTACATTTTGGGCTTGTGTTCGCCTGCCCAAATACTGGGAGTAAAAATCCTCTACTTAATGCAAACAGCGTAAGTCCAGATAAGACGCCTTTTTTAGCGGCAGCTGATTAGGCCAACACAGTTAGCTCGTGCCAGTCCGAATACTCTGTATCGTACTCCATCACCGTCTGATCAGTGTCTACACTGTTAGCTTATGCCTTCCTTCCATCTACTGAGAGCAAATAGGGTACATGGCTGGAGTCTAACCAGGGTCAGCACTGTTAGCTCGCAACTGCCTGTCCTCAGAGGATATATCGTACTCAGTCGACGTCTGATAAGGATCTTCACTGCTAGCCTAACCCTGTCCAAATACTTTGAGTAAACATTATATACCTGATGCAAACAGTGTAAGTCCAGTTAAGACGTCGCTTTCTATGGCTTCTGATCAGGGTCTATACTGTTAGCTCGTGCTTGCCTGTCCAAATACTTGGAGTAAAAGAAATCTGTACTTCATGCAAACAGTTTAAGTCCACATCGGATGCCGCTTTCTGCGGCCTCTGATCAGGGTCTACACTATTAATCAAGGGAGATCAATTAGCAAGGGAAAGAATACTGATTCGTAGTAAATACATATTTTCAACGTCACAGATATTATCCATTTATATCGCTGTCGGTATTTCTGATGACATCGCTGACATCAAGTCTGATCAGGGTCTACACTGTTAGCTTATGCATGCCTGTCTACCTACTTAGAGCAAATAAGTTACACAGTTGATCAGGGTTAACACAGTCAGCTTGATATGCCTGTCCATAGTGTATATATCGTACTCAGTTGATGTCGGATCAGTGTCTACATTGTTAGCTTCTGTTCGCCTGCCCAAATTCTTAGAGTAAAAATCCTGTACTTAATGCAAACATCGTAAGTCTAATAAGACGCCGTTTTTCCGCGACGTCTGTTCAGGACTACACTGTTAGCTCGTGCTTGCCAGTCCGAATACTTAGAGTATATATTGTACTCCGTCACCGTCTGATCAGGGTCTACACTGTTAGCTTATGCCTTCCTTCCACCTACTTAGAGCAAATAGGGCACACGGTTGGAGTCTTATCAGGGTCAACACTGATAGCTCGCAACTGCCTGTCTTAAGAGGATATATCATACTCAGTCGACGTCTGATCATGGTCTTCACTGTTAGCATGTGCTTGCCTGTCCAAATACTTATAGTAAAACCCATGTACTTTATGCAAACAGTTAAGACGTCACTTCCTGTGGCGTCTGATCGGGGTCTATACTGTTAGCTCGTGCTTGCCTGTCCAAATACTTAGAGCAAAAAATCTGTTCTTCATGCAAACAGTTTAAGTCCACATCGGACTACGCTTTTTACGGCGTCTGATCAAGGTCTACACAGTTCGCTCGTGCCTTGCCTGGTTGAATACTTACATTAAATATGGTACTCAAGAGGAGTCCGATCAGGATATACGCTGTTAGCTCGCACCTGGCTGTCCGAATACTTAGAACAAATATGGTACTCGGTCAGCTTCTGATCAGGGTCTACATTGATAGCTTGTGCTCGCCTGCCCACATACTTGGAGTAAAAATCCTGTACTTAATGCAAACAGCGTAAGTCCAGATAAGACGCCTTTTTTCTGCGGCGTCTGAACAGGGCTACACTGTTAGCTCGTGCTGCTAGTCCGAACACTTGGAGTTTATATCGTACTCCGTCACCGTCTGATCAGGGTCTACACTGTTAGCTTAGCAAAAAGCGTCTAATCAGGGTCAACACTGTTAGCTCGCAACTGCCTGTTCTTAGATTATATATCGTACTCAGTCGACGTCTGATCAGGGTCTTCACTGTTAGCAAGTGTTTGCCTGTCCAAATACTTAGAGAAAAAATCATGTACATGTACTTTTTGCAAACAGTGTAAGCCCAGTTAGGACGTCGCATTCTGTTGCATCTGGTCGGGGTCTATATTCTTAGCTCGTGCTTGACTGTCTAAATACTTGAAGTAAAAAAATCTGTAGTTCATGCAAACAGTTTAAGTCTACATCGGACGCCGTTTTCTGCGGCGTCTGATCAGGGTCTACAGTGTTAGCTTGTGCCTGCCTTTTTGAATACTTACATTAAATATGGTACTCAAACAGTGTAAACCCAGTTAGGACGTCGCGTTCTGTGGCGTCTGATCAGGGTCTATACTGTTAGCTCGTGCTTGACTGTCTAAATACTTAGAGTAAAAATCTGTATTTCATGCAAACAGTTTAAGTCTACATCAGACGCCGCTTTCTGTAGCGTCTGATCAGGGTCTACAGTGGTAGCTCGTGCCTGCTTGTTTAAGCATCAAGTATCTCTATCACAGTCCCATAGCCTAATATTGCTGTAGTTACTTAACAACAGTCCGCTTTGATATTTTCCATCAAGTGTTTCTACCGGAATCCCATATCCTAATATTGCTGTACATACTGATCTGCAGTCCAGTTTGCTATTTTCCATCAATATTGCTGTACATACTCAACTGCAGTCCGCTTTGATGTTTTCCATCAAGAATCTCTATCGCAGTCCACTATCCTAATATTGCTGTACATACTGAACTGCAGTCCATTTTGATATTTTCCTTCAATTATTTCTACGGCTTAGATATTTTCCTTCATTTTTTTCAACCACAGTCCCCTATCCTAATATTGCTGTACATACCCAACTGCAGTCCGCTTTGATGTCTTCTATCAAACATCTCTACCCCAGTCCACTATTCTAATATTGCTACATTCTGAACCTTATCTCAGTCAGACATTTTTCGTCAAGTATCTCTACCACAGTCCCCATAGTACCAGACCTCTACACTAATATTGCTGTACATAGTGAACCGCAGTCTGCTTTGATATTTTTCATCAAGTATTTTTACCCCAGTCTGATATCCTAATATTGGTGTACATACTGAACCGCAGTCCGCTTTGATATTTTCCATGAAGAATTTCTACCGCAGTCTCATATCCTAATATTGCAGTACATACTGAACCGCAGTCCGGTTTGTTATTTCCCATCATGTATCTCTACCACAGTCCCATAGCATAATATTGCTGTACATACTAAACACCAGTCTGCTTTGATATTTTCCATGAAAAATTTCTACTGCAGTCCCATATCCTAATATTGCTGTGCATACTGAACCGCAGTCCAGTTTGTTATTTTCCATCAAGTATCTGTACCGCAGTATCATAGCCTAATATTGCTGTACATACTAAACCGCAGTCAGCTTTGATATTTTCCATCAAGTATTTCTACCGCAGTCTGATATGCTAATATTTCTGTACATAACTGAACCGCAGTCCAGTTTGTTATTTCCCATCATGTATCTCTACCAAAGTCCCATAGCCTAATACTGCTGAACATACTAAACCGCAGTCAGCTTTGATATTTTCCATCAAGAATTTCTACCGCAGTCCAATATCCTAATATTGGTTTCATACTGAACCGCAGTCCTGTTTGTTATTTCCCATCATGTATCTCTACCACAGTCCCATAGCCTAATATTGCTGAACATACTAAACCGCAGTCAGCTTTGATATTTTCCATCAAGAATTTCTACCGCAGTCCAATATCCTAATATTGGTTTCATACTGAACCGCAGTCCGGTTTGTTATTTCCCATCATGTATCTCTTCCGCAGTCCCATAGCCTAATATTGCTGTACATACTAAACCGCAGTCAGCTTTGATATTTTCCATCAAGTATTTCTACCGCAGTCTGATATCCTAATATTTCTGTACATTCTGAACAGCAGTCCAGTTTGTTATTTCCCATCATGTATCTCTACCACAGTCCCATAGCCTAATATTGCTGTACATACTAAACCGCAGTCAGCTTTGATATTTTCCATCAAGTATTTCTACCACAGTCTGATATCCTAATATTGCTGTACATACTGAACCGCAGTCTGGTTTGTTATTTTCCATCAAGTATCTCTACCGCAGTCCCATAGCCTAATATTGCTGTACATACTAAACTGCAGTCAGCTTTGATATTTTCCATCAAGTATTTCTACCGCTGTCTGATATTCTAATATTTCTGTACTTACTGAACCGCATTCCAGTTTGTTATTTCCCATCATGTATCTCTACCACTTTCCCATAGCCTAATATTGCTGTACATACTAAACCGCAGTCAGCTTTGATATTTTCGATCAAGTATTTCTACCGCAGTCTGATATGCTAATATTTCTGTACATACTGAACTGCAGTCCAGTTTGTTATTTCCCGTCATGTATCTCTACCAAAGTCCCATAGCCTAATACTGCTGTACATACTAAAGCGCAGTCAGCTTTGATATTTTCCATCAAGTATTTCTACCGCAGTCCGATATCCTAATATTGCTAACCCTAACCCTAATCCTAACCCATCATGTATCTCTACCACAGTCCCATAGCCTAATATTGCTGTACATACTAAACCGCAGTCAGCTTTGATATTTTCCATCAAGTATTTCTACCGCAGTCTGATATCCTAATATTGCTGTACATACTGAACCGCAGTCTGGTTTGTTATTTTCCATCAAGTATCTCTTCCGCAGTCCCAAAGCCTAATATTGCTGTACATACTAAACCGCAGTCAGCTTTGATATTTTCCATCAAGTACTTCTACCGCAGTCAAATATGCTAATATTTCTGTACATACTGAACAGCAGTCCAGTTTGTTATTTCCCATCATGTATCTCTACCACAGTCCCATAGTCTAATATTGCTGTACATACTAAACCGCAGTCAGCTTTGATATTTTGCATCAAGTATTTCTACCGCAGTCCAATATCCTAATATTGCTGTACATACTGAACCGCAGTCCGGTTTGTTCTTTCCCATCATGTATCTCTACCATAGTCACATAGCCTAATATAGCTGTACATACCAAACCGAAATCAGCTTTGTTATTTTCCATCAAGTATTTCTACCGCAGTCTGATATCCTAATATTGCTGTACATACTGAACCGCAGTCTGGTTTGTTATTTTCCATCAAGTATCTCTTCTGCAGTCCCATAGCCTTATATTGCTGTACATACTAAACAGTAGTTCTCTTTGATATTTTCCATCAAGTATTTCTACCCTAGTTCCATATCATTTTCACAAACAATTTCTGCCTGTCCCAATACTTATAGTAAAAATTTTCTACTCAATGCAAACAGTGTAAGTCCAGATTGGATGCTGCTTTCTTAGGTGCCTGATCAGGGTCTACACTGTAACATCATGCCTGCCTGTCTGAATACTTTGACTATATATTGTATTTTGTCGGTGCCTCTTCAGGGTCAACACTGTTAGCTTTTGCCTGTCTGTCCAACTACTAAGAGCAAATAGGGTACTCGGTCAGTGTCCTATCAGAGTCTATTCTGTTAGCTTGTGCCTGTCTGTTTGATTACTTACTGAAATGTGGTACACAGCCGTTGTCTGATCAGGGTGTACGTTTATAGCTCCTGCCTGCCTGTTTTAATACTTAGAATATAAATGATACTCAGCTGATGTCTGATCAGGGTCTATGCTTATAGCCCTTAGCCCTTGCCTGCCTGTGTCCGAGCAGAGTCTGCACTTATAGACCCTGATTGCTTGTCCAAATACTTAGAATATAAAGATACTCAGCAGGTGTTCGATCAGGGTCTATGCTTATAGCACCTGCCTGCCTGTCCGAATACTTAGAATATAAATGATTCTCAGCCGGTGTCCGATCAGGGTCTATGCTTAGGGTCCCTGCCTGCCTGTCCGAATACTTAGAATATAAATGATACTCAACCGGTGACCGATCAGGGTCTATGCTAATAGCCCCTGCCTGCTTGTCCAAATACTTTGAATATAAATGATACTCGCTCAGTGTCCGATCAGGGTCTACACATATAGCCCCTGCCTGCCTGTCCAAATACTTAGAATATAAATGATACTCAGCCGGTGTCCGATCAGGGTCTATGCTTATAGCCCCTGCCTGCCTGTCCAAATACTTAGAATATAAATGATACTAGGCTGGTGTCCAAGCAGGGTCTACGCATATAGCCCCTGCCTGCCTGTCCAAATACTTAGAATATAAATGATACTAGGCTGGTGTCCGAGCAGGGTATACGCATATAGCCCCATGGCTGCCTGTCCAAATACTTAGAATATAAATGATACTCAGCCGGTGTCCAATCAGGGTCTATGCTTATAGCCCCTGCCTGCCTGTCAAAATACTTAGAATATAAATGATACCCAGCCGGTGTCAAATCAGGGTCTATGCTCATAGCCCCTGCCTGCCTGTCCAAATACTTTGAATATAAATGATACTCAGCTGGTGTCTGATCAGAGTCTACACTTATAGCCCCTGCCTGCCTGTCCAAATAGTTATAATATAAATGATACTCAGCTGGTGTCCGATCAGGGTCTACACTTATAGCCCTTGCCTGCCTGTCTGTCTGAATACTTAGAATATAAATTATACTCAGCCGGAGTCCGATATGGATCTATGCTTATGATACCAGGCCGGTGTCCGATCAGGGTCTACGCTTATAGCACCTGCCTGCTTGTCCAAATACATAGAATATAAATGATACTCAGCCAGTGTGTGATCAGGGTCTACACTTATAGCCCCTACAAGCCTGTCCGAATACTTAGAATATAAATGATACTCAGCCGGTGTCTGATCAGGGTCTACGCTTACAGACCCTGCCTGCCTGTCCAAATACTTTGAATATAAATGATACTCGGCCGGTGTCAGATCAGGGTCTACGCTTAAAGACCATGCCTGCCTGTCCAAATACTTTGAATATAAATGATACTCAGCCGGTGTCTGATCAGGGTCTACGCTTATAGACCCGGCCTGCCTGTCCAAATACTTTGAATATAAATGATACTCGGCCGGTGTCCGATCAGGGTCTACACTTATGGATCCTGCCTGCCTGTTTGAATACTTAGAATATAAGTTATACTCAGCCAGAGTCCGATCAGGATCTATGCTTATGATACCAGGCCGGGGTCCGATCAGGGTCTATGCTTATAGCACCTGCCTGCTTGTCCAAATACTTAGAATATAAATGATACTCAGCCGGTGTCTGATCAGGGTGTACACTTATAGACCTTACCTGCCTGTCCTAATACTTAGAATATAAATGATACCCAGCCGGTGTCTGATCAGGGTCTACGCTTAAAGTCCCTGCCTGCCTGTCCAAATACTTTGAATATAAATGATACTTGGCCGGTGTCCGATCAGGGTCTACACTTATAGATCCTGCCTGCCTGTTTGATTGCTTAGAATATAAATGATACTCAGCCCGTGTCTGATCAGAGTCTACACTTATAGCACCTGCCTGCCTGTCCAAATACTTCGAATATAAATGATACTCGCCTGATGACCGATCAGGGTCTACACTTATAGCCCGTGCCTGCCTGTCCAAATACTTAGAATATAAATGATACTTAGCCGGTGTCCGATCAAGGTTTATGCTTATAGCCCTTGCCTAGCTGTCCAAATACATAAAATATAAATGATACTCAGCCGATGTGCGATCATGGTCTATGCTTATAGCCCCTGCCTGCCTGTCCAAATAGAATATAAAATATAAATGATACTCAGCCGGTGTTTAATCAGGGTCTATGCTTATAGCCCCTGCCTGCCTGTCCGAATACTTACAATATAAATGATACTCAGCCGGTTTCCAATCAGGGTCTATGCTTATAGCCCCTGCCTGCCTGTCCAAATACTTTGAATATTAATGATACTCGGCCGTTGTCCGATCAGGGTCTACACTTATAGCTCCTGCCTGCCTGTTCGAATACTTCGAATGTAAATGATACTCAGCCGGTGTCTGATCAGAGTCTACACTTATAGCTCCTGCCTGACTGTCCAAATAGTTAGAATATAAATGATACTAAGCTGGTTTCCGATCAGGGTCTACACTTATAGCCCTTACCTGTCCGAATATATAGAATATAAATTATACTCAGCCGGAGTCCGATCAGGGTCTATGATTATGATACCAGGCTGGTGTCTGATTAGGGTGTACTCTTATATCACCTGCCTGCCTGTCTAAATACTTAGAATATAAATGATACTCAGCCAGTGTCCGATCAAGGTCTACACTTATAGCCCCTACCTGCCTGTCTGAATATTTAGAATATAAATGATACTCAGCCGTTATCTGATCAGGGTCTATGCTTATAGTCCCTGACTGCCTGTACAAATACACGGCCGGTATCCGATCAGGGTCTACACTTATAGATCCTGATAGATATATATATTTATATCGCTGTCGGTATTTCTGATGACATCGCTGACATCGCTGACAGCAAGTCTGATCAGGGTCTACACTGTTATGCCTGCCTGTCCACCTACTTAGAGCTAATAAATTACACAGTTGTTTAGGGTCAGCACTGTCAGCATGATATGCGTGTCCTTAGAGTATATACCGTACTCAATCGACGACTGATCAGGGTCTACATTGTTAACTTGTGCTCGCCTGCCCAAATACTTGAATAAAAATCCTGTACTTACTGCAAACTGCGTAAGTCCAGATAAGACGCCGTTTTTCCGCGGCGTCTGTTCAGGACTACACTGTTAGCTCGTGCTTGTCAGTCCAATTACTAAGAATATATATGGTACTCCGTCACCGTCTGATCAGGGTCTACACTGTTAGCTTATGCCTTCCTTCCACCTACTTAGAACAAATAGGGTACACGGTTGGAGTCTTATCAGGGTCAACACTGATAGCTCGCAACTGCCACTCCTCAGAGGATATATCGCACTCAGTCGACGTGTGATCAGGATCTTTACTGTTTGCATATGCTTGCCTGTCCACATACTTAGAGTAAAAACCATGTACTTTATGCAAACAGTGTAAGTCCAGTTAAGACGTCGCTTTCTGCGACGTCTGATCAGGGTCTATACTGTTAGCTCGTGATTGCCTGTCCAAATACTTGGAGTAAAAAAGGGTTAGGGTAGGGTTAGGGGTTAGGGTTAGGGTTAGGGGTTAGGGTTAGGGTTAGGGTTAGGGTTTAGGGTTAGGGTTAGGGTTAGGGTTAGGGGTTAGGGTTAGGGTTAGGGGTTAGGGTTAGGGTTAGGGGTTAGGGTTAGGGTTAGGGTTAGGGTTAGGGCTAGGGCTAGGGTTAGGGTTAGGGGTTAGGGTTAGGGTTAGGGTTAGGGTTAGGGGTTAGGGTTAGGGTTAGGGAGTAAGTGATATGCTATTACTCCTACTCTTCTAACCCTAGCGGAAGTAGATTTCTATGTGATTTGGTCGAGGGTTGCCTTTTGACCGACCCTAGCGTAGGAAATTGTTACTTTTTTTAGTAACTGTTTTGGAACTTCTTTTATCAAGGGAGATTATTTAACAAGGGGAATAATACTTATTATTAGTATATACGTATTTTTATCGTCATATTATCTATTTATATCGCTGTTGGTATTTCTGACACCGCTGACAGCACTGACAACAAGTCTGATCAGCATCTACACTGTTAGCTTATGCCTGCCTGTCCACCTACTTAGAGCAAATAAGTTACACGGTTGATCAGGGTCAACCCTGTCAGCTTGATATGCCAATCTCTAGAGTATATATAGTACTCAGTTGACGTCTGATGAGGGTCTACATTGTTAGCTTGTGCTCGCCTGCCCAAATTCTTAGAGTAAAAATCCTGTACTTAATGCAAACAGCATAAGTCCAGATAAGAGGCTGTTTTATCGCGGCGTCTGTTCAGGACTACACTTTGCTAGTGGGTATTTCTGATGACATCGCTGACATCGCTGACAGCAAGTCTGATCAGCATCTACACTGTTAGCTTATGCCTGCCTGTCCACCTACTTAGCGCAAATAAGTTACACGGTTGATCAGGGTCAACCCTGTCAGCTTGATATGCCTATCCTTAGAGTATATATAGTACTCAATTGACGTCTGATCAGGGTCTACATTGTAAGCTTGTGCTCGCCTGCCCAAATTCTTAGAGTAAAAATCCTGTACTTAATGCAAACAGCATGTCCAGATAAGAGATCGCGGCGTCGGTGCAGGACTACACTGTTAGCTTATTCTTGCCAGGCCGAATACTAAGAGTATATATCGTACTCCGTCACCGTCTGATCAGGGTCTACACTGTTAGATTATGCCTTCCTTCCACCTACTTAGAACAAATAAGGTACACGGTTGGAGTTTTATCAGGGTCAATAATGATAGCTCGCAACTGCCACACCTTAGAATATATATCGAACTCAGTCGACGTCTGATCAGGATCTTCACTCTTAGCATGTGCTTGCCTGTCCAAATACTTGGAGTAAAAATCATGTACTTTATGCAAACAGTATGTCCACTTAAGACGTCGCTTTCTTTGGCATCTGATCAGGGTTTATACTGTTAGCTCGTGCTTGCCTGTCCAAATACTTGGAGTAAAAATCCTGAACTTAATGCAAACAGCGTAAGTGCAATAAGACGCCGTTTCTCCTCGGCGTCTGGTCAGGACTACACTGTTAGCTCGTGCTTGCCAGTCCGAATACTTGGAGTATATATCGTACTCCGCCACTGTCTGATCAGGGTCTACACTGTTAGCTTATGCACCTAACCCTTCCACCTACTTAGAGCAAATAGGGTACCCGGTTGGCGTCTTACCAGGATCAACACTAATAGCTCGCAACTGCCTGTTCTTAGATTATATATCGTACTCAGTCGACGTCTGATCAGGATCTTTATTGTTAGCGTGTGCTTGCCTGTCCAAATACTTAGAGTAAAAATCATGTACTTTATGCAAACTGTTAAGACGTCGGTTTCTGTGGCGTCTGTTCGGGGTCTATACTGTTAGCTCGTGCTTACCTGTCCAAATACTTAGAGTAAAAAATCTGTTCTTCATGCAAACAGTTGAAGTCCACATCGGAATCCGCTTTCTACGGCGTCTGATCAAGGTCTACACTGTTCGCTTGTGCCTTGCCTGTTTGAATACTTACATTAAATAGGGTACTCAAGAGGAGTCCGATCAGATTATACGCTTTTAGCTCATACCTGGCTGTCCGAATACTTAGAACAAATATGGTGCTCGGTCAGCTTCTGATCAGGGTCTACATTTTGAGCTTGTGTTCGCCTGCCCTAATACTTGGAGTAAAATTCCTGTACTTAATACAAACAGCATAAGTCCAGATAAGACGCCTTTTTTCGCGGCGTCTGATTAGGACAACACAGTTAGCTCGTGCTTGCCAGTCCGAATACTTAGAGTATATATCGTACTCCGTCACCGTCTGATCAGTGTCTACACTGTTAGCTTATGCCTTCCTTCCATCTACTTAGAGCAAATAGGGTACATGGCTGGAATCTTACCAGGGTCAGCACTGTTAGCTCGCAACTGCCTGTCCTCAGAGGATATATCGTTCTCAGTCGACTTCTGATAAGGATCTTCACTGCTAGCCTAACCCTGTCCAAATACTTAGAGTAAACATCATATACTTTATGCAAACAGTGTAAGTCCAGTTAAGACGTCGCTTTCTATGGCGTCTGATCAGGGTCTATACTGTTAGCTCGTGATTGTCTGTCCAAATACTTGGAGTAAAAGAAATCTGTACTTCATGCGAACTGTTTAAGTCCACATCGGATGCCGCTTTCTGTGGCCTCTGATCAGGGTCTACACTATTTGGAACTACTTTAATCAAGGGAGATCACTTAGCAAGGGAAAGAATACTGATTCGTAGTAAATACATATTTTCAACGTCAGAGATATTATCCATTTATATCGCTGTCGGTATTTCTGATGACATCGCTGACAGCAAGTCTGATCAGGGTCTACACTGTTAGCTTATGCCTGCCTGTCCACCTACTTAGAGCAAATAAGTTACACAGTTGATCAGGGTCAACACAGTCAGCTTGATATGCCTGTCCTTAGAGTATATATCGTACTCAATTGATGTCCGATCAGGGTCTACATTGTTAGCTTCTGCTCGCCTGCCCAAATTCTTAGAGTAAAAATCCTGTACTTAATGCAAACAGCGTAAGTCCAGATAAGACGCCGTTTTTCTGCGGCGTCTGAACAGGGCTACACTCGTGCTCGTGCTGCCAGTCCGAATACTTGGAGTATATATCGTACTCCGTCATCGTCTGATCAGGGTCTACACTGTTAACTTATGCCTTCCTTCCACCTACATAGAGCAAATAGGGTGTACGGTTTGAGTCTAAGGTCAACACTGTTAGCTCGCAACTGCCTGTTCATAGATTATATATACAGTTATAGATAGCCCCTGCCTGTCTGTCCAAATACTTAGATTATAATTGATACTCGGACGGTGTCTGATCAGGGTTTACGCTTATAGCCCCTGCCTGCCAGTCCAAATGCTTAGAATATAAATGATACATAGCCGGTGTCCGATCAGGATCTACGCTTATAGCCCCTGCCTGTCTGTCCTAATACTTAGAATATAAATGATGCTAAACCGGTGTCCGATCAGGGTCTTTGCTTATAGCCCCTGCCTGCCTATCTGAATACTTAGAATATAAATGATACTCAGCTGGTGTCCGATCAGGGTCTACGCTTGTAGCACCTGCCTGCCTGTCCAAATACTTAGAATAAAAATGACTCTCGGCTGGTGTCCGATGATCCCGTTTTCTGCGGCGACTGATCAGGGTCCGCACTCTTAGCTGAAGCCTTCCTTCCACCTACTCAGAGCAAGTAGGGTACACGGTTGGAATATTCGGGGTCAACAACTGCCTGTCCTTGCAGTATATATCGCACTCATTTGATGTCTGATCAGGGTCTTCACTCTTACCATGTGCTTGCCTCTCCAAATAGAATAAATATTCATGCAAACAGTTTGTCCATATCGGATCCCGTTTACTGCGGCGACTGATCAGGGTCCGCACTCTTATCTAATGCCTTCCTTCCACTTACATCGGACGCCGCTCTCTGCGGCGTCTGATCAGGGTCTACTCTTTGGCTTATGCCTTACTTCTACCTACTTAGAGCAAGTAGGGTACACAGTTGGAGTCTAATCAGGGTCAACACTGTTAGCTCGCAACTGCCTTGCCTTGGGGTACATATCGCACTCAGCTGACGTCTCATCTGGGTCTTCGCTCTAAGCGTATGCTTGCCTCTCCAAATAGAATAAACGTTCATGCAAACAGTTTAAGCCCATATCGGACGCCGCTTTCTGCTGCGTCTAATCAGAGTCTATACTCTTATCTTATGCCTTCCTTCCACCTACATCGGACGCCTCTTTCTTGACTGTTTAAATAAAGTTAATATCTGTACATCATGCAAAGAGTTTAAGTCCACATCGGACGCCGCTTTCTGTGACGTCTGATCAGGAGGTTCACTCTTAGCTTATGTCGTCTTTCCACCTAAGAGTAAGTACTGTACACGGTTGTCTAATCAGGAGCAACGGTGTTAGCTCGCAACTGCCTCTCTTTGGAGTATATATCACACTTGCTTGACGTCTAATCAAGGTCTACACTCTTAGCTCGTGCCTGCCCGTTTGAATACTAAATATGGTACTCAACAGGTATCCGATCAGGGTATACGCTGTTGGCTCGCACCTTGCTGTCCGAATACTTAGAACAAATATAGAACTCGGCCAGCTTCTGATCACGGTCTACACAGAGAGCTTGTGCTTGCCTGTCCAAATATATAGAGTAAATATCCTGTACTTAATGCAAACAGTGTATGTCCAGATCAGACGCCGTTTTCTGCAGCGTCTGATAAGGTCTACTCTGTTAGATCGTGCTTGCCTGTCCAAATACTTAGAGCATATATCATACACCGTCGGCGTCTGGTCAGGGTCTACACTGTTAGCTTATGCTATCCACTTACATAGAGCAAAAAGCGTCTAATCAGGGTCAACACTGTTAGCTCGCAACTGCCTGTTCTTAGATTATATATCGTACTCAGTCGACGTCTGATCAGGGTCTTCACTGTTAGCAAGTGTTTGCCTGTCCAAATACTTAGAGAAAAAAATCATGTACATGTACTTTTTGCAAACAGTGTAAGCCCAGTTAGGACGTCGCATTTCTGTTGCATCTGGTCGGGGTCTATATTCTTAGCTCGTGCTTGACTGTCTAAATACTTGAAGTAAAAAATCTGTAGTTCATGCAAACAGTTTAAGTCTACATCGGACGCCGCTTTCTGCGGCGTCTGATCAGGGTCTACAGTGTTAGCTTGTGCCTGCCTTTTTGAATACTTACATTAAATATGGTACTCAAACAGTGTAAGCCCAGTTAGGACGTCGCGTTCTGTGGCGTCTGATCAGGGTCTATACTGTTAGCTCGTGCTTGACTGTCTAAATACTTAGAGTAAAAATCTGTATTTCATGCAAACAGTTTAAGTCTACATCAGACGCCGCTTTCTGTAGCGTCTGATCAGGGTCTACAGTGGTAGCTCGTGCCTGCTTGTTTAAGCATCAAATATCTCTATCACAGTCCCATTGCCTAATATTGCTGTAGTTACTTAACAACAGTCCGCTTTGATATTTTCCATCAAGTGTTTCTACCGGAGTCCCATATCCTAATATTGCTGTACATACTGATCTGCAGTCCAGTTTGCTATTTTCCATCAATATTGCTGTACATACTCAATTGCAGTCCGCTTTGATGTTTTCCATCAAGAATCTCTATCGCAGTCCACTATCCTAATATTGCTGTACATACTGAACTGCAGTCCATTTTGATATTTTCCTTCAATTATTTCTACGGCTTAGATATTTTCCTTCATTTTTTTCAACCACAGTCCCCTATCCTAATATTGCTGTACATACCCAACTGCAGTCCGCTTTGATGTCTTCTATCAAACATCTCTACCCCAGTCCACTATTCTAATATTGCTACATTCTGAACCTTATCTCAGTCAGACATTTTTCGTCAAGTATCTCTACCACAGTCCCCATAGTACCAGACCTCTACACTAATATTGCTGTACATAGTTAACCGCAGTCTGCTTTGATATTTTTCATCAAGTATTTTTACCCCAGTCTGATATCCTAATATTGGTGTACATACTGAACCGCAGTCCGCTTTGATATTTTCCATGAAGAATTTCTACCGCAGTCTCATATCCTAATATTGCAGTACATACTGAACCGCAGTCCGGTTTGTTATTTCATATCATGTATCTCTACCACAGTCCCATAGCATAATATTGCTGTACATACTAAACACCAGTCTGCTTTGATATTTTCCATGGAAAATTTCTACTGCAGTCCCATATCCTAATATTGCTGTGCATACTGAACCGCAGTCCAGTTTGTTATTTTCCATCAAGTATCTGTACCGCAGTCTCATAGCCTAATATTGCTGTACATACTAAACCGCAGTCAGCTTTGATATTTTCCATCAAGTATTTCTACCGCAGTCTGATATGCTAATATTTCTGTACATAAATGAACCGCAGTCCAGTTTGTTATTTCCCATCATGTATCTCTACCAAAGTCCCATAGCCTAGTACTGCTGAACATACTAAACCGCAGTCAGCTTTGATATTTTCCATCAAGAATTTCTACCGCAGTCCAATATCCTAATATTGGTTTCATACTGAACCGCAGTCCGGTTTGTTATTTTCCATCATGTATCTCTACCACAGTCCCATAGCCTAATATTGCTGTACATACTAAACCGCAGTCAGCTTTGATATTTTCCATCAAGTATTTCTACCGCAGTCTGATATCCTAATATTTCTGTACATACTGAACCGCAGTCTGGTTTGTTATTTTCCATCAAGTATCTCTACCGCAGTCCCATAGCCTAATATTGCTGTACATACTAAACTGCAGTCAGCTTTGATATTTTCCATCAAGTATTTCTACCGCTGTCTGATATTCTAATATTTCTGTACATACTGAACCGCATTCCAGTTTGTTATTTCCCATCATGTATCTCTACCACTTTCCCATAGCCTAATATTGCTGTACATATTAAACCGCAGTCAGCTTTGATATTTTCGATCAAGTATTTCTACCGCAGTCAAATATGCTAATATTTCTGTACATACTGAACTGCAGTCCAGTTTGTTATTTCCCGTCATGTATCTCTACCAAAGTCCCATAGCCTAATACTGCTGTACATACTAAAGCGCAGTCAGCTTTGATATTTTCCATCAAGTATTTCTACCGCAGCGATATCCTAATATTGCTAACCCTAACCCTAACCCTAACCCATCATGTATCTCTACCACAGTCCCATAGCCTAATATTGCTGTACATACTAAACCGCAGTCAGCTTTGATATTTTCCATCAAGTACTTCTACCGCAGTCTGATATGCTAATATTTCTGTACATACTGAACAGCAGTCCAGTTTGTTATTTCCCATCATGTATCTCTACCACAGTCCCATAGCCTAATATTGCTGTACATACTAAACCGCAGTCAGCTTTGATATTTTGCATCAAGTATTTCTACCGCAGTCCAATATCCTAATATTGCTGTACATACTGAACCGCAGTCCGGTTTGTTCTTTCCCATCATGTATCTCTACCAAAGTCACATAGCCTAATATAGCTGTACATACCAAACCGCAATCAGCTTTGTTATTTTCCATCAAGTATTTATACCGCAGTCTGATATCTTAATATTGCTGTACATACTGAACCGCAGTCTGGTTTGTTATTTTCCATCAAGTATCTCTTCTGCAGTCCCATAGCCTTATATTGCTGTACATACTAAACAGCAGTCCTCTTTGATATTTTCCATCAAGTATTTCTACCCTAGTTCCATATCATTTTCACAATTTCTGCCTGTCCCAATACTTATAGTAAAAATTTTCTACTCAATGCAAACAGTGTAAGTCCAGATTGGATGCTGCTTTCTTAGGTGCCTGATCAGGATCTACACTGTAACATCATGCCTGCCTGTCTGAATACTTTGACTATATATTGTATTTAGTCGGTGCCTCTTCAGGGTCAACACTGTTAGCTTTTGCCTGTCTGTCCAACTACTAAGAGCAAATAGGGTACTCGGTCAGTGTCCTATCAGAGTCTATTCTGTTAGCTTGTGCCTGTCTGTTTGATTACTTACTGAAATGTGGTACACAGCCGGTGTCTGATCAGGGTGTACGTTTATAGCTCCTGCCTGCCTGGTTTAATACTTAGAATATAAATGATACTCAGCTGATGTCTGATCAGGGTCTATGCTTATAGCCCTTAGCCCTTGCCTGCCTGTGTCCGAGCAGAGTCTGCACTTATAGACCCTGATTGCTTGTCCAAATACTTAGAATATAAAGATACTCAGCAGGTGTTCGATCAGGGTCTATGCTTATAGCACCTGCCTGCCTGTCCGAATACTTAGAATATAAATGATTCTCAGCCGGTGTCCGATCAGGGTCTATGCTTAGGGTCCCTGCCTGCCTGTCCGAATACTTAGAATATAAATGATACTCAACCGGTGACTGATCAGGGTCTATGCTTATAGCCCCTGCCTGCCTGTCCAAATACTTTGAATATAAATGATACTCGGTCAGTGTCTGATCAGGGTCTACACATATAGCCCCTGCCTGCCTGTCCAAATACTTAGAATATAAATGATACTCAGCCGGTGTCCGATCAGGGTCTATGCTTATAGCCCCTGCCTGCCTGTCCAAATACTTAGAATATAAATGATACTAGGCTGGTGTCCGAGCAGGGTCTACGCATATAGCCCCTGCCTGCCTGTCCAAATACTTAGAATATAAATGATACTAGGCTGGTGTCCGAGCAGGGTCTACGCATATAGCCCCATGGCTGCCTGTCCAAATATTTAGAATATAAATGATACTCAGCCGGTGTCCAATCAGGGTCTATGCTTATAGCCCCTGCCTGCCTGTCAAAATACTTAAAATATAAATGATACCCAGCCGGTGTCAAATCAGGGTCTATGCTCATAGCCCCTGCCTGCCTGTCCAAATACTTTGAATATAAATGATACTCAGCTGGTGTCTGATCAGAGTCCACACTTATAGCCCCTGCCTGCCTGTCCAAATAGTTATAATATAAATGATACTCAGCTGGTGTCCGATCAGGGTCTACACTTATAGCCCTTGCCTGCCTGTCTGTCTGAATACTTAGAATATAAATTATACTCAGCCGGAGTCCGATCAGGATCTATGCTTATGATACCAGGCCGGTGTCCGATCAGGGTCTACGCTTATAGCACCTGCCTGCTTGTCCAAATACATATAATATAAATGATACTCAGCCAGTGTGTGAACAGGGTCTACACTTATAGCCCCTACAAGCCTGTCCAAATACTTAGAATATAAATGATACTCAGCCGGTGTCTGATCAGGGTCTACGCTTAAAGACCCTGCCTGCCTGTCCAAATACTTTGAATATAAATGATACTCGGCCGGTGTCAGATCAGGGTCTACGCTTAAAGACCCTGCCTGCCTGTCCAAATACTTTGAATATAAATGATACTCAGCCGGTGTCTGATCAGGGTCTACGCTTATAGACCCTGCCTGCCTGTCCAAATACTTTGAATATAAATGATACTCGGCCGGTGTCCGATCAGGGTCTACACTTATAGATCCTGCCTGCCTGTTTGAATACTTAGAATATAAGTTATACTCAGCCAGAGTCCGATCAGGATCTATGCTTATGATACCAGGCCGGTGTCCGATCAGGGTCTATGCTTATAGCACCTGCCTGCTTGTCCAAATACTTAGAATATAAATGATACTCAGCCGGTGTCTGATCAGGGTGTACACTTATAGACCTTACCTGCCTGTCCTAATACTTAGAATATAAATGATACGCAGCCGGTGTCTGATCAGGGTCTACGCTTAAAGTCCCTGCCTGCCTGTCCGAATACTTTGAATATAAATGATACTTGGCCGGTGTCCGATCAGGGTCTACACTTATAGATCCTGCCTGCCTGTTTGATTACTTAGAATATAAATGATTCACAGCCCGTGTCTGATCAGAGTCTACACTTATAGCACCTGCCTGCCTGTCCAAATACTTCGAATATAAATGATACTCGCCTGATGACCGATCAGGCTCTACACTTATAGCCCGTGCCTGCCTGTCCAAATACTTAGAATATAAATGATACTTAGCCGGTGTCCGATCAAGGTTTATGCTTATAGCCCTTGCCTAGCTGTCCAAATACATAGAATATAAATGATACTCAGCCGATGTGCGATCATGGTCTATGCTTATAGCCCCTGCCTGCCTGTCCAAATAGAATATAAAATATAAATGATACTCAGCCGGTGTTTAATCAGGGTCTATGCTTATAGCCCCTGCCTGCCTGTCCGAATACTTACAATATAAATGATACTCAGCCGGTTTCCAATCAGGGTCTATGCTTATAGCCCCTGCCTGCCTGTCCAAATACTTTGAATATTAATGATACTCGGCCGTTGTCCGATCAGGGTCTACACTTATAGCTCCTGCCTGCCTGTTCGAATACTTCGAATGTAAATGATACTCAGCCGGTGTCTGATCAGAGTCTACACTTATAGCTCCTGCTTGACTGTCCAAATAGTTAGAATATAAATGATACTCAGCTGGTGTCCGATCAGGGTCTACACTTATAGCCCCTACCTGTCCGAATATATAGAATATAAATTATACTCAGCCGGAGTCCGATCAGGGTCTATGATTATGATACCAGGCTGGTGTCTGATTAGGGTGTACTCTTATATCACCTGCCTGCCTGTCCAAATACTTAGAATATAAATGATACTCAGCCAGTGTCCGATCAAGGTCTACACTTATAGCCCCTACCTGCCTGTCTGAATATTTAGAATATAAATGATACTCAGCCGTTATCTGATCAGGGTCTATGCTTATAGTCCCTGACTGCCTGTCCAAATACACGGCCGGTATCCGATCAGGGTCTACACTTATAGATCCTGATAGATATATATATTTATATCGTTGTCGGTATTTCTGATGACATCGCTGACATCGCTGACAGCAAGTCTGATCAGGGTCTACACTGTTATGCCTGCCTGTCCACCTACTTAGAGCTAATAAATTACACAGTTGTTTAGGGTCAGCACTGTCAGCATGATATGCGTGTCCTTAGAGTATATACCGTACTCAATCGACGACTGATCAGGGTCTACATTGTTAACTTGTGCTCGCCTGCCCAAATACTTGAATAAAAATCCTGTACTTACTGCAAACTGCGTAAGTCCAGATAAGACGCCGTTTTTCCGCGGCGTCTGTTCAGGACTACACTGTTAGCTCGTGCTTGTCAGTCCAATTACTAAGAATATATATCGTACTCCGTCACCGTCTGATCAGGGTCTACACTGTTAGCTTATGCCTTCCTTCCACCTACTTAGAACAAATAGGGTACACGGTTGGAGTCTTATCAGGGTCAACACTGATAGCTCGCAACTGCCACTCCTCAGAGGATATATCGCACTCAGTCGACGTGTGATCAGGATCTTTACTGTTTGCATATGCTTGCCTGTCCACATACTTAGAGTAAAAACCATGTACTTTATGCAAACAGTGTAAGTCCAGTTAAGACGCCGCTTTCTGTGACGTCTGATCAGGGTCTATACTGTTAGCTCGTGATTGCCTGTCCAAATACTTGGAGTAAAAAAGGGTTAGGGTTAGGGTTAGGGGTTAGGGTTTAGGGTTAGGGTTAGGGTTAGGGTTAGGGGTTAGGGGTTAGGGTTAGGGTTAGGGTTAGGGGTTAGGGTTAGGGTTAGGGTTAGGGGTTAGGGTTAGGGTTAGGGTTAGGGGTTAGGGTTAGGGTTAGGGTTAGGGGTTAGGGTTAGGGTTAGGGAGTAAGTGATATGCTATTACTCCTACTCTTCTAACCCTAGCGGAAGAAGATTTCTATGTGATTTGGTCGAGGGTTGCCTTTTGACCGACCCTAGCGTAGGAAATTGTTACTTTTTTTAGTAACTGTTTTGGAACTTCTTTTATCAAGGGAGATTATTTAACAAGGGGAATAATACTTATTATTAGTATATACGTATTTTTATCGTCATATTATCTATTTATATCGCTGTTGGTATTTCTGACATCGCTGACAGCACTGACAACAAGTCTGATCAGCATCTACACTGTTAGCTTATGCCTGCCTGTCCACCTACTTAGAGCAAATAAGTTACACGGTTGATCAGGGTCAACCCTGTCAGCTTGATATGCCTATCCTTAGAGTATATATAGTACTCAGTTGACGTCTGATGAGGGTCTACATTGTTAGCTTGTGCTCGCCTGCCCAAATTCTTAGAGTAAAAATCCTGTACTTAATGCAAACAGCATAAGTCCAGATAAGAGGCTGTTTTATCGCGGCGTCTGTTCAGGACTACACTTTTAGCAACAAGTTTGAATCACTTATATCCCTCTTATTTTCGCTCTTTTTTTAAAGTTTATATACCGTTGGAAAACAATTTTTCTCTACGACCTATGAGATGATTTTTTTTTTTTTTTTTTTTTTTTTTTTTTTTTTTGCTATAACACTTAGTTTTGATTGCTATCATTACTACTTTAATCAAGGGAGATCACTTAACAAGGGAAATAATAATGATTCCTAGTAAATACGTATTTTCAACGTCATAGATATTATCTATTTATATCGCTGTTATATCTGATGACATCGCTGACATCGCTGACAGCAAGTCTGGTCGCGGTCTATACTGTTTGGTTATGCCTGCCTGACCATCTACTTAGAGCAAATAAGTTATATGGTTGATCAGGGTCAACAGTGTCAGCTCGACATGCCTGTCCTTAGAGTATATATCGTACTCAATCGACGTCTGATCAGGGTCTACATTTTGAGCTTGTGCTCGCCTGCCCAAATACTTAGAGTAAAAATCCTGTACTTAATGCAAGCAGCGTAAGTCCAGATAAGACGCCGTTTTTCCGCGGCGTCTGATTAGGACAACAGTTAGCTCGTGCTTGCCAGTCCAAATACTTAGAGTATATATTGTACTCCGTCACCGTCTGATCAGTGTCTACACTGTTAGCATGCCTTCCTTCCATCTACTTAGAGCAAATAGGGTACACGGCAGGAGTCTTGTTAGCTCGCAACTGCCTGTCCTCATAGGATACATCGTACTCAGTCGACGTCTGAGAAGGATCTTCACTGTTAGCCTGGAACAGTGTACGTCCAGTTAAGACGTCGCTTCCTATCTGATCAGGGTCTATACTGTTAGCTCGTGCTTGCCTGTCCAAATACTTGAAGTAAAATATCTGTTCTTCATGCAAACAGTTAAAGTCCACATTTGACGCCGCTTTCTGCGGCCTCTGATCAGGGTCTACACTATTTGGAACTATTTTAATCAAGGGAGATCACTTAGCAAGGGAAAGAATACTGATTCGTAGTAAATACGTATTTTCAACGTCACAGATATTATCCATTTATATCGCTGTCGGTATTTCTGATGACATCGCTGACATCGCTGACAGCAAGTCTGATCAGCATCTACACTGTTAGCTTATGCCTGCCTGTCCACTTACTTAGAGCAAATAAGTTACACGGTTGATCAGGGTCAACCCTGTCAGCTTGATATGCCTATCCTTAGAGTATATATAGTACTCAATTGACGTCTGATCAGGGTCTACATTGTAAGCTTGTGCTCGCCTGCCCAAATTCTTAGAGTAAAAATCCTGTACTTAATGCAAACAGCATGTCCAGATAAGAGATCGCGGCGTCTGTGCAGGACTACACTGTTAGCTTATTCTTGCCAGGCCGAATACTAAGAGTATATATCGTACTCCGTCACCGTCTGATCAGGGTCTACACTGTTAGATTATGCCTTCCTTCCACCTACTTAGAACAAATAAGGTACACGGTTGGAGTTTTATCAGGGTCAGTAATGATAGCTCGCAACTGCCACACCTTAGAATATATATCGAACTCAGTCGACGTCTGATCAGGATCTTCACTGTTAGCATGTGCTTGCCTGTCCAAATACTAGGGAGTAAAAATCATGTACTTTATGCAAACAGTATGTCCACTTAAGACGTCGCTTTCTTTGGCATCTGATCAGGGTTTATACTGTTAGCTCGTGCTTGCCTGTCCAAATACTTGGAGTAAAAATCCTGTACTTAATGCAAACAGCGTTAGTGCAATAAGACGCCGTTTCTCCGCGGCGTCTGGTCAGGACTACACTGTTAGCTCGTGCTTGCCAGTCCGAATACTTGGAGTATATATCGTACTCCGCCACTGTCTGATCAGGGTCTACACTGTTAGCTTATGCACCTAACCCTTCCACCTACTTAGAGCAAATAGGGTACACGGTTGGCGTCTTACCAGGATCAACACTAATAGCTCGCAATGCCTGTTCTTAGATTATATATCGTACTCAGTCGACGTCTGATCAGGATCTTTATTGTTAGCGTGTGCTTGCCTGTCCAAATACTTAGAGTAAAAATCATGTACTTTATGCAAACTGTTAAGACGTCGGTTTCTGTGGCGTCTGTTCGGGGTCTATACTGTTAGCTCGTGCTTACCTGTCCAAATACTTAGAGTAAAAAATCTGTTCTTCATGCAAACAGTTGAAGTCCACATCGGAATCCGCTGTCTACGGCGTCTGATCAAGGTCTACACTGTTCGCTTGTGCCTTGCCTGTTTGAATACTTACAAAAATGTACATTAAATAGGGTACTCAAGAGGAGTCCGATCAGATTATACGCTTTTAGCTCATACCTGGCTGTCCGAATACTTAGAACAAATATGGTGCTCGGTCAGCTTCTGATCAGGGTCTACATTTTGAGCTTGTGTTCGCCTGCCCAAATACTTGGAGTAAAATTCCTGTACTTAATACAAACAGCATAAGTCCAGATAAGACGCCTTTTTTCGCGGCGTCTGATTAGGACAACACAGTTAGCTCGTGCTTGCCAGTCCGAATACTTAGAGTATATATCGTACTCCGTCACCGTCTGATCAGTGTCTACACTGTTAGCTTATGCCTTCCTTCCATCTACTTAGAGCAAATAGGGTACATGGCTGGAATCTTACCAGGGTCAGCACTGTTAGCTCGCAACTGCCTGTCCTAAGAGGATATATCGTTCTCAGTCGACTTCTGATAAGGATTTTCACTGCTAGCCTAACCCTGTCCAAATACTTAGAGTAAACATCATATACTTTATGCAAACAGTGTAAGTCCAGTTAAGACGTCGCTTTCTATGGCGTCTGATCAGGGTCTATACTGTTAGCTCGTGATTGTCTGTCCAAATACTTGGAGTAAAAGAAATCTGTACTTCATGCAAACTGTTTAAGTCCACATCGGATGCCGCTTTCTGTGGCCTCTGATCAGGGTCTACACTATTTGGAACTACTTTAATCAAGGGAGATCACTTAGCAAGGGAAAGAATGCTGATTCGTAGTAAATACATATTTTCAACGTCAGAGATATTATCCATTTATATCGTTGTCGGTATTTCTGATGACATCGCTGACAGCAAGTCTGATCAGGGTCTACACTGTTAGCTTATGCCTGCCTGTCCACCTACTTAGAGCAAATACGTTACACAGTTGATCAGGGTCAACACAGTCAGCTTGATATGCCTGTCCTTAGTGTATATATCGTACTCAATTGATGTCCGATCAGGGTCTACATTGTTAGCTTCTGCTCGCCTGCCCAAATTCTTAGAGTAAAAATCCTGTACTTAATGCAAACAGCGTAAGTCCAGATAAGACGCCGTTTTTCTGCGGCGTCTGAACAGGGCTACACTCGTGCTCGTGCTGCCAGTCCGAATACTTGGAGTATATATCGTACTCCGTCATCGTCTGATCAGGGTCTACACTGTTAACTTATGCCTTCCTTCCACCTACATAGAGCAAATAGGGTATACGGTTTGAGTCTAAGGTCAACACTGTTAGCTCGCAACTGCCTGTTCATAGATTATATATACAGTTATAGATAGCCCCTGCCTGTCTGTCCAAATACTTAGATTATAATTGATACTCGGACGGTGTCTGATCAGGGTTTACGCTTATAGCCCCTGCCTGCCAGTCCAAATGCTTAGAATATAAATGATACATAGCCGGTGTCCGATCAGGATCTACGCTTATAGCCCCTGCCTGTCTGTCCAAATACTTAGAATATAAATGATGCTCAACCGGTGTCCGATCAGGGTCTTTGCTTATAGCCCCTGCCTGCCTATCCGAATACTTAGAATATAAATGATACTCAGCTGGTGTCCGATCAGGGTCTACGCTTGTAGCACCTGCCTGCCTGTCCAAATACTTAGAATAAAAATGACTCTCGGCTGGTGTCCGATGATCCCGTTTTCTGCGGCGACTGATCAGGGTCCGCACTCTTAGCTTAAGCCTTCCTTCCACCTACTCAGAGCAAGTAGGGTACACGGTTGGAATATTCGGGGTCAACAACTGCCTGTCCTTGCAGTATATATCGCACTCATTTGATGTCTGATCAGGGTCTTCACTCTTACCATGTGCTTGCCTCTCCAAATAGAATAAATATTCATGCAAACAGTTTGTCCATATCGGATCCCGTTTACTGCGGCGACTGATCAGGGTCCGCACTCTTATCTAATGCCTTCCTTCCACTTACATCGGACGCCGCTCTCTGCGGCGTCTGATCAGGGTCTACTCTTTGGCTTATGCCTTACTTCTACCTACTTAGAGCAAGTAGGGTACACAGTTGGAGTCTAATCAGGGTCAACACTGTTAGCTCGCAACTGCCTTGCCTTGGGGTACATATTGCACTCAGCTGACGTCTCATCTGGGTCTTCGCTCTAAGCGTATGCTTGCCTCTCCAAATAGAATAAACGTTCATGCAAACAGTTTAAGCCCATATCGGACGCCGCTTTCTGCTGCGTCTAATCAGGGTCTATACTCTTATCTTATGCCTTCCTTCCACCTACATCGGACGCCTCTTTCTTGACTGTTTAAATAAAGGTAATATCTGTACATCATGCAAAGAGTTTAAGTCCACATCGGACGCCGCTTTCTATGACGTCTGATCAGGGGGTTCACTCTTAGCTTATGTCGTCTTTCCACCTAAGAGTAAGTACTGTACACGGTTGTCTAATCAGGAGCAACGGTGTTAGCTCGCAACTGCCTCTCTTTGGAGTATATATCACACTTGCTTGACGTCTAATCAAGGTCTACACTCTTAGCTCGTGCCTGCCCGTTTGAATACTAAATATGGTACTCAACAGGTATTCGATCAGGGTATACGCTGTTGGCTCGCACCTTGCTGTCCGAATACTTAGAACAAATATAGAACTCGGCCAGCTTCTGATCACGGTCTACACAGAGAGCTTGTGCTTGCCTGTCCAAATATATAGAGTAAATATCCTGTACTTAATGCAAACAGTGTATGTCCAGATCAGACGCCGTTTTCTGCAGCGTCTGATAAGGTCTACTCTGTTAGATCGTGCTTGCCTGTCCAAATACTTAGAGCATATATCATACACCGTCGGCGTCTGGTCAGGGTCTACACTGTTGCCTAATGTCGCCTGTCCAACTACTAAGAGCAAGTAGGGTATATCATTGGAGTCTGATCAAGGTCTACAATGATAGCTCGTACTTGCCTGCCCTTATATATAGTACTCAGTCGGCGTCTGATCAGGTTCTACACTGTTAGGTCGTGCTTGCCTGTCCGAATACTTAGAGCATATATCGTACACCGTCGGCGTCTGGTCAAGGTCTACACTGTAAGCTAATGTCGTTTGTCCAACTACTAAGAGCAAAAAGGGTACATGATTGGAGTCTGATCAGGGTCTTCAATGTTAGATTGTGCTTCCCTGTCTAAATTCAAAAGAGTTAATAGGGTACTCGGACAGCGTCTGATCAGGGTCTACACTGTTAGCTCTGCCTGCCTGTCCGAATACTTGAGCATATATCGTACACCGTCGTCGTCTGTCAGGGTCTACAATGTTAGCTTATGCCTGCCTGTCTAAAACTAAGAGCAAATAGGGTACATGGTTGGAGTCTGATCAAGGTCTACAATGATAGCTCGTACCTGAATGTCCCTAGATATATATAGTACTCAGCCGGCGTCTGATCAGGGTCTACACTGTTAGTTACTGCCTGCATGTCTAACTACTTAGAGCAAATAAGTTATACGGTTGATAAGGGTCAACACTGCCTATCCTTAGATATATATCGTACACCGTCGGCTTCTGACCAGGGTCTACACTGTTTGCCTGCCCAAATACTTAAAGCATATATCGTACACCGTCGGCGTCTAATCGGGGTCTACAATGTTAGCTAATGCCTGCCTGTCCAACAACTAAGAGTAAATAGGGTACATGGTTGGAGTCTGATTAGGGTCTACAATGATAGCTTATACCTGCCTGCCTTGGATATAAATAGTACTTAGTCGGCTTCTGGTCAGGATCTATACTGGTAGCTAATGCCAGCATGTCTAACTACTTAGAGCAAATAAGTTACACGGTTGATCAGGGTCAACACTGTTAGCTCGCATCTGTCTGTCCTTAGATATATATCGTACACCGTCGGCTTCTGATCAGGGTCTTTATTGTTAGCTAATACCTGCCTGTCCAACTACTAAGAGCAGGGTACATCATTAGAGTCTGATCAGGGTATACACTGTCAGATCGTGCTTCCCTGTCCAAATACTTAAAAATAAATATGTGACTGATCAGGGTCTATACTGTTAGCTCTGCATGCATGTCCAAATACTTAGAGCATATAAAAATTTGATAGGTCGTAGCAAAGAAAAATTGTCTTCCAACGGTATATATACTTTAAAAATAGAGTAGTTGCGGTCATGGTACCAAAGCCGTAATCCAAAATCATAAATCCATAAACGAATGACAAATCAGAATGTTCAGACCAACAGACATGGACCCCAGAACAAAGGGTGTAATCAGGCGTCCGCGGATAGTAAGCATTACTTGGTAAGCAAGCTTCGCCCACCATGCCCATGGGCCTGAACGAAGGAAATATCGGTAGAAGCGTATGTCCGGGATTTGGGAAGTCTACTTATGGCGCGTCACTGGCAAAAAGATCAGAAACAATTCTGGAAACTGCCACATTGTAGGGATTGACTAGATCATGATGTCTCCCATAGAACTTCTTAAGTGTTGCTACCAGTTTGGTTTTTTGATACCCCTGGCTCAACAACTTTTGAGTGAGCACTTTCCCACGCTCCATGAAGTCCTGATAATTTGAACAAGTTCTGGCATAACGGATTAACTGTGAAACGTAAACGCCGTATGCTGGTGCAGAAGGGATATTACTGCTCAGGAAAGGAAAGTTAACGATGGGAAAATTGAAGTCATCCCGTTTGTCGTAAAGCCTAGTAGTGAGCTTTCCATTGTCGATGTAGAGATAACAATCCAAGTATGAGGAGGAGGCTGAAGTCTCCGTTGTTTCCTTTATTTCAAGTTCACGTGGGTAGATGAATTCTAAATACTCTGCAAATTTTGTGTTTTTCAGAGACAATACATCATCTATATATCTGTAGGTGAAATTGAATTGTTGTGCGAGGTGTTTCTTGCCTGCTTGGAGGAGACTTTGTACAAACTCCGCCTCATACGAGTATAAAAACAAGTTGGCAAGTAACGGTGCACAATTAGTACCCATCGGTATGCCGATTGTTTGTTGAAATATCCGACCGCCGAACTCCACAAAAATATTGTCGATTAGATATTCCAGCATCTTAATGACATCTGCATCTGAGTATTTTTGTGGTGCATCAGAGTGATCCCGAATGAAGTATGTGTCTTTGTAGCCAATGACAACATACTGAAATCGACGGTTACCATTCTTGTGGAAGAAACACTGGTTGATAATTGCCTTTAATTTAGATTTCAATTTATCATGAGGAATAGTAGTGTAAAGAGTAGAGAAATCGAAAGATTTTATACTGTTGACGGAATGAAGAGATTGTGCCTTTAGGTTTTCTAATAGCTCTTTGGAGTTTTTCAGGATCCACATCTGATTAACACCACTTCTGGCATATGCAATGTCACAATACTTCTGAAGGCCTTCTTTAACTGCGGTTAGTATTCGTGTTAGAATCTGAGAAAGAGGCTTGGTTGAGCACTTAGCTGAACCAGCAATATATCTCTGCATGTACGGATTCTTGTGAAGTTTAGGAATCCAGTACAGTTTGGGAAGGTCAATATCTTCCTCTGGGAGGGAAATTCCAAATGTCAGCATCACCGAATGGTGGTTTTGTAGAATTTCTTCCTTGGACATAGCAGTAAGATTATATGTAGGGTTTCCGGTCATGGTACTCATACCAAGCTCTTCCATTAAGCAGTTTATATAGTGTGTTTTGCAAACAAACACAATGTTGTTAGATGCCTTGTCGGCTGGAACAACGACAAACTTCTCATGGATTTCAGCTAACTCAGCAGCAACATCTTGATCGTCAAACACCGATTCATGTCGGCGAGACATGGTTCTGCTGAGTACTGAGACACGTCTGTTTACCAAGGACATTACCGATTTAACCCATTCAGACAGTGTGTCAACTTCTACGTCCTCTTTCTTGGCCCAGCGTCGTGCATACTCTTCAACAGAATCCAATATTAATTTAGAATTCTGTTTCCAAGTAAAAGACCTGGGTTCCCTATATTTATCGCCTTTGGAAAGAATGTCCCTGAGTTTGCTAATCCTGACTATATTGAGGTCACCTGTTATGACGTGACCGGCTGGAATATAACAGAACTCCGATGCTTTACAGGAACACTCTGAGGGGTTTCGAGTAATGTTCTCAGTATTTAGCTCTTGTAGCACGTTTTTGTAATTGAAAATTTTAGGTGCAATGGGAGACGAATAACTGTAGGAGATGATAGGTGGGCTCTGGTTTTTGAAGTAAGCTGGTATGGTTGAAGTCACTTTCTTATGGTTCAGGATATTGCTAATGTTAACGGCGTCAAGACCCTTGTTTCTGAAGTCAAGTTTCAGAAAATCACGAGTGAGAGTCTCTTCTGGAGAAACTGTTTGAACAGGCTTGTACAACCTAAACTTAGCAACATCCAAAATGATAGCAACCAGCTTATATTCCGGAGAATTTTGAACATATGTTTTTGTATCCACCACTTCCTTCTGCAAAGAGCGAAGTTTAGTTACCGGCAGCTGATACAGCTTGGTACGAATATGATGAAGTCCTAATGGCTGCTGTACATATGGAAGGAGAGTGTCAAATGCGACATCAGTATGAAAATTAGGACGATTGTAGTGCCGATGTCCATGACTTCTCTTACGTCTTTGAGAGCTGCCAAAGAGCCTCATCACATTGACCGAACTGCATCTTGGGCTGGTAAGATTCCCTACAGAATCTATTTTGTCATTGCAACCATATGGTGCTGCAGTGCCTAATTCTCTGATCCAGAATTCCTCACGCTGTCTACGAAGTGGCGTGCTCAGGCTGGGATTGTTAGTAGGGTGGTATATTTTTTCTAGTATTCTTACTTTGAAGGACAAAATAGAATGATCTGGTAGATTGAAATGTTGATAAAGCAACTGATTACTCCCATGATTTATTTCATATCTATGACCAGACATTCTATTGCGTAGTTGTCCTTTCGTCTCACCAACGTATATCAATCCACAGAGTGAACACTCCACACCATAGACAACATTAGAGGACTTACAATTAAGATCATCCCAGCTCCGTGTATGGTATGTTTTATTAGTGAGTCCACTCGTAAACTGAGTTTCTTTGATCAAAATTGTACAGGTTTTACAATTTTTTGAATCGCATGATGTTATACTGCAGTGTGGCTCACTGTCATTAAATTCCAAAATGTTACGTAGTTTAACACTACAGTTTTTGATCTGTTTATAAACATCACCATCCCGGTACCATAGGGATTTGTCATCAGATTGCAAGTATGTCATTTTATGTACATCTTTCAAAAGTATTCTAGGGGCACCTGTTTGGGCTGCAGATCCCGTGCCCTTGGAACCTGCAGGAATTGTATGCACGGGCTGACTTGTCGCGGAAGAAACCTGTGTTAATCGGGACCTTTTTATAGTGGGCGACGTCCCAGCCACTATCTTATCTGAGTTTATATGTGCGACCATGTTAATAATACTAGGTTGACGGTGCCCTCGGGGACGGACGGACCGTCCACCTGGCAGAGACACCAGCCTAGTGGTAAAAAGTAGTTGCGGTCATGGTACCAAAGCCGTAATCCAAAATCATAAATCCATAAACGAATGACAAATCAGAATGTTCAGACCAACAGACATGGACCCCAGAACAAAGGGTGTAATCAGGCGTCCGCGGATAGTAAGCATTACTTGGTAAGCAAGCTTCGCCCACCATGCCCATGGGCCTGAACGAAGGAAATATCGGTAGAAGCGTATGTCCGGGATTTGGGAAGTCTACTTATGGCGCGTCACTGGCAAAAAGATCAGAAACAATTCTGGAAACTGCCACATTGTAGGGATTGACTAGATCATGATGTCTCCCATAGAACTTCTTAAGTGTTGCTACCAGTTTGGTTTTTTGATACCCCTGGCTCAACAACTTTTGAGTGAGCACTTTCCCACGCTCCATGAAGTCCTGATAATTTGAACAAGTTCTGGCATAACGGATTAACTGTGAAACGTAAACGCCGTATGCTGGTGCAGAAGGGATATTACTGCTCAGGAAAGGAAAGTTAACGATGGGAAAATTGAAGTCATCCCGTTTGTCGTAAAGCCTAGTAGTAAGCTTTCCATTGTCGATGTAGAGATAACAATCCAAGTATGAGGAGGAGGCTGAAGTCTCCGTTGTTTCCTTTATTTCAAGTTCACGTGGGTAGATGAATTCTAAATACTCTGCAAATTTTGTGTTTTTCAGAGACAATACATCATCTATATATCTGTAGGTGAAATTGAATTGTTGTGCGAGGTGTTTCTTGCCTGCTTGGAGGAGACTTTGTACAAACTCCGCCTCATACGAGTATAAAAACAAGTCGGCAAGTAACGGTGCACAATTAGTACCCATCGGTATGCCGATTGTTTGTTGAAATATCCGACCGCCGAACTCCACAAAAATATTGTCGATTAGATATTCCAGCATCTTAATGACATCTGCATCTGAGTATTTTTGTGGTGCATCAGAGTGATCCCGAATGAAGTATGTGTCTTTGTAGCCAATGACAACATACTGAAATCGACGGTTACCATTCTTGTGGAAGAAACACTGGTTGATAATTGCCTTTAATTTAGATTTCAATTTATCATGAGGAATAGTAGTGTAAAGAGTAGAGAAATCGAAAGATTTTATACTGTTGACGGAATGAAGAGATTGTGCCTTTAGGTTTTCTAATAGCTCTTTGGAGTTTTTCAGGATCCACATCTGATTAACACCACTTCTGGCATATGCAATGTCACAATACTTCTGAAGGCCTTCTTTAACTGCGGTTAGTATTCGTGTTAGAATCTGAGAAAGAGGCTTGGTTGAGCACTTAGCTGAACCAGCAATATATCTCTGCATGTACGGATTCTTGTGAAGTTTAGGAATCCAGTACAGTTTGGGAAGGTCAATATCTTCCTCTGGGAGGGAAATTCCAAATGTCAGCATCACCGAATGGTGGTTTTGTAGAATTTCTTCATTGGACATAGCAGTAAGATTATATGTAGGGTTTCCGGTCATGGTACTCATACCAAGCTCTTCCATTAAGCAGTTTATATAGTGTGTTTTGCAAACAAACATAATGTTGTTAGATGCCTTGTCGGCTGGAACAACGACAAACTTCTCATGGATTTCAGCTAACTCAGCAGCAACATCTTGATCGTCAAACACCGATTCATGTCGGCGAGACATGGTTCTGCTGAGTACTGAGACACGTCTGTTTACCAAGGACATTACCGATTTAACCCATTCAGACAGTGTGTCAACTTCTACGTCCTCTTTCTTGGCCCAGCGTCGTGCATACTCTTCAACAGAATCCAATATTAATTTAGAATTCTGTTTCCAAGTAAAAGACCTGGGTTCCCTATATAAGTTAGATATAAGTGATTTAAACTTGTTGTCAGCACTGTCAGCGATGTCATCAGAAATACCGACAGCTATATAAATAGATAATATGTATGACATTGAAAATACGTATTTATTACGAATAAGTATTATTTCCCTTGTTAAATTATCTCCCTTGATTAAAGAAGTTCCAAAACAGTTACTAAGGAAAGTCATTTCCTACGCTAGGGTCGGTGAAAGGGTACCCCTAGACCAAATCACATAGAAATCTTCCGCTAGGGTTTAAGTAATGGCAAATCACCTACTCCCTAACCCTAACCCTAACCCTTAACCCTAACCCCTAATCCCTAACCCTTACCCTAAACCCTAAACCCTAACCGATGTAACCTGTGCGACACAGGGAATCTAACCTTTAGAGCACCTCCGAGAGAGTAATGGCAGAGATCCGAAGACATTTTGGTGGACATTTGAGGGATTTCTGGGGACATCTGGACAACTTCTGGGGAACATCTGAAGATCTTCTAGGGAACCTCTAACTTACTTTGTGAAGTATGTGTGATAAACTCTGATGAACTTCTCTTGGAGTTACGAAAACCTTTAATGAAACTCCGGGTGAGTTTTGGGAAATATCTGACGAATCTGAAGCAGCTCTGACGGAGTTGTGTGAAACCTGTGTGTAACATGTGAGAAACCTGAGAGAAACCTCCGGTGGAGTTATAGAAAACCTTTGATGGATCTCGTTGAGTTTTGGGGAAAAGGTCTCTCATTAACGGTAATCCCATGAGAATTCACTGACACAGAGAAAAGGTCGCCATCAATCATGGGTACAAATTATTAAATCACAATATATCACTTATCAATAATTGTCCTTAACTACCGATTATAATATCAGATATAAGTATTTGACTTTGAACAAAAGTGTTGGGGAACTGTCTTCAAAAGTGTCGGGGAACTGTCTCCAAAAAGCGTGTCGGGGAACTGTCTTGTCGGAAAACTGTCTCGAATCTGTAAAAGTGTGGTTAGGTTTACTGACCGTCCAATCATGACCAGAGCTATTGACTAGGATGTAAAGCGATAACTGAAGAAAAAGTATATACTACTGTTCCAATTTTATCGCTGTCACCGCTGTCGTCTGTTCTTTTGTTTTGCTGAATATGATTGGTTAATGATTTCACATGTCCGATAACGTATCAGAAGACAAATATAGTTTAAATTGGAAACGACAGCGGTTAAAACGGTTTTTTATGCTTTCTTTTTATTATATATTGGAAATTAAAATATTAAAAGGTAAGTGTATTTAACAATTCAATTATAAAAAAAAAATTCATCAGCCAAGAATCCGACTGACAGGGGTAGCTAAATTTAATGCTTGTCATGCAAGCACGGAAACACAAAATCTGTGTTTTGCACAGTTTTATCCTGTAGATTTTGTTTTTAAAAGCTAATTAAATGGTCATTTCTGCCTATCTCAGATTCAAACTTAATGCATTACGAAAGCAAGCCTATTCAAATATATTGATTTTTTTTTCTTTTCAGATAAAAATTCTGATATTTTTCATAGATTGTAGGTACTCGTTAGAACCGCCCCGGCGAGGCGGTTCTAACGAGTATCCACAACGTATTTCTAGCAAAAATAAGAAAATTAATATATATATAGCCCTGTTATCCCCAGTTTTATTATATAAAAGTGGGGTTTAAGGGGCTCAAAATTATATAGGCATGTTTTTATGATGGGTTGTCAGCTGAATTGGTGAAATAATAACACCGTTTTGAAAGTATGACCAAGCGTCCTAGTTGCTCAAGAGCTAGGAAGATTGCACGAATTAGTGACAGGAGTCCTGGGTACAAGGTCGGTCTTGATAGATATTGTACACAGTATACAGCAGTTAGCCTCGGTGATATGCCCACCAATGTAGAAAGAAAATTAGAATGACATATTGCTGTCGGCATTTTCGTTGACATCGCTGACAAAAAGTTTGATCACATATCTCTTACCACTGACCCCAGATCCTGACCCTGTTCTTTGACCGTAGACCCTCTATACATGATCTCTACCCTAACCTCGACCTCTGACCTCAGACGCGAGACTCTTACCCTTGACCTTAACCATTGATTTCTGACCCCAGACCCTGACCCATGACATTTAATTCCTGACTTCAGACCCAAAACCTGAGCTGAAACCCCGAATCCTACCTTAGACTCCACATTATACATCACTGACCACGTTCTCAGACGCAAGACCCAAGCCATGGCCCCTCATCTCTGGCCCCAAAACCCTAATTCGAGTCTTTACCGTCAATTTGAGCTCTGATCTAGACTCTAAGGACGGTAGACCTCTCTCTTGATCTTTGATCCAAGATCCGCGACCCTGCCCCTGTGATCTAAGACTATATGCCCATAACACTGGCCCCGGACACTGAACCATGATCCATAACCTCTGACACTAAATCCCAGATTCTGACCCCGATACTGACCCCAGACCCCTGAATCTGACAGACCCTCAAACAAAAACCTGACCCCTGACCCTGTCTTGTGACTGCAGAACCAATATCCATGACCTCGACCCCTGACCCCTCGACCCCTGACGTCTGATCCCTGACCACAGACTCTGACCTAGACCCTTAACCCTTTTGACCACAGACCTGGACCCTGATCCCTGACGTCCGACCCCTGACCATATTGCCATGGTCTGACCTCAGTCCCATGACCCTGACCCTGACCACTAACCTCCTGGGTCCAACCCGGACGTTGTACCGAGACTCTTAACTATTGACCAGACTACATACCCGGGACCTTGACCTTCGATCCCAGACCCTGACCACTAACTACAACATGCGCGATCCCTGACCTGATCCAGACCCTAAACCGAGACCACAGATCCTGACCACTTACACTGACCTAAGACACTGTTACCCTGAACTCTAACCTACACCCTAACTCACATAAGGACCTGTCTCATAACCTTTTGTTTCCAGATCCCAGACCCTGACCCCTGACCTCAGATTCTATATCCATGAAACTTGTCATCGACACTGAACCATAGTCCCCAGAACCTAGATCCTGACCCTAAATGCTGACCCCAGGCTCTTACCCCAGGCCCTGATCGTAGACGCTGAAACCAGACCCCTGATGCGTTACCCTGTCTTTTGATCACCTTAACCTCAGACCCCAGAACTTGTCCCCTGACTAGATCCCAGACCCTAAGCCTAAACTCAGACCACAGACCCCTGACCCTATATCGTTTACTGCAATCTAGACTCTGACCCCTAACCTCTGACCCTTTGACCGCAGCACCATTTACCAATCACTGACCTATATCGTCTATCTCTGAAACATAAATGTATCACCCCAAAAGTTTTAAAACCTGAGTACCAGTACTTAGACAATAGAAAGAGTACCATGTACTTACTTAACATAATACTGTTTCTATTGTCTAAGTACTGATCCAAATACGAATGCATAAAACCTAACAGTTAGATTTTGTTTCTTTCAGTTGATCCATTCAATAGCTGATTGAGATTATATTTCACCATGGAAATGGCTAATAATTGATGAGGGCAATTGAGCTGTTTTGAAGTTCGTATTTGGAAAAATGGACATTTGTAGAGACCTTTAGTGCTTGGATGTTCATGTATTACGAAAACAAATCTATTTAAAGTGTGGTCTATAAAACTTCCCTTGTAACATTTAATGAAGTTATCACCAAAATGTCTGCTCTATGCAATTTAAAATTTCCTGAAAGTCTGTTTTCTAATGAAAGAGTAAATATTGAAGAGTACAGATGCTCAGATGCGCAGCTGGATCATGAATTTGACACGTATACTTATATTGACGGATTTTTGGCCATATCTAAAGAAGCTCAACTCGGATTTATCAAGAATCCTACCGGCAATGCTATTCTAGAAAAAGGAGAACTTGCATATTGGTATGAAAAAGAGCGGTTTAAAGGCGTTAGAATCAAACTTTGGGATGGCGGGTTGCCTGTAATAAAAGTTAAATTTGTCACAGACATCCTTCTTACATTTATTCCAAACGTTGAAAGTGAACGTGAGAATTACCAGATAACACTTGCAGCTGCTAAGAGATTGTACGAAGCAGTATTGGAGCTGATAATTCCAAACGTGATTAGAAAAATGCCAAGCAATGGCTTCACAAAAGTAATGAATACCTCTGAATGCGCATGTGAGTCCTACTATATCCACGCCCGTGAGTTTGTAGCGTTCAGTGAAAGTTTGCTTGAAGAGCTAAATCAGCCACAGCCCGATCCCAGGCTGGCAGCGCTAAAATACTGCAAGCTGCACTTTTTGATGAAAGCTTTTGGGCAAAATTTAACATTAAATGAAAATTCGAAACATTTCCAAAATCTTGTTACAGCTGACCAATGCATAGACTGCTTGATTCACATAGCAACGGATATTGGACAACCCAACTATACGCTTTTGTGGGCTAGGGATTTTGTACGGCTTGTGTTTGGTAACGCTGGCAACGTCTATTTCTCGTGTGGTTTGCATAGCGCTGCTAATGGCGACGGTCGAGTTTTGAATGATTCGACTGGTTCCGATGAGATTGATGGTTACGTTAGACTTATGAAGTTGTACAATTCAACGTTTAAAAGACTTCCACAAACAGTTTCTCAAGCCGTAGGTGTCCATTTTTCAAATAGCTTCTCAGATCCGAGAATTGCAAAATTATTGTCACTACAACATCGCGGTATAAGTGATTATGAACGTTTGAAGCCTAAGAGAGGTAAAATTGTTGATGCATTAAGACAAAGACTAATTTCCCGTATTATCATGAAGCGATTAGAACTCCTTTCAAGGTCAAATGAACTACACAAAGCACGCGTGGAACTGATAATCTCATTATGCGAAGAAGGTGCATGGCATGTTATAGAAGAAAATTTTACCGGACAACAGATTCCCTTTTTGATAAGGTGGTTGTGTGATTTCAATTTGGGTATGGACATTACACCTTTGTATGCCATTCCACGGGGACTGTTCACTGAATTTCTAACGTCAGAGATTACAACACTTCTGGGACCGATTGACGATATTACTGAAAGATTTTTCGGTAGGAATAAACCAGCAACTCCAGACCAATTGTTTACTGTTTATCTGTGTGAAATTGTCATTGACTTTATCATTCACGGTACTAAAAACTTTTTGCATGCTCTCAAGTCATTGAATATCACAGGAAATACATTCAGGGACATGAACCGCGTAACCTTCTTTGGTATTGAATTCAGACGAAAAGGGCATTTTTGGCTTCTGGATGCAAGCTGTGCAAGGCCGTCGAATGTTTACACCATTGCACGTCCAGAAGGTCCACAGGATCCAGAACCTCTGACAGATAAGCTGCTGAGAGTACACTGCTCCGGTAAACTTATGCTGAATAAGTATAGTATTGCAATGTGTCTGCTCGCGGAATTGATGGAAGATATCCATAGAGTGAACATGCGGCAGTTTCGGTATAGGAGGCTGCATGGTCAGATAAACGTGCACTCTGTTTTCAGTAGAGCATTCTTGCGAACAAGAGCGTTACGCACACCATCTACCGTATCGCAATTTGTAGAGAAACTTGAGTCAGGTCCAGAAAACCTTATAAGCAGAATCTCTGAGTCAGTAACAATAGCTGAAGAAGTCCTTGGAGATATCCTTGAATATGGTAGTCATCCTGATGCTGGGCAAGCAGAATTAAAGGATGGTATGACCGTTGTGCTGAATTGTTCTTTAAAGGGTCATTTACCTGTAGAGGTTTTCGCAGTGCCGAAATGGAAAGGTCCAGGTCTGATGGATCATGAAAATTATTCGCCTCTAATGCCAGACCTGACTGACGTCTTGATACAGAATAATCCTCCAGTGTTTGAGGCCAACTTGCTAAAAAAGCTTCTTGTATGCGTAAATGTCGCAATGGGCGAACTTCAGCCATTTCCTCGAGGAATTCATACTGTTCAGCCCTGGCACTTGAGTATAGTTTATAAAGTACTTCTTAGCAATGTGAGAGATGCAACTAAAGTTGCTATGCTTGTCGGTTGTGCAATTGAAAAGACCAACACGAGTCCCGTTGTTCAACGAAAACTGACATGGTTCATGAAAAATTATCGCATAAGAGATTGGCATTTAAGGCGGTATAATCTGTTGGCTAAGGATAACGGTTTCAGTTACAGTGTTAAACAAACTGTCAAACCAGTGGAAGCGCTTTGTCTGAATGTGTTAAGGAAATTACAATCTACAAAGGCATCGCCATTCTAAGTGAGCAAGATTTAACAAAGACTGTCCGAATCAGATAAAAATGACAGCTGTGTTCATTTTGTAAAGTAGCCATGTATTCACGTTCATACAATTAGAAGTAGAATTTAAGACCCCTTTCTGACTGTTGTTTTTGATCCAGTTTCTTCCCTAAACCTTGAAAAAAAAAAAAAAGGTAAGAGAAAAGTCCAGGGAGTACCACAATCACAAAACGCAACCCTTTCCAGACACCAGGGGGAAGAGGAAGCCGACAAATCCAAACAAGCACAAATCGAACAAACGTACGAAAAGCAGTTTTGATTTAAGGTAAGAAAGGGATCCTTTAGAAACAACGAATTTATTCAAGAACTGAATATACCAGCCTTATTTACCCTCAGTACAGTAGTTTAATAAGAAATGTAAGGAGGCGGTAAAGCGTCGCCCTGCCCTTCACTTTAATTTAGTTTATGCTTTTTCCTTTGATTTCACTTAGCTTATTCGGAAATCTAAATATGTTTCATTTATCTTTGCTTCATTGCGGATAAGATTCCTTAACCAAGTCTCCGATTTTCGTGTTTTTTTGTTTTCAAAGGCAATCCTGTTGACTTTTATTATCCATATGTAGTTATTCTTTTTGTAGATATTAAACACGTCATTCTTTTGACTGTGCATTTTGAAATTTACTACCTAAATTGCAGTTATATTTTCACTTGCTATCTCATTGACAGTCATTGTCCGATTTTAACGGCAACTGATGAAGCTTTGACAGCCGAAACTAGTATTAGCTGATATTCGTTCTCAGCATTAATTTTAGATCAGTTGATGAGGCAGTGATGACCGGACGTAGCTAGTCTGGCTAAAACACTAAATGGATACTGCTATTTTCATTTTTGAATGCGTTCATCTTTCTCAAATGACATCCTTTTAAACCTTATTTATCAGTTTTATTGAACTTATTCATATGCAGTAATTGTAAAATGCGACACTGCTCACGCCTTCTATTGTATGCATAAGCAGTACTGTATGTTCAAAATAACTCGGAATGAGCTCATTAATCCCAAAGAACCAAAACAAAATATAATTTGCACTATGGTGAAGTACAGGGCAAATTGCTACGGCCGCCACACAGCCACTTAACACCAGCTGCAGTGAAGATAAATAAGGTCATGTATTAAAACGAACATTTTGATCACCTTTACTTTATCATAGGTGCAGCATATTAAGATTCGCAAGTCTTTTGTGATGATTCAAGTGTTAGATTCATGTCATTTTGTTTTTGAGATTGCACTTTCACAAAAGTCGACGTTTGCGTTTCAGACTTTCACCGTCTATGCACAATCTGTACGCTTGACTTGTATATACATATTTCATTTGGATCAGTATGCTTTTGAAATAAGCACTACAGATTGCAACTAGTGGTTGTCTTTCCGATGTTTGAGCGTCGTCTGAGAAATCTTTGTGTGCTTGTGCTCTGACAGATATCGTCGAGTACATTTAACTTCTACTGGTCATAATTGCTGTATCTTCCTACGTTTGATTTGTAGATACTTGTTTCAGTTTTATCACTTGGTTTCGTAGAAAACGCAGCCTATTACAACTTGCTGAAGTTAAGCTTATTAAGTAAAACTTTACCGTCGACTTAGAATATGTTAGAATGATTCAACCAACTTTTGTTTGTTTCTGTTAGTGCTGAAAACGACGCTTGTATGTACGTTTAAAGCCTTACGCCGTTTATAAACTATGTACCTTTTGTATGTTTGACTGACCTTTCTGTTTAATTATTTGGATTTGTCATTGATGTGGCAGATTGTCAACTGGCTGAATTCTAAAAGTAAAAGTTGTATAAGAAGAAAGAAATAGTCTTACAAAAATGTTATTTTGAGTATTTGGCTCTATCACAAAAGACGTCAAGGTTACTCTGTCCATCCAAAGGGGACTTTCCCCGACTCAGATAGCAGGTTGATTTTGTGTTGAGGTTTTACGGCCCAGTCAACCCAATGGGGTCATGTCGAGCGCGGTCAGTTTACCTAACCACACGTTTACTGGGCAGGTTTAGTCCTCTAAGCGGTTAACCAGTATTGTGCACATTCTTTCGCCAGAAACTGACAACTGCCCTTCTTGAATCAGCGGAAGGGAAAGAATGACCGTAGAAAATATTTCATGATCAATCTCCACGAAAGAATGTTGCCGACCTCGGCGGGGGTCGAACCCGCGACCTCCTGGTCTCCAGTCGGACGCGCATCCAAATACAGATAGGCCATCCTTTTCCATAGGACCACGAGCAAACTTGTCACAGATGTAAAAGTGATCCCTGGTTAGGAAGTAGCCCTGCAACATCAGCTTCTTGTATGCAACATATGCCATCGAAATCCAAGCGCAAGTTCACCCATCGCCTTAAAGTTTGCAAGCTAAAATACCCTCAGACAATTTGTTTGTGTTAAGGTTTTACAGCTCAGTCAACCCAATGGGGGCATGTCAAGTGCAGTCAGTTTACCTAACCACATGTTCACTGGGTAGGTGGTTAACCAGTAATGTGCACATTATTTCACCAGAAACTGACAACTGCCCTTCTTGAATCAGGGGAAGGGTGATCCACCAAGGCCAGCTACCCTCAGACAAGCAATCATTTCCAGGTCTTGAGTGCGTCTGCAGCTGTAGCTAATGCTGCCACTGAGGATATCTGGAACAACATCTAGACTGGCCTGCTCATGACAACTCAGGAGGTGTGTGGCACATCTCGGCCCCACTGTTGGCGTCGTGAAACCTGCTGGTGGAATGAGTACGTGGAAAAGACCATTGCTGCCAAGCCGAAAGCTTTCAAGGCCAGGATTTGACTGACTTGGGTTTAACGACATATCAACCCTTGTGGGTCATTTTGTGTCATCTCCCAGAAGGGAGAAAACCGATAGAAGAGAAGAAGAGATGAAAGAGAGGGACAGGGAAGAAAGAGGAACAGGAATGAAAGTGAATAAACAGAATAAAAACATTCCCCCTCTACCCTTACCCGCTACAAGGATAGCAGGCCTTGCCCAACTGTAAGCCAATAACAGTTGGATGCCCCGGTGACTAAGATACATGCAACCTTCACACCACCCGACCACCCACATTCAAGGCCTGGAAGACTGGTAAAGGCACTAGGGCATCATATGATGCAGCCAAACGCATTGCCAGACCTGCAGTGCACCAGCCGACCAAAAGGTCTACTAGAATATTAACCCCAAGTCTACAGAAGTCTAACAGTTTGCTAACCAGTTAACACCAGAGAACGCTGATGTTGGTGGTGACAAACCGGTGAAGAATGATCCAAAGATCTCAATGAGCAAAGAGCAAAGCAGAAAGCCTGGTGAGAGCACTACCAAAGGCTTTTCAACATTTAGTTTGACTGGGACCCAGACCACCTGTCTGATGAACCACCGGTGGAAGACCCACCCATCCCAATCACCATCGATATGGTTAAGCAGACAATCTCTCAGATGAAAGCGGGCAAAGCACGTGGCCCATTAGGCACTGCAGTGGAGATGATACCAGCAGCCAATGATCCGTGACCTCGCAGCTGCAATCATTGGCGATGGTAAGGTACCCACTAACTGGGAGCAGAGTTTCATTATCAGCCTCTACAAGGGTAAGGGATATGCAATGAAAGTGGTAACTACCGCTGTCTCAAGCTGACACATCAGGTTATGAAAGTCCTGGAGAGGATTGTGGACATCAGATGTCAATCGACAATTCCAAGATTAGCTTCGTCCCAGTCAGAGGCACAAGACGCTGTTGTCAGGCAGGTGCAAGAGAAGTGCCAACAAGAGACTACATTTTCGTAGACCTGGAGTAGGCATTTGATTGCCTTGGAAGTTCATCTGGTGGGCGCTGAGAAAACTTGGTGTGGAGGAGGGGACTGTGTGACTGGTGCAGTGGATGTATTCCAATGTGCAGAGCCGTGTCCGTGTTGGTGAGGGGTACAGTGAAGAGTTTGAAGTGAAGGTCAGTGTTCACCAAGGCTCAGTACTCAGCCCACTGCTCTTCATGATTGTGCTTGAAACCTTGTCACATGAGTTCAGCTCTGGGGTCACCTGCGAGGTCCTCTATGCCGATGACCTTATTATCATGTCAGGAGGATCTTGACTTAGAAAGAAGCAATAGAGGAGAAAGGACTGAGAGTAAATGCAGGAAAGACAAAGATCATGATCTGCGGTACGGGCCTGGACCTCCTGTAGAGTTTAGGCGAGTTTCCATGCCGCACTGGAGTTGGCAGCAACAGCCTCTTCTGCAATGGCAGTAAGCACTGGGTGCACAAGAAATGCAGTGGGCTCAAGCACTTGACAAAGGACCCTGATTACAGATGTACTCAGCAGCCCCTGGGTGTGAACTTTCAACCACAATGTGTGAAAACCGCCTGGAAGAAGTTCAAAGAGCTGCTACCAGTTCTCTCTTCCCGCCACCTCTCAAGACACATGGCCTTGTGTACAGCTTGTGTGCTGTGTGCAATGCTCCATGCCAGTGAGACTTGGCCATTGATAAACCCACACCTCCAACATCTGCAACAGACAGATCTGCAATGTCAAGCCGCAAGGCACTGTCACCACCAAGTCGACTGAGCTACTTGCGCGGCTTGGCACTGAGGATCTGGACCTTATTCTGAAGGAGAGAAGGTACGACACGGACATGTGGAACCCTCCAAAGATGCAGTCAAGACAGCCTTTGACATACAGGTTGATGGAAAGCTGAGGCCTGGGAGGCCGAAGATGACATGGAAGCAGTCGACAGAGAGGGATTGCAGAGAGTGGAAGCTCTCGGCTATCGACCTTCATGATAGACATACTTGGAGATCTAGTGTGAGATCTGACATGCGTGCAGCAAGCCAGCTACCTGGAAGTGCACCCACTGATGTGGCTGTAGCCCCAGTACCTGCACGTTGATAAAATATCCAATGATGATGATGATGATGACCTTGACCTCTAGGTTGTGAGATAGTGTTCAATAAAATCTTGGGACCTACCTACCAAGTATAAACAAAATCCATCAGAGGATTTAGAAAATATAAAAAGTTTGACTTTCATACAGGTGAGCTAAATGACATTTTTCTGCAAAATATGTCAGTGTCATGAAATAACATTGCAGCATTATGCAATGAAAAAAGCACATGACTGAAAGTTTTAGTTTTTCAGAAATATAAGGGTGACCTAAAAATACCATAAAATTGAGGCTCTTGGTTCTGGAGAAGATTTTAAGTGGTTTTAATATATATGGGCATGGTGGCCATCTTGATTAATAGACTGTGACAATTTGTATAAATTCTCAATCCCCCCTTTAACAGAATGCTCCACATGAAGTTTGAAGAAAACTGGCCCAGGGGTTTCAGAGGAGAAGTCGTTCAAAGGTGTGGATGGAGGACAGATGGCAATTAATCACAACAGAAAAGCGCATTCTGAGCCTTCGGCCTGAGCCTTAGGTTATAAAATGATGCTGTATTGTTGAAGTCCTTACAGAGAAAGTGCATGCCAGTTGATGATTGCAGGCATAAATGGACTGGACTGCTGAGGTGCTAGCAAATGGTGATAGGTGGAGAGAAAACTCAATTCCTTAATTGCATCTGCTTGCTTAATCTGGGCCAATTCAGCAGACAACAAATTGATGCTTTTTTCTTATTGTTCCCAAAAATCAGGATTTGACATTTCATGCGGTCTCCTTTGGATGTAATGTCAAATCTGTTTTCTGAGAAAAATAAGGAAAAATATTCAATATGTTTGTCTACATAACATTTTATCAAGCATGCGAAGATTTTATTATTAAGCAGGTGTGACACTTGGGTAAATGTCCTAAATTTTGTACTCAAAAGTTTCTGATGTAATGGCATATGGAAGTGCAGACCCAGATCAGACAGCTCCTTCAAGAGCAGTCTGACCAGGATCTATACTCTTTGCCATTAGGAAACAACTGCATAAAAAGCAAACTTTAAGCCAAAAACTAAATGTGGAATAAAGTGTTTGAAGTTGTAGGACATTTACTAAATGTATGGTAAGAAATGATGTACAAGTATTTACTTTTCTGTACATCTAAAATATTACATGCACACAGTCTGTACATACTCTAACCAGCCTACAGGTTTGTGCATCATGGTCATAACCTTCACTGTATACGACACAGAATGTATTTTCTAATGAAGTCGGGTCAGAGAATGAAATTAAGTTAATGCATGTATATCCTAGTTGAGTGTGCACAGACAAAACTCCAGATAAGGTGTTTTCTTTTTCTACCACAGATATTTTTGTATGAAAATATCTTATGGTACTCACTTATAGCAGCATCTCCCGTTGGAGTTTCTAATGAGCAACCACAAAATATTTACATACAGAAATAAGAAAAATATTTACCTAATACCCCCTCCTATCTAGAGTTAGTCACAGAATAAATGGTAAGACTCATGACTGAGATGCATGGACACCTCAAGGAGAGATCACTAAGTTGAAAGTGTTTGTCCCCCTTTATAAAGGGAAATCACTTCAGCAGGACAGAAACTTGGCCTCCCTGCTACAAGAATGCCAACTTTCAGAGGCTACTCTGAAAGGAAAGAATTTGTTCTCATGGGGAACAAATTCTTTCCTTTCAGAGTATCCCACTTACAAAAGGGAGGCAACTACTCCCAGATAAGAGTAATCTCCCTTGAGGTATATCCATTCACCTCAGTGTTTTCGTTGTTGTTTTTTTATTTACTCTATCAGTGGTACATGTATATAGTGTCATACAAAGCAATTTACAAATATGTTAACAATTCCTTCAGAAATAAAATATTCTCTCCTATAACATAAGCATTTGGAATACTTCCACACTGGAATCGCTTTCCAATACTAATTACTAAATATAAAATATTTTGCATTAAAAATAATAAAATTATTTTAAAGTCTGGATCAAGCTTTTTCTGTAATCCAAAAGTTGTTTTTTAAAGTTACCTCTAAATATATATCTATGTACTTTTATGAAATTCATTAACTGCATCCAGAATTTTTGTACATGCCAGCATTCCCAAAACAAATAAATTAATGCTGTCAGATATAAATGAACTCACTAATTTACACTTTAGATCTGGTTTGTTATTCTTTTTAAATACTTATACTGAAAATCTCAAATCTTTATTTCATTTACAGTCAAAAGCAGGGTGCCGTAAATTTTTTTACCAGTTTAATTCTTCATCCATAAAGTATTCCATTTCTTGGCCGAATTGTTTATAGGTCAAGTTAACACTTAGCATGCTGGGTAAAATTTCAGCGGACAAAATGAAATATGTTTCTGTTTATTCCCAGAAAATAAGGTTTGACATTTCATGCAAATTGTCCCCAATGAGACCATTTGCATGAAATGTCAAATCCTATTGTTTTTGGAGAAAAAAAAAACATTTCATGAGTTTGACATCTGCTGAATTTGCCATAATGTGCTAAGTGTTAATGGGCTCATTAAGAATTTATTTAACTTTGCACCTAACCATATCTTGTGAGTGCTCCATGGAATCACCAGTGAGTACCTACAAGATATGTTTGGGTGCATAATTAACAAAGTTATTCTATCACCAGACATACACGTTACTGCACATTCATTTTAACTCTCAGCAAGGTCAAGAAAAATTGTGTTTTATGTGGAAGAGACCAGGGCTGCATTCAAAACTACAAGTTACTTGCAAACATTCTGCCATTGATCCCTGCTCCTGCTGGCCTCATCATTAGGTACAGGGGTCCAGGGCAAAAATGTTCGCTGTGATTTTGCACTTATGAATGCAGCCCAGTATATAATTGTGGCAGCCAGTCCATCAATACAGCCAGGTCACTTTCATTTGGAATACTTTGTATTGTTCAACTGAAGTTAGCGAAATATATGTACAATGTAGCTTTTTTTCATCAATTTTGTTCCTCCTGGAAAATATAGCCAATCAAAATTGATTTTCCAAAACATTACAAAGAGACAAGCTTTCTGATTGGCTACTACAGATATCTAATGAATGCCAATCAAACAATCAAAATGATTATAACAAAGTATCCTGACAGGTCAATGAATTTCTCAATGAAACGTTATAAGTGAAGATACCCAGAATATTTCACAATCACAAAGCATAGCTTTCCTGATGCATTGAAACAAGGCGAGATGAGGAACAATGATAAAACAAATGCCGCATATAAAACCACTGACATATAAAGAAGAACTACAAGATGAAGCACCTTGAAACTGTCAGCTGGAAAATGGCTGGGGGGATTTAAACCAAGTTTTACTCATGCAAAACCTTATACCCTGAATTCTGATGTAGCTTTAAATTACAAATATATGTCTGATTACTTATCCAGTCACAACGGACAAAAAAAAACAAGGTTCTTGTTGATTAAATGGTTCGTTTTGAACTCTTGAACAATCAAAATGACTGTTATAAAAGACAATCATTTTCATTGGCTAATGCAATCACCATCAACTGTACATTCACAAATGCAGTCAATTATCCAATCAAAATAGATATATTGAAGGATAAGCATTCTGACTGGCTATGGAATGTTTTCATATGGAAATTACTTATTTTGATTCTGAAACAATTAAGCTAAGACTGATTTGTTGATTTCAGTATAACAAATGTATAAGTTGCTCTTACCACACTGATCATGTATGATATAAAGCACATGTTTACCAGACACAGCTGAGGTTATTGTCTATTTATATGTCCCTGACACTGGATGAAATTGTCACTATACTGTCACTGATTTCTATCCTGTTAAACTAGAGTTCATCGAACTGGTGAGTCTTTCACTCATTCTTGATTCTCTCACTCTCGAACCTAAACAAAATAGAAACAACAAACTGGAAAACGTTTTTATTAAGTCAAGGCAGATTTTAAGATAAACCGGAATGTGTTTGTAAAACACTATGCCCCAAATTGTATGCTTGTGCATACAAAATGCCAAATCTGTAAAGGGACATAACTGAACAAAATTAATCCCCTGTTATGTCCCCACCACAATGTGGATCTTTTTATTGTGTAGGGATTTAACAACAATTAAGCCAACCCTTGTGGGTCATTTTGTGTCGTCTCCCTGAGAGTGGGAGAAAAGAGAACAGATATAGATAGTAGAGGAGATGAAAGACAGGGACAGGGAGGAAAGAGGCACAGGAATGAAAGTTGTAGAAGGCCTTGCCAAACTGTAAGCCAATATCAGTTGGATGCCCCAGTGACGTAAGCTACATGACACCTTCGCCACACTGACCACCCCTGCCACAATGTGGAAGAGGGCATATAGTTTTGCCCTGTTATAAGTATGTCTGTCTGTGTATTGTTCATGTCTCCACAACTCCTCAGTTTACAAAGTAATGCTTCGAATCTTGCACCATGGTAAGGATACAGACTGAACATGTTCTTAAAGATCACAGGACTGATTATTGGTAGTTACATATCCTTGACTTACTTACAAAATTTTTCTTATACACATGGTCTACAGTTTTCAAGATAATGATTTACACCTTGCAGCAAAGTAAGAATATAGGCTGGGCATATGCACAAGGGTTACATAAACTCTGGTCAAATTTTTATTGCTAGAGTTACATACCCTGGATTTACTTAGAAATTTTGCCTTATACACATGTCATAGTGGCCGGGGGTTCATGTCTTCAAAACTTCTGGCTGGGCATGTGCATAAAGTTCACAAAACTCTGATTAAATTTTTATGGCTAGAGTTGCTAGGTTTACTTATAAATATGGCCTTATACACATGTCATAGTAGGTTTTGTTTTTAAACTCCTACAGTTTTCTATATAATGATTTACACCTTGCAACAAAGTAAGATAGGCTGGGCATGTGCATAAGGATCACAGAACTCTGATCAAATTTTTACTGCTACAGTTACATACCCTTGATTTACTTAGCAATTTTGCCATAAAAGCCAAACTGATAGTTTATTTGTGTGGAGGTTTTACTGCCCAGTCAACCAAATATGGTCATGATGAGTGCGGTCAGTTTACCTAACCACACGTTTACTGGGCAGGCTTATTCCCCTAGGCGGTTAACCAGTATTGTGCACACTCTTTTGCCAGAAACTTACAACTGCCCTTCTTGAAATCAGCGGAAGGGAGAGAATGCCCGTAGAAAACATTTCCTGATCAATCTCCACAAAAGAATGTTGCCAACCCAGCTGGAGTCGAACCTGCAACCTCCTATCACCAGTCAAATGCACATCCAACTGAGCCACCAGGGCTGGCACAAACTCACAGTAGCATGGGCATTCATCCTCTTTAGGGATTATCTAGTTTTTTTCATAAGTTAACCAGATCTGCTTCTCAGCCCCAGTAAGCTCACCAAGTTTCAAGGCCCAACCTTAAATACTTATCAAGATAATTTGCTCACAAAAAAAAAAGTGTGATGAGGCGATATATGGACAAACAACCCAAAATTTGAAAATGATATGATATTCTTTTTTTCCCAGAAGCTTTGACAAATCCTTTTTTTCTGGTAAAAATAAGAAAACTTTTTCAAGATGTTGGCTCTTGAAATTCTAACCAACCATGCTAAGCATAAAAGGAATAGTTTGATATTGCTCTGTGGAGCAGGATGAATTAGGTGACAGATTAGACCAGCATAGACCTTGACCAGCTTACTTCATTTACTCTAAATATTTGAACAGTCATGACTTAGCAAACAGAGTAGACCAAGATAAACTGCTTCTTTAAACTGTGCTCAAGGAGCAGGTTGATATGGTCCAGACTGTTTGCCCTCAAACCAGCACCCTGAGCCCCACATACGCCCTTTTTTTCAATGAAAACGTATGGATATTATTCTTAACCCAATGCTGCTGAGTGAAGTCTTCTATCTTAACTCTTTAGACAGGATCATGTCCTATATAAGGGGTGTCTGGTTATTTTTTATTATTATCATTTTCAGAAGAAATTTCTGAACTAAATGCAAACAGTGTAGACTCTGATCAGACGCCATGTTCTGCTGCGTCTGATCAGGGTCTACATTGTTTGCCAATGTCTCTTTTATGGGATGCTAGGCATAAATGGGGTACAAATTTTAGGATATGTATGTATAGCTCCAGATATGAACTTTTCTTCAAATTTTAGAATATATATGCATAGCTCCAGATAAGGCACTATTTGCAGGCAAACTAAAAATACTGATTATTTTTTATTTCTACAAGAGGCTCAATGAGCCTGCACCGCTCACCTGAGCAACTTAAGTTTTAACAATTCACAGATTTGACCACTAAAAGTGCTAAAGGACAGACTTGACTACTAAAAGTTGTTACAGCCTAGCACTCCTACCTTCGATTATCTGCCTTGACAGATTACGCATAGCTTGTAAGTATATATTCAATCTCTGACAACTGGGTAAGAGAGTTAACTCTTTGGCTCAGTGTTTAGAGCGTTGGATTTTTTTATCCGGGCAGACCTTTTACAGCCCTTTCAAGAATATTTCACTTATATCAAGCCGATCGTTCATCAAAGATGGGCGAAAACCAGAGAACCCGGGGAAAAACACCTGACCATCCGTAAGCAGAACTTGGTTTTCCCACATGTGACCCAAGCAAGGCTCAAACCACAGCAGTGAGAAATCTAATGGATTAAAAGTCAGCTCTCTTATCCACTTGGCTACTAGGGGCCCGCCTTAAACCTTTCCTGGATAATAAAATTTCTATTTTTGAGGAATATGGGGCCTTTAATAAATAAATGTGGTATTAATAATACAATCATAAAATGAGGCACCTGATGGCCTGTAAAATTTCAGTTAGTCTCTCGTTCTTGAAATGAAATGATTTTTTGTCATATCTCTGAATTAATGTTGGCAACATTAATTCAGAGATACGATAAAAAATCATTTCATTTTGATCCAGTTCAAAAACGAGAGACTGAAATTTTACAGGCTGTCAGATGCCACATTTTATGATCGTATTAATATTATATATCAATTTATTGAACCTTTCTTGGATAAATCATGTCTTTTTTTTTAGGAATATGGAGCCTTTAATACTGAATTGAGTTATTGACAAAATACATTCTTGTGGGACACCTTGATAATGTAGAGCCATCACAAACTTAATAAAACTGCAAGCCATGCACCATGCCGCGCCACACAGGGACATATTCCCTATGCACTTCTGTAGTATAGGGGCTGAAAACATTCTAAGTCAAACATGAAGAGAAGCAATAAACAGTTAGTTCATAACTCCACAAAAAAACAAAAAAAAAAAAACACCAAAAAGTCTAAGTTAAAAATCAATAAAAAGTGATAAAAAATCATTTCAGGATTCTGAAAAAAACAATATGCATATCTTCAGACTATCCTAAAAGCGTGTGTAAAGTTTCAAAAGGATCGGCCTGAAAATGTAGGAGGAGTTGCGCGTACAAGGTACATACTCCCTATACATTCTGTAGTATTAGGGCTCGAAAAAAGTCTAAGTTAAAAATGAAAAAAAATGTGATAAAAAATAATTTTAAGATTCTGAAAAAACAATATGCATATCTTCAGACCATCCTAAAAGCGCCTGTAAAGTTTGAAAAGGATTGGCCTAAAACTGTAGGAGGAGTTGCGGGCAGAAGGTACATACTCCCTATACATTTCTGTAGTATTAGGGCTCGAAAAAAGTCTGTTAAAAATGAAAAAATGTAATAAAAAATAATTTCAGGATTCTGAAAAAACAATATGCATATCTTCAGACCATCCTAAAAGCACCTGTAAAGTTTGAAAAGGATTGGCCAAAAACTGTAGGAGGAGTTGCGTGTACAAGATGCATACTCCCTATACATTTCTGTAGTATTAGGGCTCGAAAAAAGTGTTAAAAATGAAAAAAATGTGATAAAAAATAATTTCAGGATTCTGAAAAAACAATATGCATATCTTTAGACCATCCTAAAAGCACCTGTAAAGTTGAGAAGGACTGGCCTAAAACTGTAGGAGGAGTTGCGGGCAGAAGGTACATACTCCCTATACATTTCTGTGGTATTAGGGCTCGAAAAAAGTCTGTTAAAAATGAAAAAAAATGTGATAAAAAATAATTTCAAGATTCTAAAAAAACAATATGCATATCTTCAGACCATCCTAAAAGCACCTGTAAAGTTTGAAAAGGATTGGCCTAAAACTGTAGGAGGAGTTGCAGGCAGACGAATGGTGGGGGTGCTGATGGATGGACGGACGGACGGACAAACAGACAAGACGGACGAACAGATGGACACTCAAAATTTCAGAGGGTATAACATAATACCCCGCCACTTTTTTGGTGGCGGGGCATAAAAAGATCTATTTGACAAAAACTTTTGTATAAAATCAGTCAAATTACCTCTCAAACCAGTGTTATGCAAGTCTTTCATTATACGTCTGGCATGTTCCGGAACAAAACACCCATTGCATAAAAATCTGGTTGAAAAAAATGGGGTGATAAATTGGTTTGTTTATTTGTTTGTTTGTGTCAACCTAATGGGGTCATGTCGAGTGCGGTCAGTTTACCTAACCACATGTTTACTGGGCAGGCTTAGTCCTCTAAGTGGTTAACCAGTATTGTGCACATTCTTTCGCCAGTAACTGACAACTACCCTTCTTGAATCAGGGAAAGGGAGAGAATGACCGTAGAAAATATTTCATGATCGATCTCATTGAAAGAATGTTGCTGACCTCGGCAGGGGTGGAACCCACAAGCTCCTGGTCTCCAGTCAGACACGCATCCAGTTGAGCCACCGAGGCCGGCAGAGGTGACAAATAGAATTTATCTTCTGGAATCTAACAACCATAGTTTGATTTGGGCTTAACGTCGCTTTCAACCTTTTTCAGTCATATCGCGACGGTGTCTGGATGTGGCAGGGAACTCAATGCTCACTTTTAGAGTGCTGCCTCACTGAAATATCACGCCCCAGACACTTTGACATGATATTCCACCCAGTCACATTATACTGACACTGAGCTGACCAGTTCTAGCTCTACTTTCTTAATGCTGAGCGCCAAGCGAAAGAGCAGCTAGTACCATTTTTAAAGTCTTTGGTATGACCCGGCCGGGGATCGAACCCGCAACCTCCCGGTCACAAAGCGGACGCTCTACCACTGAGCCACTGTGCCGGTGGATCTAACAACCATAGTGTACTAAAACGGTAGGTAGAAATGCCATTTCTATAGCCACAGTGTAATTTGCATAATGATTTCGCATTTTTTTCCTATATGTTTAATTAAAAAACATGAACTTATTCCGCATATAAACGCACTGGCATTTTTTTTAAATTTATTTTGGGACCTTGTGAATGGAAAAACTGTAACGCAAAAGAACATTGTGACTGTTTTTGTGAATGGCTACTTTAGTCATTTGCCCATCTACTAATAAGTACTATCTAATGACGTAACATTTTTTAATATTTTTGGAAATGTGACACTTCGTTATTTTTAGCTTTAAATTTTTAATTATGTAATTATGGTATGACAAGTGTGTCCATGCATAATTATAGTCTCAGCTATAATAAACAAGAATTTTACTTAAAAGATATATATTTGTCATTTGACTGAATATGTTTTCTAAAGTTGGCATCTTATTTTAAAATTCCTGTCCTTTCTACGACAGAACTATCGTGCTATTTGTCACCCCTTTTTTTTCAAATACATTATTATGTTAAGGGCATTTAGCTGTAGAAGATGCATGCTATTTATCACCCCTTTTTTTTCAACCATTTTAATACGTTGTGAACATCAAAAAGATATCTCCAAGTGGTATCATCTGCTTTTTCTAAGTCAAAGAAAATAGCAACTATATGTTGCTTTCTTATAAAACCCTTTTGAATACATGTTTCCAATCTTACCAATTGGTCATTAATACTTCTATTTTTGCTGAAACCAGACTGGAAATGAAAGCTTAAAATTTAACTTACCATATACTAGTTTCTCTGTCTGGCATGACATATCTGCTGGGTGTTAATGGCTGTAAATTAGAAGAAAAAAAAATGTGTTTACTCTAAGTATTGGGACACCGTTTCTACTTATCATACTTGTCCTAAAAATTGAAATAGTACATTCTACTACCTCTTGATATGTCTTAAAAATTGCTATTATGTATGGCAAACAGTGTAGACCCTGATCAGACTCCATGTTTTGTGATGTCTGATCTGGGTCTACCCTGTTTGCAAAGGCCTCTCTGTCAGAATACTTAAGGTTATTACGTATTCTGACAGATATATCTTGAAATACATTTGCCATCTTTTTTGTTCAAGTAATTTTAAGGCCGAGTCAAAACTGTTAAGGTCATGTGATGCCGGTCACTTAACACGCACTTTACTTGGGCATGCTTAGTAAAGCATTTAAGCAGTACTCGAGAATATACTTTCACAAGCAACTGACAACTGCCTTTTCTGATTCAGCAGAAGGGAAGAAAGACCACAGAAATGATTTCAAGATCCATCTCTATAAAAGTTATGCTAAGTTTTAAACTTCGAACCCCTGCATCTGCAGTCAGATGCGCCACTGTCTGGCTTGTGGAGCCCAGCACTTTGACCACCTGTATAGAATATTTATTAAGACTGGTTTTTTTTTGTTTTTTGTTTTATTTGGGTTTTACGGCCCTTTCAAGAATATTTCACTTATATCCAGCCGATAGTTCATCAAAGGTGAGCGAAAACTGAAGAAACCAGGGAAAAAACACCTGACCATCCGTAAGCAGAACTTGCCTTTCCCACATGTGACCCGAGCGAGACTCGAAACGCAGCGGTGAGAAACCTAATGGATTAAGAGTCAACTCTCCTATCCACTAGGCTAGGGGGTCCACCTTAAGACTATAGTCTCCAGTCATAAATTTCATTTAATTTAAGGGGCTTGCTGAAATGACAATAAAACATTTAGATCAGAGCAGTATATAAGGGTTTATTGCATACATGCCAACACCACAGGCACTCGACAACTGCATCAGGCAGTTTGATGGGCCCATTATTGATGCGTAGATGGAAGTCTTGATATAACTTACCGACAGTCCTGTTCAAGGAGTGAGCTGGAGAGGAGGCACAGATCAAACTGTCCACGTATCTCCTTACCACTGTAGTAAATTGGTCAGGTTTGTACACAACACTATCTGAAATATATCAGACAACATGAGAAAAAGTTTTATCCCATATACTGCCTAATGGGCCAAAAAAATAGGGACAAGCAAAACTAATTAAAATATAAACAACACATTTATGATCACATGTGGCAGGCACAGCCACACAAAATAGAATACAACTAAGTACAACAAACTAACCACTAGTCTGTCTTATCAGTATTTACTATGTCAGCATAAAGAGTCATTGGGACAGATTGTGAAAGCCCTGATACAACTGCACATATAGGCAGGCTGATCTGAGCCTTCACTATCTGCATATGGGATAAGGATCCTTTCCCCTTGGCATGGCATGTACCAGTATGACATGAAACATTGTGTTGGGGTTTAACGACACTTCAACCCTTGTGGGTCATTTTGTGTCATCTCCCAGAGAAAGAGAGAAAAGAGACAAAGAGATAGCAGAAGAGATGAAAAGAGAGGGACAGGGAAGAAAGAGGAACAGGAATGAAAGTGAAGAAACAGTAGAAATAAAAACATCACCTCCCTACCCTTACCTGCCACAAGGATAGCAGGCCTTGCCCAACTGTAAGCCAATATCAGCTGGACGCCCCGGTGACAAAAGATACATGACACCTTCGCACCACCCGACCACCCGCATGACCTGAAACAACCGTAGTTACACGGGCAGTAATCTCATCACTCATGGCCAATTGTTATGCAAAGAAATAAGTTTGTTTGTGTTGAGGTTTTACAGCCCAATGGGGTCATGTCAAGCGCAGTCAGTTTACCTAACCACACGTTTTCTGGGCAGGCTAAGTCTTCTAAGCGGTTAACCAGTAATGTGCATTCTTTTGCCGGAAACTGACAACTACCCTTCTTGAATCAGCAGAAGGGAGAGAATGACCGTAGAAAATATTTCACGATCAATCTCTACAAAAGAATGTCGCTGATCTCAGCAGGGGTCGAACCCGCCACCTCCCTGTCTCCAGTCGGATGTGCATCCAACTGAGCCACTGAGGCCGGCTAAAGAAATGTGACGTGAATATCCGGACATGAGTAGCGCGAGCTAAAAAGGTGGCTCAGGTGAGCTAAAAAATTCAGAGCAGTTGTTCAAAACAGCAAATATTCCCACCCATCAACAGCCATAGTTCTAGAAACACCCACAGCCACAGATGCAAGGCAGGAGGCTTTCCGGGCCAGCACCCTACATATCGCCTCAGCTGCTATGACCTAGGAAACAAGAATGCTGCAGGCATCAGGCATGAGATGTTAATTGAAGCAAACGCATGCAAGAACGCAAATAAAACTGCTGGGCCCAGTTGTTCAAAGCTAACGACATCGTTAGTTAACGATTCGTTAAAATTTACATCGAGTGATACACAAATATGCTGAAATTTTTTGCTGAAAAAATGTGAGTAGCTTTTGCAATTTTTTCAGCAAAAAAAAATAAAAATAATGTACATTGAATCCGCTAAAACAGTTAACGAAATGACCCTTAACGAGCTCGTTAAGCTAACGACGCTTTGAACAACTGGGTCCAGATGGGAAGCCAAATCCTGCTAAGAATAGTTCAGTGAGAATACAAAAGAACTTAAGTAAACCTTCTGTGATCTGTATACTACACATTAACATGCATTATCAGACTGGAAATGAAACCTTAACCCTAGTCCTGCTGACCCTGGATATATCCTGCCTTTGCAAACAGAAGCCAACTGATCTGGATCTGCACTGTTTGCCATAAAGTAGGTGAATTTATAGCAACAATCTGGATCAAGTAATCTGATTAGCTGAAAATTAGAAGCAGGCGTGGCATGTTAATTATTCAGCATGACAAGGGTTAAATTTAACTTACCATATTCTGGTTTCTCGGTCTGGCATGACATATCTGCTGGGCGTTAATGGCTGTAAATTAAAAGAAAGAAAATACCATATTTACCCTAAGTATTGGGGCAGCATTTCTACTTAACCATACTTATCCTAAAATTTGAAATAGTCCATTCTACTACCTCTTGATGTCTCTTAAAATATTGCTATTATGTATGACAAGCAGTGTAGGCCCTGATCAGACACTGCTTTCTGCTGCATCTGATCTGGGTCTACACTGTTTGCAAAGGCCTATCTATCAGAATACTTAACGTTATTACAGTATATCGTCATTGCTGAGTCAAATAGTTATATTTCAGATTTCTTAACTTTTCAGGAGAAAGAAAAAACTTTATAGCTTTTGCTAGACATTACCAATATTTATGAAACTCTGACAGTATTCTATTCAGTGACATCCAAATTCACTGCTTACAGATGAAAATTCATACCATCTTTCGACTAAATCACTAAAGGTACAACTTTGTGGTACATTTTTCTCTCGAGTTACTACATTTAGATGCTTAGAATGCATCAAGATATCGCATCTCGGTAGAGAGACTACACAAACTATACAAAAGTATTGTCTAAATGCTTGTAACTCAAGGCTCTATGGGCGTTCTTACTGGCCTAGAGGTATTAGAATTTGAGAGAAGGCACACTGAATGGCAGATATTCCCGCATTGCAAGAAAGTCATTTTAGAAAAAAATGGAGTTACAAGGTTTTGACTCGGCAACGACGATATCTTGAAATTGAGGCTAGCACAATAAATCGGATAATCGATTAATTGATCAATAAATTTTACAAAAATGATGATCGTTACAGATTTGCTAATGATTGATCATTCAATTTCTGTCTCTTACTTTACCATATTTACCTTAGTATTCAGAAATCTCCTCCTCACCATACTTAAATCTAAAATTTGAACAATTACAACTTACGACCCCAATATTGTGCCTAAAATAGCTATATGAGTGGCAAACAGTGTAGACCCTGATGAAACGCAGTGTCTCATCTAGGTCTACACTGTTTGCTTAAGCCTGTCAGATCAAATACATACAGTAAAGTACAACATATGGTAAGAGTCATTCTCAGGTTGACAGGTAAAATTATGACCAAATCTTCAGTGATTATTAATCGATTATTGATCACAATGGCAGGGCCAATATATCGATTATCTTTTCAGCTCTAATTAGCCAGCCTTACTTGAAATACATTTGCCATCTTTTTTTGAGTTATAGTTTTACGGCCGAGTCAACACTGTTAAAGTCATGTGATGCCTGGGCATGCTCAGTCCTCTAATCAGTTAAGCAGTACTTGAGAATATACTTTCACAAGCAACTGACAACTGCCCTTTCTGAATCAGCAGAAGGGAAGATAGACCACAGAAATGATTTCATGATCCATCTGTATATTAAAGTTATGCTGAGTTTGAAACTTGCAACCCTGCATCTGCAGTCAGATGTGCCCCTTACTGGCTTGTGGAGCCCTGCACTTTTGCCACCTATATGGATTATAGTCTCCAGTCATAAATTTCACTAAATTAAAGGGGTTTGCTGAAATGATAATTTGTTGCATACATGCCAACACTACATTCAATCGTCATACTGCATCAGGCAGTTTGATTTATTTTATTATTATTTTTTTTTGTGTGTGTGTGTTGAGGTTTTACGGCCCAATCAACCCAATGGGGTCATGTTGAGCATGGTCAGTTTATCTAACCACACGTTTACTGGGCATGCTTAGTCCTCTAAGCAGTTAACCAGTATTGTGCACATTCTTTAGCCAGAATTATTTTTTAGTTGGGTTTTACGGACCTTTCAACTGAGGCTGGCTTTGCTCAGATGGAAGTCTTGATATAACTTACCACAATCCTGTTCAGACAGTGAGCTATAGAGGAGGCATGGATCAAACTAGAGCAGGCTGTTCATCCCTACCACTGTAGTAAACTGATCAGGTTTGTACACAACACAATCTGAAATATATCAGACAACATGGGAAAATGTCTCCTGAAATACGCTTGCCATTGTTTTCATTTGAGTTAGGTATTTGTGACCCAGTCAAAACTGGTCATATGATGCCAGCAATTTAACCCTTGTCCTGCTGATCCTGCATTTGCAAACGGTGTAGATCCAGATCAGTTGGCTTCTTCAGAAGCCAACTGATCTGGACCTGCACTGTTTGCCATTAAGTATGTGAATTTATATCAGCAATCTGGATCAAATAATTTGATTGGTTGAAAATTAGAAATGGGCGTGGCATCTTAATTTATTCAGCATGACAAGGGTTGATAAAACATTTTTCCTTGGCATTTTTAGTCCTCTAAACTGTTAAACAATACTTGTGAACACACTTCTGCCAGCAACTGACAACTGCCCTTCCTGAATCAGCGGAAGGGGAGAATGACCATAGAAATGATTTCATGATCAATCTCTATGGAAGTTATGCTGGGATTCAAATTTGTTACCCCGCACCACTGACTAAGTTGTGGAGCCCAACATGTTTGCCATCCTTAGCGAATATTTTTCGACAATAGTATCCAGCTATAAACTTCACTAAATTAGAGTGGCTTGTTGAAATGACAACAAAACATTTAGAGCAGTATATGAGAGATCTTTGCATACATGCCAACATTACAGGCACCACTCATACTGCATCAGGCAGTTTAATTGGGCCATTACTGTTGACCAGAAGGCTGGATGGATGGATGGATATTTTGTTTATAGACGCTCAACCCTAAAAGGGCATATAGCGTCTAATAAGATGTATATTATATGATGATTTTATTTAATGAGAAATTAAAAATATCTAGGATTGATGAGTTCATTTTAAAAAGGTAAAGTATCAATGATTTTATGTTATTAAAATACAGATCATATTTTATTAAAAAGTCCGATCTCTTTCAGAAAATCGAGTATTTTTTGAGTTGGCATATTAAAAAGTTCCTTTATATTTTTTACATTAAAATACTTTGTGCGAATATAATTAAATTCAGCACAAGTGACAAGAAAAAGTTTGACCGTAAAAGGTTCGTTACAAGGAATGCAGAATGGAGCTTGTTCATTGTTTAAAATATAAGAATGAGTAATTCTAGTGTGTCCAAGTCTACATCTCGTGATTTTTGTTTGTTCTTTTCTGCTGAGATTAGAGAATGTGCATTTGCTGTTAAAATTTGGTTTGATTTCATTTAATTTATTATAAGTTTGTGTTTCCCAAACAGACTGACATTTGTTGTTGATGTATTGACAGACGTTTGATTTAAAGTCGGAGTGAGGAATTTTGAAATTGGTTATTACTAAGGATAATGCAGATTTGGCTTCGGAATCTGCTAATTCATTTCCACGAATATTAACGTGGCTGGGAAGCCAACAAAATACAATTTCTTTTGAAGCGGAAAGATAATAATATTTTTTAAGAATTTGCTGAATTAATGGGTTTCTATGGTGTAAATCTTTAAGAGATTTTAATACAGAAAGAGAATCTGAATAAATGATAAACTGTTTTTCAGACTGATCTCTGATATGGTAAAGTGCAATATCAATTGCCTTGGCTTCGGCGGTAAAAATGGAGCTATTATCAGGTAATCTGATACTGTCAGTAAAATTTGGACTAATAACAGAACAAGCAACTTTCTCATCTTGTTTCGATCCATCTGTATAAATTGACAGGTAATGTTTATAATTTGATTTGATTTCTAAAAATTCATTTTTAAAAATATGCGACTCGACTTCTGTTTTTTTATTTTTATGAAGGTCTAAAATAATCTTTGGAGGGTTTAACGTCCATGGCTCTTTTGATGGAAAAGAAAAATGCTGAACATTTTTAATATTGATATTGGCCTCTTCAAGTAACGGTTGTATTCTCAGGCCAAGGGGTTTAATAGCTGTTGGTTTATTATTGTAAAATCTTTCATATTTAGGGTTAAAAACACAATCATAGGCTGAATTTCGTGGATTGGCGGCTAATTTAGTAACATATTGAAGAGACAATTTCTCTCTTCTTATATACAATGATGGTTCATTTGATTCAGCGTATAAACTTTCGACGGGGGAAGTACGAAAAGCCCCTAGAGCCAGACGTAAACCTTGGTGATGAATAGTATCCAAAGATTTCAAATAAGATTTTCTTGCGGATCGACCAGAAGGCAGTCTTTGAAGTGTAGAGTTTACTTGTGTATTCCTTTCTTAATGTAATTTATACATTTTTGTCTGGATATAATGACAGCGTTTCAGCTTTAAATTCCAGAAACCATGTTATAAATTGGTTGTGATGCTGCTTGTTTTCTTTGACAATCTAGAAATTAATGCGACATTAAAAATACTAATGCATGAAGAACTATACCATACTAGGATGCATGTATGCTGTTGCCTAGTCAGGGCTTTCACCATTTTCAATAGGAATTCAAAAGGGTCTAACTGGAGGTATCGCCTTGTATAATTTGTATGCCAATAACTCAGACCATAAGCATTTATCTTAAATCGTTAGCAAGTCTGATGCTCTATCTGGGCCTGGTTGTTCAAAGCGTCATTAGCTTAACGAGCTCGTTAAGGGTCAGTTCGTTGACTGTTTTAGCGGATTCAATACACAATATTCTGATATTTTTTGCTGAAAAAATGTGAGTTGCTTTTGCACTGCAAAAGCGACTCACATTTTTTCAGCAAAAAATTTCAGCATATTTGTGTATCACTCGATGTACATTTTAACGAATCGTAAACTAACAACATCGTTAGTTTTGAACAACTGGGCCATGATGTTTCTAAACATATATATCAATAGAGGCAAACATGGATACTCTATTCTCTGGCATCTGGTCTGACCTACACTGTTTGCTTTTATCTGTTTTAGAATATTTAGGTTGAATACTTTCTTTTGTGTTGAGGTTTTACGGCTCAGTCAACCCAATGGGGTCATGTCGAGCGCGGTCAGTTTACCTAACCACACGCTTAGTCCTTTAAGCGGTTAACAAGTATTGTGCACATTCTTTCGCCAGAAACTGACAACTGCCCTTCTTGAATCAGCGGAAGGGAGGGAATGACCGTAGAAAATATTTCATGATCAATCTCCACCAAAGAATGTTGCCGACCTCGGCGGGGGTTGAACCCGGGACCTCCTGGTCTTAGGTTGAATACAGTTTGTTTGTTTGTGTTGAGGTTTTACGGCCCAGTCAACCCAAAGGGGTCATGTCGAGCGCGGTCAGTTTACCTAACCACATGTTTACTGGGCAGGCTTTGTCCTCTAAGCGGTTAACCAGTATTGTGCACATTCTTTCGCCAGAAACTGACAACTGCCCTTCTTGAATCAGCGGAAAGGAGAGAATGACTGTAGAAAATATTTCATGATCAATCTCCACGAAAGAATGTTGCCGACCTCGGCGGGGGTCGAACCCGCGACCTCCTGGTCTCCAGTCGGACGCGCATCCAACTGAGCCACCGAGGCCGGCAATACAGTTTGTAAAGTGGTTAAGACCGTTCAGATGTACTGTCTTGTTAGCATATGGAGTTTATGGAATGGGATTCTTATGCTATGCCCTTGCATAAATAACTTACCACAGTACTGTTAGAGAGTGAGCTGAAGAGGAAACACATTAAACTGGATCAAACTGTCCATGCATCTCACTACCACTGTAGTAAACTGGTCAGGTTTGTACAGAACACAATCTGAAATATATCAGCTAACACGAGAAAAGGTCTTATCCAATAGGCGGCCGACGGGCCAAGAAAATAGGGACAAGCAAAACTAACAAAACTACAAACAATACATACATGACCGCATGCCACAATGGCCCACGCAGGTGGACTTAAACTGGTAAACCTTAAAATCTACACAAAAAATACACAATTATACATGATAAGCAATATCAAAGGAAACAAGAAGGCAGAAGAGATCAAAATGTACTGAAAACAAAATATAGATCGAACTTTGGTGAAGTTGATGTCAAACCTGCACCCCCAGCTCGCACCCACCCACCCCCAGCCCCCCAAAAAGTAATGTTTATTTCAGGCAGAAGAAATTAATATAGGAGTTTCATCAAAAGCACATGCACATTTTCATACAGAAAGTTGAGCTCAAAAGGTATCCCCAGTCTATACACTTTCATAAAATCTGAGGCAAGAAATGACAAAGTTGAAGTGGAAAAAGTGAAAAATAAATTTAAAAATTATATCCAAACCACATGCACATCTGCAGAACCTGGAGAAACATTTCAAGTTTCAAAAAGATCAGTATAAAATTGTATGAGGAGTTGCAATCACAAGCTACCCACTGTCTATACATCGGAGGTCAGAAAATGACAAAAGACGAGTAGAAAAAAAGTACTAAAAATTATTGCAAGGATTGAATTCAAAACACATGCACATCTTCAGACTATGGAGAAAACAAGTGCAAAGTTTCAAAAAGATTGGTACAAAATTAAAAGAGGAGTTGTGCTCATGAGGTACCGACTTTCTACATACTGAGGGTAAAAAATGACTATATTTCAGAAAGTGGAAAAAGTAACAAAAAATGATCTAACAATTATATCCAAACCACATGCACATTCTCATATCATGAAGAAAACCTATGTAAAGTTTCATAATGATCGGTACAAAGCTGTCAGAGGAGTTGCATTGCCAGACATGCAGTGCACCATGCTCGTCAAATAGCAAACCAGGTCTACGAGAATATTAACCCGAAGTCTTCAGAAGTCTACCACCTTGCTAACCATTTTAGAAGAGAGAATGTTGATGTTGTTGGTGACAAACTGGTGAAGGATGATGCAGATGCAGGGGAGATGTCAATTAGCTAATACTGAAAGCAGAAGGCCTGGTTAGAGCACTACCAAAGGCTTCTCAATGTTGAGTTTGACTGGGACCCAGACCACCTGTCTGACAAACCACCAGTGGAAGGCCCACCCAGGCTATCTCAGAGGAAGGCGGGCAAAGCACTGGGCCCATCAGGAAGAGTGGTGGAGATGATATGAGCAGCCAGTGACCTCGCAGCTGCAATTATTTGCGATGGCAAGGTACCCTCTGACTGGGAACAGTTTCATTGTCTGCGTCTACAAGGGTAAGGGGAATGCATTAGGCAGGGGTAACTACCTCGGTCTCAAGCTGACAGAGCAGGTCATGAAAGTCCTGGAGAGGACTGTGGACGGCCTCATCAGACAGTTGGTGTCAATCGACGATTCCTACTTCAATAGTCAGTCCGCTGCTTTCATCATTGTGCTTGAAGCCTTGTAATGCTAGTTCCGCCCCTGGGAGGACCTCTATGCAGTAGACCTTGTTATCCTCGCTGAATCGCTCAAGGAATTAGTCAGGAGGCTCTTGTTTTGGAAAGGTGTAATGGAGCAGAAAGGGCTGAGAGTGAATGCAGGAAAAGACAAAGATCATGATCTGTGGTATAGGTCTGGAGCTCTTGCAGAGTTCAGGCAAGTTTCCATGCGACGTCTGTCACACTGGAGTGGGCAGCAACAGCAAGTATTGGGTGCACAAGAAATGCAGTGGGCTCAAGCACTTGACAAAAAGATCCTGATTACAGATGTACACGGTGGAAGGGAACTGCACCCCCTTGGACAGCAGACTACAGAGGGAAGTCCAAGTAGGACCTGAAAAGCTGGAGGTGGTAGCTTCTAAGGCTGGCTAATCAGAGCTGAAAAGATGATTGATTATCGGTCCTGTCATTGCGATCGACAATCGATTAGTAATCACTGAAGCTTTGGTCATAATTCTACCTGTCTGTCTGAGCATGACTCTTACCATATGTTGTACTTTACTATATGTATTTGATCTGACAGGCCTGAGCAAACAGTGTAGACCCAGATGAGACACCTGGAAGAAGTCAAGGAGCTGCTACCGCTTCTCTTTTCCTGCCACCTCTCTTTCGACACGTGGCCATGTGTACAGCTCTTGTATGCGGAGCACAATGCTCCATGCCAGTAAGACTTGGCCATTGACAAAGTCAAACCTCCAATGTCTACAGCGGAATGACAGGGCAATGATCAGAGAGATCTGCAATATCAAGCCGCAAGACATTGTGACCATCAGGTCCAATGAGCTACTTGCACAGCTTGGCATTGAGGATCTGGACCTTATCCTGAAGGAGCGAAGGCTCTGCTGTTATGGACATGTGGAAGGATCCAATGGCGCAGTCAAGACAGCCTGTGACATAGCAGACATACAGGTTGATGGAAAGCATGGGCCCGGGAGGCCCAAGATGACATGGAAGCAGCTGATAGAGAGGGCTCACAGAGAGTGAAAGCTCTCAGCTATCGACCCTCATGATAGACACACCTGGAGATCTAGTTTGAGATCTGCCATGCCTGCGGCAAGCCAGCTTTCTGGAAGGGGGCCCACTGATGTGGTTAGTTGTGTTGAGGTTTTACGGCCCAGTCAACCCAATTGGGTCATGTCGAGCATGGTCAGTTTACCTAACCACACCTTTACTGGGCAGGCTTCGTCCTCTAAGCGGTTAACCAAATGTGGATGTTGCCCCCTGTACCTGCACATTAATAAAAAATCCGGTGATGATGATGAATTGCACTCACAAGCGGTACTCACTGTCTACTGAGGGTGAAAAATGACAAAGTTCACTATGTGGAAAAATTGACAAGAAATGATCTAACTTTTATAACCAAATCACATGCACCTCCTCATACCATGAAAAACAAACATGCAAAGTTTCAAAATGATCGGTATAAAACTGTGAGCTCACAAGAGGTACGCATAATCTTAATATTGAGGGTGAAAAATGACTATATTCACAATGTAGAAAAAGTAACAAAAATTAATCTAACAATTGTATCCAAACCACATGCACATTCTCATACCATGAAGAATACACAGGCAAAGTTTTAAAACAATCGGTACAAAACTGTACGAGGAGTTGCACTCACAAGACAGTACACCCAGGGTAAATGCTGACAGATGGATGAACAGCCGGATGGACAAACGGATGGAAACTTGCATGCCGAAGTCACCAATGCTAAAGCAAGTGCGACAAAAATAATACTTTAACGCAAAGTTTTGTCGTTGATGTTAACTAACATACGCCTGGTAAACTATCACAGGTACCTCCGGCAGAGGTACTGATTATCGGTTGTGACAGGCATCCGGAGCTGCCTGTGATGGTCAAAATATAGCCAAAAACAGGTAGGTGTTCATCATTTTTGACAAAATACAAAATAATCAGGGAGTTGATTAAAAATTGAAAAGTGCTATTCGACCCTTAAAGACAAAGTTTTGACACACGTCATATCCCCTAGAACTTTCCATATTTACCAAAGATACGACCTTTGAAGTGGCTTCGAAGTCACATCAGCATTCATAACTTTCGTAAATGTTAAAAGTTCTGAGGAATATGTTGTGTGACAAAACTTTATGCCTATAAGGGTCGAAAAGCACTCTTTGATTTTCAGTAAACTCTCTGGTTATTGTGTATTTTATCAAAAAAGACGAACACCTACCTTTTTATGTCTAATTTTTAACCATCACCGGCAGCTGCAGATATCTGTCACAATTATTTAATCAGTTACCTCCGCTGAGGTGCCTGTGATAATTTACCAGGCGTGTAACAGATAGAGTATCTGACAGACAAAGGAATGTAAGAATGAACGGACGACTGATTGATTGTGTTGGGGTTTAACGACACATCAACCCTTGTGGGTCATTTTGTGTCGTCTCCTAGAAAAAGTGAGAAAAGACATAGAAGAGATAGTAGAGGAGATGAAAGAGACAGGGAAGAAAGAGGAATAGGAATGAAAGTGAAGTAACAGAAGAAATAAAAACATTCCCCTTTTATCCTACCTGCTACAAGGATAGCAGGCCTTGTCCGACTAAGCCAATATCAGCTGACACTCTGGTGATGCAAGATACACGACATCTTCGCACCACCCGACCACCCCTGGGAATAACGAAGAAAATGAATCAAAGTGAAGATACAGAAGAAATCATATCGAGAACACGTCTTATCTTTTTGGACCCCGAATAACCTTTCACTGTGCCTGAACTGGAAGGAAAGTCGGGTCCAGATGGTGCAAATTATACGGCTGTAGAAATATTAGGATCTGCCTTGCGTTATCAGTTGATTGCGCAATTTTCTGACAGTGACCAGTTGTTATCTCTTATTCCCGTAATTAACGAATAGAGTTAAAAAATCAAACTTTTTTATTATTCAAAATACATTAATTTAAATTTCAAATTCAATATCTACGCAAAATTTTAATTGAAATCGATGTTTTAATCTGTTTTCTACATGCGATATTAATGATTTTTTGCCGTAAAGAAAATAATGCCGAGACGGGAACCAGTTAGGAAAAAATGATTTTTACTAAGCCGAATCACTCCATCCGCTGTAGTCAAATATAGTCCCGCAGATTTCTAATTATTATTTATTCCAAGCCTCAAATTATGAACTGTAAAAAGTAAATTTACAAATCTTATATAATTCTAAATGGAGATCAGACGATTAATTGGGTTTTATCTAATTGACTTGTAAACATGTGGTCGCGTATTGATACTATTATTTTGGTCTAAAGCTCGCGCCTAAAACCGCCTCTATGTGACTCAGTTGCCTGGTAACGTTAAAAATCTGAAAACTGAACTGAACTGCCATACTTCTAATTTCGGGGGGGGGGGGGCTAACTAAGGGGTAATTTTGGTACGGATGTGCGAGCCAGTATTTCAAAACCTACCCCATTCATATACCTGGCCTTTGAAAAAACGGACTCATTCATATACTTGATCATTCAAAATGTTGACCTATTCATATACTGCCCTTTGATTTTTTGTACCCATTTTTTGCTGGTTGTTACACAAGTATCACAGTCAATTCATGTAATACCAAGAGGATAAGCAGCCTCGAAAAATATCTGAGCGAAAAATATATGCATATACCAGGATGTCAGAAAAATGGGGCCTTTCACATAGGAATCCAGAAAACTCGGGCATATTCGTAAAAGTGCTCTCCAACCCCGGATTACTGGTGAACTTTGCTGGATGGGGAAAGGAAGTCGCCATTCTAGATTAGCATGTGCATCCGCGCATTCTGATCTTGTTCGTTGCTGCTCGTCCATACACCGTTTCATTCAATACGATCTGTCGTCACTCAGGCACATCATATTCTAATATTTGAATACCGAGTGCTATAAAATATGACGTTCTAGATAAGCATGTGCATCCGCGCATTAAATCTGCTTCGTTACTGTTCGTCTCTACATTTTTTTTTCGATACGATCTGCTGTTACTCCGGCGATGTGCCATGTGTAACGGCAAATCGTATCGAATAAAACAATGTACGGATGAACAGCTACAAACCAGATCAGAATGCGCGGATCACCGGGTGATCTAGATTTTCACATTTAATCTTCTAATATTTCGTCTTCTAATATTTAAATGCTATAAATGCGAAACTTTAGATTAGCATATACATTCACACATACTGATCTGAATAATTGCTATTCGTCCACACATTTGTTTCACTCGATACAATCTGCCATTACTCCAGCATGCTTCCATGACATTTCGTAGAATTACATTTCGTCGAAACGACGTCTTGTCGAATACGACATTTCATCGATACGGCGTTTAGTAGCCAACAACATTTGGTCGAATACAACATTTCGTCTAAATTTCGTCGAACTGGTCTAAATTTGGCCGAAAAGGCCAAAACCATGATATTTCCGAAAATTAGATACTTTATTTACATATTTTGTATCTGAGCGTTATCTGAGTGTACGTTACAGAGTATAAAAGCCGGAATTAAAGTCGGAAGTCGGCCTTGTCTGTTTTACATGGAATTTAAAGAAAATACGTGTATCTCGGTACATAATGAATTTATTTCATTTAAAAAAAAAAGGTCCTGTAGTTAACTGTCAAGTTTATCAATAGTTTATATTGTATGCAATCCCACGTAGGTAATCCAGAAGAGGGCGATTGTCGTAGTCTTCAACAACAGTATTTCGAATGAAGTTTATCAATCACATAAAGCATAAAAAACCCTTTCGTCGCATATGTGTTTTTTTTATGTCGTTCGGAAGTCTGGAAACGTCCAATAGCAAAGCCAATTTTGGCAGTCAGTGGTGCTGTCCTAAAATTTTAAACAGTAAATTTTTTCGCAAATCATGATTCCTAAAATTTCGAACAGCAAGAACAATAGTTATAAAATTTTGTTCTAAATTTTAGAACATTTGTCGTATGTCCGGTTCACAGAATGTGAGCAATGAAATCGCGCAGCTTTATAGGGATGTGTGTGTGTGTGTGTGTATGTGTGTGTGTTGGTGCTGGTGTGTGTCTGAGGGGGGTAGGGATGGGGGTGGGGGATGATCAAGAAACAAACATGCTGATAAAAATATTACTTAACAACTTTCCCTATTGCATGTTTTTCTCCAGCAAATTTTAATGATTAAACAAGAGCTGTCGGAGGACAGCGAGCTCGCCTGCTGGGTACATTTTATATTGTAACATTTTTATCATTAAGCCATATAATATAGGTCACACTGACCTAGATGTATTTGTATGTAAATCATTTTGTCACTTAGATATAATAATCCAGGTATGACAATTCTCCATGAAATAGTAATAAAAATAAAAGGCAAAATCACTGAAGCATGAAATATAGGTCACAATGACCTAGATATAGTAAGTGGTCATTCATTGGGTCACATGGAACTAATATCCCAGGTGTGACATTTATCCAACAAATATTCAAGATATAAGGCAAAATCACTGAACCATGAAATATAGGTCACACCAACAGAGATATATTTTGACGTCAATAATCGGGTCACAAGGAACTAATATCCCAGGTGTGACATTTATCCAACAAATAGTATTCAATATATAAGGCAAAATAACTGAACCATGAAATATAGGTCACAATGACCTAGATATAGTAAGTGGTCATTCATTGGGTCACATGGAAGTAATATCCCAGGTGTGACATTTATCCAACAAATAGTATTCAAGATATAAGGCAAAATCACTGAACCATGAAATATAGGTCACACCAACAGAGATATATTTTGACGTCAATAATCGGGTCACAAGGAACTAATATCCCAGGTGTGACATTTATCCAACACATAGTATTCAAGATATAAGGCAAAATCACTGAACCATGAAATATAGGTCACACCAACAGAGATATATTTTGACATCAATAATCGGGTCACAAGGAACTAATATCCCAGGTGTGACATTTATCTAACAAATAGTATTCAAGATATAAGGCAAAATCACTGAACCATGAAATATAGGTCACAATGACCTAGATATAGTAAGTGGTCATTCATTGGGTCACATGGAAGTAATAGCCCAGGTGTGTCATTTATCCAACAAATAGTATTCAAGATATAAGGCAAAATCACTGAACCATGAAATATAGGTCACACCAACAGAGATATATTTTGACGTCAATAATCGGGTCACAAGGAACTAATATCCCAGGTGTGACATTTATCCAACAAATAGTATTCAAGCTATAAGGCAAAATCACTGAACCATGAAATATAGGTCACAATGACCTAGATATAGTAAGTGGTCATTCATTGGGTCACATGGAACTAATATCCCAGGTGTGACATTTATCCAACAAATAGTATTCAAGATATAAGGCAAAATCACTGAACCATGAAATATAGGTCACAATGACCTAGATATAGTAAGTGGTCATTCATTGGGTCACATGGAAGTAATATCCCAGGTGTGACATTTATCCAACAAATAGTATTCAAGATATAAGGCAAAATCACTGAACCATGAAATATAGGTCACAATGACCTAGATATAGTAAGTGGTCATTCATTGGGTCACATGGAACTAATATCCCAGGTGTGACATTTATCCAACAAATAGTATTCAAGATATAAGGCAAAATCACTGAACCATGAAATATAGGTCACAATGACCTAGATATAGTAAGTGGTCATTCATTGGGTCACATGGAAGTAATATCCCAGGTGTGACATTTAACCAACAAAAAGTATTCAAGATATAAGGCAAAATCACTGAACCATGAAATATAGGTCACAATGACCTAGATATAGTAAGTGGTCATTCATTGGGTCACATGGAAGTAATATCCCAGGTGTGACATTTATCCAACAAATAGTATTCAAGATATAAGGCAAAATCACTGGACCGTGAAATCTAGGTGACCTTGACCGTAAAATGTAGATCACCATGACCTTCACTCTCTTACACTTAAACTGATGTCACATAGTTAGCTGATGTATAACCAGTTGTGTCTATAACCTGTAGGCATATAAGATTTTACAAATGTGTCCTAGATTTTGACCCCTAGCCCCACCCCAAGGCCCACCCTGAGGTATGAACCCAGGGGTATGTTCTTTTGGAATCTCAGAAGACTCGTCCAGGTACCCAAATTCTAAATATGAATGCTCTATGAGGAGTGAAAGTCAAGATATAAGAATTTGAAAAACTTTAACACAGTATTACAAAGGTGTCCTAGATTCTGACCCCTAGCCCCACCCAGGGGCATGAACCCAGGGGTTTATTCTCTTGGAATCTCAGAAGACCCTCCCAGGTACCTAAGTTCCAAATTTGATGCCTCTGTGAGGAGTGACTGTTGAGATATAAGCATTTGAAAAACTTTAACACAGTGTGACGGGAACGGGAACGCAAACGCAAACGCAAACGCAAACGCAAACGTGGACGACCGGGGTGACTACAATAGCTCTCCTTGTACTTCGTACAGGCGAGCTAAAAACAGTTGTTGACTATATTGTATTTCCTGCAGAAACAAAAGATTATTGTAGGTCTACTATATATAATTGATAACTGATAATGGTAGTCATGGAAAACTCAGACACAGATACTCGGAGTAGGGAACCAGTCTTAATAGAAAAAGTAGTCCCTTACCTGCTTTATGTACCTCATGCTGTGCGCTGCAAGAGCAGCAACGCTTTCTTAGACAATTTAGGGTCATAAACCGTACTTTAATTTCATGGTTAGGGGAAGGAAAAGGAAAGATTTTTTAGATAAGACATGTTCTCGATATGAAAAACATTCCCCCTCTACCTTTATCTACTACAAGGATAGCAAGCCTTGCCCAACGGTAAGCCAATATCAGTTTGACGCCCTGGTGACATAAGATATACAACACCTTCGCCACATCCGACCACCCCCATAACAGAAAGACAAAAACTATATACTTTCGACATTGTTTGTGTTGAGGTTTTACGGTCAGTTTACCTAACCACACTTTTACTGAGCAGGCTTAGTCCTCTAAGCGGTTAACCAGTATTGTGCACAATCTTTCGCCAGAAATTGACAACTGCCCTTCTTGAAACAGCGAAAGGGAGAGAATGACCGTAGTAAAAATTTCAACGAAAGAATGTTGCTGAACCGGTGGGGGTCGAACTGGCAACCTCCTCATCACCAGTCAGACATGCATCCAAATGAGCCACCAAGGCCGGCGAATACATACCCTCAACATACTACGTATGGCGGGAGTTTGACAATAAGAATGCCATCTGCTGCAGTTTTACTTTAGTTAAAAAAAAAATTAACTGACTGTCCTCCAGCATGTAATTCTTGTGAGGGTGCATTGCAGTATAGAAAGAAACCTTCTGACTGAAGAATCACACATGGCAGTAAAACTGAAAGTAAAAGGAAACACAGGTTAAGCATTCAGAGTTACATGACTTACCAAATAAATATCACTGTTTTATGCCAAAGTATAGGAAGAGGGAAAATTTTGTAACTGCAACTAGAAAAGTTTTTTTTAGGAAAAGCCAAAAGTACACGCCATTCCCACCCCCCCCCCCCCCACCCCCCTGACAGTTGTCATTCTTGTACATAACACTTCGTCTCATGCTGTTCTACACCCCTACCAAGAATCAACTGGGCCTCTGTGATTTGCATATCTCTTCAAATATATTTTGTTAGCTCCAGATTCATATTAGTAAAACATGCAGAGAACACCTTCTGTATCCATGCTGACTGCATGAAAAGCGTCTGCAATTGATGATGTGTTGTATGCATGAACGGTAAGTCTAGCTTTGCATACATAAATGACTACTATTTTGCAAAATTTCAAATCCAGGTAAAATTTTCTATCTTCTTGTAAGCGACACATCGCCTCGTCCTATTCTACATATATATACCTGGTATAGTCAAAATATTCCAAAGGGCATTCAAGTTGTAGAGCAGACATGAAATCATTGCCCAATCATTAGCAAACATAACGAGGGGAGTTAACTCCAAAAGTAAGAAAGCCAGAGTTGTAATTCTTGTAGACCACAAGTCGTCTTGTCCTGTTCTACGTTTCTACCAAGTATCATCAAAATATTGTGAAGGGTATTCTGAGTTATAGAGCGGACACGAAATCAAAATCAAACATAAGAAGGGGTGATAACTCCAAAAGTATGAAAGCCAGAATTGTCATTCTTATATGCAACAGGTCGTCTCACCTGTCTACATTTCTACCAAGAAAAATCAAAATAATCCAAAGGGTACTGGAGAACTTAGAGAGCAGACATGAAATCAAATTCAAACACAAGAAGGGGAGATAATCCCAAAAGGAAGAAAGCCAACCTTGTCATTCTTGTACGTGACACGTCTCGTCATGTTCTACATTTCTACCAAGTATCATAAAAATATTCCAAAGGATATTTGACTTAAAGAGCAGACAAGAAATCAATGCATAATCACTGTCAAATATAACAAAGGGAGAGAATGCCAAAAAGCAAGAAAGGCAGAGTTGTCATTTTTGTATGCGATACTTTGTCTTGTCCTGTTCTACATATCTACCAAATACCCTCAAAATATTCCAAAGGGCATTTGTGTTACAGAGTGGACACTAAATCAATTTCACAAACAAAACAAAGGGAGATAACTCCAAAAGTAAGAAAGGCACAGTTGTCATTCTTGTACGCGACACTTCGTCTTGTCCTGTTTTACATTTCTACCAAGTATCATAAAAATATTCCAAAGGGTATTTGACTTACAGAGGGGACATGAAATCAATGCATAATCACAACCTCTTGTCCTGTTCTACAGTTCTAGCAATTATCACCAAAACGTTCCAAAGGGTATTCAAGTTACAGAAATTTCACTCAAACGGATCTGTCCCAAAAACAGTATGTCCCCTCACTCTTCTGTAAGGGATACATAATTAATCTGCAAGTTGCCCTTGGAGTATTTTCTTTGAAAATATTATTCATAGCAACAGATAAGGCACATTTATCATCCAAAAACTGCTGATATCTTTCTTATTTCTCAATGAAAACGTATGTTGTGGTACTCATTAGAAGCGCCTCGGTGAGGCACTTCTAATGAGTACCCACAACATATGTTTTCATTGAGAAATAAGAAAAATATTATGTGGATAACCCCCTTACCTGTAGAGCTTATGATTATTGATAGTCCGCTAATTCAGAGCTTGAATACCACCAGAATACCCGTGAAAACAGGAATACTCGTCACTTCAAACCAAAAATACTAAAATGTTTATGTATTTAAACTACTTTAATTAAATGAAATGAACTTTGGAACAAAAGTATATAATATGAATTCTTTACTTTTGTAATATTAAGGTTTTCAAAATTATGAATCATTAACATTTTGCAAAGAAATCAGTGTCGTCTGAAAAAGCTCCACCACTTCATGTAAAAGTTATCGAGAGAAATTCTATAAACAAATAATGTTCCTGAATAAAAACTGAAACATATTTGTTCTTATAAACTTTTCCTATGATGCCATATCCAAGGAAAGCCATTTTGAAATGAAATAAAAACAAATATAGTTTATTTTTTCATCATATCGTTTTTAAAACCCATTTTTAAATATACAGCCTTGCTCCTGCTTTGCTGTTTACCAATTGGGAAAAGACGCAAAGAAAGTCAAAATTTAGGAGAACTTCCTATTTCAACAATATCTGCCTTTTATTTGTGTTTGCTGTTGCACAAGTCGGCATCATTGCCCAGAGGGTCACAAATACCCCAGGCCAGCACCATTTTTTAATTACAAAATATTTAAAAGTCAATGACAATGATATAAGGCAAAATTAATAGACCATGAAATATAGGTCACTGACCCATATATAGTTTACAAGGTCAGTCTCTGAGTGACACTGATCTATCATCCCAAGTGCACTTTTTCTGGAGTAATTAGTCTTCAAGACATGAAGCTAAATAGATGGACCATAAAATATAGGTCATTGACCTACATAAACTTGACAGGTCAATCTGATGGTCACACTGACCTATTTATTATACCAACTGGGACATTAATCCATTAAATAATCTAGAAGATATTAAAGGGTCCAGATTCCTCAAAAATAGACATTTTATTATCCAAGAAAGGTTTAATAAATTGATATATAGGTTTAATAAATTGATATATGGTATTAATACAATCATAAAATGTGGCACCTGACAGTCTGTAAAATTTCATTTAGTCTCTCGTTCTTGAAATGAAATGATTTTTTTTTATTGTATCTCTGAATTAATGTTGCCAACATTAATTCAGAGATTCAACAAAAAATCATTTCATTTTTTATCCAGTTCAAAAACGAGAGACAAACTGAAAGTTTACAGGCTGTAACATATCACAATTTATGATCATATTAATACTAAATATCAATTTATTAAAGCTTTCTTGGATAATAAATGTCTATTTTTGAGGAATGTTGAGCTTTTAATCAAAAATCACTAGACCATGAAATATAGGTCATGCTGATTTATGTTTACTTTGAGGCCAAAGTTTGGGTCAGACGGTGTCATTATATGTAAATATGACACTTAGGCATCAAATCATGAATATGAAATATGTCACAGACTCACCTGGACCTCCTGCAGAGTTCAGGGGAGTTTCCATGCGCTGTCTGTCGCACTGGAGTGGGCAGCAACAGCATCTTCTGCAATGGCTGCAAGCACTGGGTGCACAAGAAATGCAGTGGGCTCAAGCGCTTGACAAAGGACCCTGATTACACAGATGTACACAGTGCCAGGGAAATGCACGCCCCTTGGATGGTAGACCACAGAGGGAAGTCCAAGTCGGATCTGACAAGTTGGAGGTGGTAGCTTCCTTTTGCTACCTAGGAGACATGCTCTCAGCAGCCAGTGGCTGTGAACTTTCAACCACAACACGTGTGAAAACTGCCTGGAAGAAGTTCAAGGAGCTGCTACCAGTTCTCTCTTCCCGCCAACTCTCTTTCAAGACATGTGGCCACGTGTACAGCTTTTGTATGCGGAGCGCAATGCTCCATGCCAGTGAGACTTGGCCACTGACAAAGCCAAACCTCCAATGTCTGCAGCAGAATGACTGCTAGGGCAATGATCAGACAGATCCAATGACCTAATTGGGCTGCTTGGCATTAAGGATCTGGACCTCATTCTGAAGGAGGGAAGGCTCCGCTGGTATGGATATGTGGAATGCTCCAATGGTGCAGTCAAGACAGCCTGTGACATACAGGTTGAGGGAAAGCACTGGCCTGGGAGGCCAAAGATGACATGGAAGCAGCTGACAAAGAGGGATTGCAGAGAGTGGAAGAATCTCAGCTATCGACCCTCATGATAGACATAACTTGAGATCTGGTGTGAGATCTGCCATGAGTGCAGCAAGTCAGCTACCTGGAAGGGGGCACTGATATGAAATTTTTAAAGTAAAATTAATTTCAATTAAAGCATACTCACCTCAAGATATTATAAGCCTTATTTGAGCGGTTCACCGCGAGATCGACCTTCAAAAGAAAGACAACTAGGAAAAAAATGTTTGAAACAGACTATAGCTCGTCCTAGTTGTCCCCCCTACCAAGCGTCCTGTTGCTAGGTGACCAAGATCCGGTACCAGTCACACAATGGTTCCCTTCCGCCACGCCACCGTAAGCAACCAATCAGGACGCACCAGGTATATTCCCGCCAATGCATGTGAAACGCATGCAGCTTGCCAAACGCATGCAGCTGTCTATTGTTACTATAAATATTAAACATAAGGTAGAAAACACCACTATTTTTAAGGGAGCAATAAAATTAATAGTGAAAGCGGGGTGGGAGGAGGGACATTTGATAATATCTTGAGGTGAGTATGCTTTAATTGAAATTAATTTTACTTATTTCATTTCAATGTCAGCATACATCACCTCAAGATATTATAAGCGTGAATGTAAAGCATAGGCGGGAAGGTAATAATAATATAATAAACGAAATTCAACAAAAGGTCTTGATGGTAAAGCTATATAAACTTAGATGCAAATTTTTTTACTTTTATATGAAATTTCTAAGTCTGTGACCTTGACCTCAAGGTCATACCCCGGAATGGGGATGATGCTGAGTAAAACTCTAGACCTATATCTACCAACGTGTCAAATATAAATGAAATTCCTCAAAGGGTCTTGATGGTATAGCTATATAAACTTAATCACAAAAAACTTTGACTTTTTTTTATGAAAATTCTAAAGTCACCCCCGGGGTGGGGATGGTGCTGATAAAAACTTTAGACCTATATCTACCATCATGCCAAATATGAATGAAATCCATCAAAGGGTCTTCAAAATATGAGGTCGTATAAACTTTAACGCAAAAACTTTGACCCAAAGACAAAAATAAAGTATGAACAAATAATGCTTCAAAAAATGGACAGACAGACGAACAGATTTCTTGCTGATAGCTATATCTGCTCAACCTTTCAGTTAGGGGATAATGAAATTTAATAAAAGGTCTTGATGGTATGGCTATATAAACTTAAACGCAAAAATTTTTACTTTTATATAAAAATTCTAAGTTTGTGACCTTGACCTTGGTCTAACCCGGGGTGGGGATTATGACGAGTAAGACGCTAGGCCAATATCTACCAACAAGTAAAATATAAATGAAATTCCTCAAGGGTCTTGATGATATAGCTATATAAACTTAAACACAAAAAACTTTGACTTTTTTATGAAAATTCTAAGTCCGTGACCTTGACCCCAAGGTCACCCCCGGGGTGGGGATGGTGCTGATAAAAACTTTGGACCTATATCTAACATCATGCAAAATATAAATGAAATCCATCGAAGGGTCTTTAAAATATGAGGTCTTATAAACTTTAACGCAAAAACTTTGACCCTAAGACAAAAATAAAGTATGAACGAATAATACTTCAACAGACTGACAGACAGACCAACAGATTCCTTGCTGATAGCTATATCAGCTCAACCTTTCAGTTAGGGGATAATGAAATTTAATAAAAGGTCTTGATGATATGGCTATATAAACTTTTAACGCAAAATTTTTTACTTTTATATGAAAATTCTAAGTTGTGACCTTGACCTCTGTTACATCCAGGGTGGGGATCATGCCGAGTAAGACGCTAGGCCGATATCTACCAACATGTCAAATATAAATTATTTTCCTCAAGGGTCTTGATGATATAGCTATATAAACTTAAACTCAAAAACTTTGACTTTTTTATGAAAATTCTAAGTCCGTGACCTAGATTCCAAGGTCATCCCTGGGGTGGGGATGGTGTTGTTAAAAACTTTAGACCTATATCTACCATCATGCCAAATATGCATGAAATCCATCAAAGGGTCTTTAAAATATGAGGTCTTATAAACTTTAACACAAAAACTTTGATCCTGTGACTTTTTTACAAAAATTCTAAGTCCATGACCTTGACCCCAAGGTCACCCCTGGGGTGGGGATGGTGCTGATAAAAACTTTAGCCCTATATCTACTATCATGCCAAATATGAACGAAATCCATCGAAGGGTCTTTAAAATATGAGGTCTTATAAACTTTAACACAAAAACTTTGACCCTGTGATGGAAAGACAAACAAACGAACTTACTTACAAACGAACGGAAAAGTGAAAACTTTATACCCGCACATACTTCGTATGTCAGGGGTATAATCAAGGTATTCCTGTATTTTTCATGGGTATTCCTCTGGTATATCAGTAGTATTGTTGTATTTCGGTAAGTCGTGTGACGAAGTTTTTAGCTCGATGATGATTTTATGTTATATGTACTTTTCAAAAAATTAAGCCATATCGGAAAATTGAAAGGACAATAATGAACGGCTGTGGGTAAAGAAGCACCAAAAAATCATGAGTTAGCTTCCGCCTCCAGGAGGATTTGAGCCCGGTATCTTGTGATCTGAAGTCTGGTCTAGCCACCCTGACTTAACAATTTTGTACTAACCTTAAGCCTTCTATTCTTGACCCTTGTCCTGCTGAATAAATTAAGATGCCATGCCCACTTTCAAGTCCTTTGCTGATCAGTTTTAAGTGTACCCTTAGTACATATTTTGCAAGTCTTTTTTTCCTGAATGCTTCCCACCAAGTTTCAAGTCAAATGGCCTTTCAGTCCAGGAGAAGAAGCGAAAAATAGATTTTCAAGATGGCTGTCATAGCTTGGATTTCTGACTGGGAAGATTTTAGCTATTTTTGATCTACAGGTAACCCTGATGCTTCCTAACTAGTTTAAAGCGAATAAGCCTTTCTGTTCAGGAGAAGAAGTGAAAAATAGATTTTCAAGATGGCCGCAACCTCCCAGTCACAAAGCGGACGCTCTACCACTGAGCCACTGTGCCAGTAAAGGAGTATATTAGAAACATATCTGAATTTAGTTTGAAATTGGGCCACTAGCCAAGGAGATGTTGTTTAAAGGTTTTTTTTTTTTTTCCTTCTATTTTTAGCTCTGGTGGCCATTTTAGTCAGCCAAGCAGAAAAATTTCAGCAATTTTGGTAAAGGGCCATAAGAGGAACATTCTGTGAAATTATTTTGAAATTGGGCCACTGGCTGTGCAGATGCCGTTTAAAGGTTTCTATTTTTAGCTCTTGTGGCCATTTTGTTCAGTCGAGGGTAACGTTTTTAGCAATTTTGGTAAAGGGACAAGATCAACACTTTTGTGAGAATACTTTGAAATTGGGTGACTGGCCACGGAAGAGATGTTGTTTAAAGGTTTTTCTATTTTTAGTTCTGGCTGCCATTTTGTTCAGCCGAGCTAAACCATGTTAGCAATTCTGATAGAGGACCATTAGAGGAACACTTCTGTGCAATTATTCTGAAATAGGGCCACTGGCTAAAGAGATGTCGTTTGAAACCTTTTCGATTTTTAGATCTGTAGGTTATTTTGTTCAATGGGACAGAACCTTTTAGCAATTTTGGTAAAGGGGCATAAGAGGAACAATTGTGTAAAATTATTTTGAAATTGGCTAAGTGGTTTAGGAAGAGACATCATTTAAAGAAAACTGTTGCATACAAACAACACTGGACACAGGCCGATCACATAAGCTCACAATGAGCCCCTTGTGCTCAGGTGAGCTATAAAAAAAGAGAGAGAAAAATTTAGAATGCTGTCTGCTACAATTAATCTTAGCACTTCTACAGTTAATTATGTAAAGAAACTCAAAAGCCAAGTCTCATGTTCTCTGAAAAATTACAAAAATAAAATGTTAAGGGCTAAATGTGAAAAGAAAACTCACCAACTGCCACCTAAATCTAATCCTCACAAGGGGCTGTTACTCTATACATGTAGAAAGAAGGATAGAATCCTCTAGACTGTTTCTGAACACTGAAGATCATGGCATTAAATCTGGAAGTATAAATAAAAATTCGGCAGAAGTCGATGTCACACCAGTCAAAGGAGCGTGAAATCTAGGTCAATGGCATTGAGTCATAGCGCAGATGTGCTTGAAGAGTATGTCACAGACAATTACTATGCAAGGTCTGACACTCCCAGCATAGCTACAGATAAGAGGGGGTATCCACATAATAATTTTCTTATTTCTCTACAAAAACACGTTGTGGGTACTCATTAGAAGTGCCTCGCCGAGGCGCTTCTAATGAGTACCCACAACATGTTTTCATGCAGAAATAAGAAAGATATCAGCAGTTTTTGGATAAAAAAAGTGCCTTATCTGTTATTATGTACCAGCTATCACCACTATTGAGAAATTCACTTTAATGCTTGACTCAATGAAAAATTATGACAAACTCACTGGAGCACAAAATTTAGTTTTTAAAAGTAAAACTTATTTTAACGAAGATACTCACCAATAGGCTTAACTATAGCAGTTTTTCCCTTAGTCCCCACAAAGTTTGAAGTGCATTCTGTATGATTTGGTGTTTAGTAATACCCATACCGGAAACCCAATTGATTTGACAGAGTACCCAATTATTTCCAATTCAAGGGTGAAAATTAAAGTTTAAAATACCCAAATGCCCCCAAAGTTATCTGTGGCATTGCTTGACGCATACAGAATGATCCTCTAATCCAAGATAAATCCTGTAGAAACTCAGCCAATGGCATAATGGGAGGAAATTTAAAGAAAGAAAACTAAACTTCCACATTAAGAAGATCAGAGTGGCCCCCGTAACCTTTTGAGCGGAAACCACTAGACGCAACAGGCTGAGGTTCTCTCATTTGTCCAACTGTCTCAGGTAGAACTTAGCGAAAGTCGACCAAGATGACCATACAGCATACAGCAGCTTTAATAATATCCTCCATTGGAGTTTTATTAACATAAGGCCAAGATGTAGCAAGAGCTTTTAACACATGTGCCCAGTATTGTGCCTACGTCTGAAATTTTAAGGGACATGTACGTGGCTCCCTCCCTTTTTTTCTGGGGGACATTTAGAAATTCTGGTGGACACAGGGGCAACGGCAGGTCTCACGCCAGATCTCCAAGTAATGTCTATCATGAGGGCCGATAGCTGAAAGCTTCCATTCTCTGCAATCCCTCTCTGTCAGCTGCTTCCTTGTAATCTTGGGCCTCCCAGGCCCACGCTTTGCATCAACCTGTATGTCAAAGGCTGTCTTGACTGCACCATTGGAGCGTTCCACATGTCCATTCACATTGCAGATCTGTCTGATCATTGCCTTATCATTCCACTGCAGATACTGGATGTTTGGCTTTGTCAATACCCAGTCTCACTAGCATGGAGCATTACAATCCACACACAAGTGCTGTACACGCTGCCACGTGTCTTGAAATAATATGGTCAGTGACAATATCAGGTATTTAACAGAGCATTTTCCCGGCTGCAGTCCATCATTTCTCATGTCAAACCAACCGTCTTTAGAAATGCAAACAATAACAGCTGCGCTCAAAACACTCTCTTCCAACGAGTTGCATTGTTTCCCAGTTTAAAGGCGATAAGTGTTTCGCCGCAAATGTCGGAGACAATCGATTTGTCAATATCGCACCTGTCACTACTGCACCAGGCAGTATTTACCCTAAATATCGGCACAGAAGTCCTTGAGCGAACAGTGTAGACCCCGATCACCATGACCAGGGCCTGCACTGTTTGCCATTCCATCAGAACATCTTTGCTACGTCGCCTGAGGGTTCAAACTTTAAGGATAATAACAGTGATCGCTATCAAGACCTGTCCCAATATTTTAGGGTAATTACTTCTGATCAAAAATCTTATCATCATCCGGTCTCCTTTTGCATACTACTAGAGTGGACAAAAATATATTACAGAAATCACTAAAATATTTAGTGGTAATTCGATACCCGCGAACACCAATTGTTATGTCTTGGAGCAAGACACTTTATCCTCGTATCTTAGTATTGGTTTCTACCCAGGAAGACGCTGCCTAGAATGTCCACGAAGACATATGACAATATTATGTGAAGATGCTTTCCCGCCGATGCTAGGTTTATACGTGCGTCTCTTTTACTCGTTAAACACTTTACATGGAAACGAAAGGTTTGAAGATTGCTCACACTGCAGGGTTTTACTCTTTTAAGGGAGCTAACTGCAACTGACTATCAAAAGGGAGTTAACTGCAATTTACGAGTCTGGCCCATGCGAAACGGGATGGGGAACAGCATTTTTTTACGAATCGCGCCAATTACACTGAACCCTCTTCCTTGAGAAACTTGTAACTGCCAATCTTGAAGCAGTGGAAGAAGCAAATGACCGTAGCAAATACATGTGTTTCATGTTAAGTGGGGATCGATTCCCGCCGGTGCGATATCATTTTTCCAATGAAGTCAGTGCAAACAACTTATAGCTCGAAAGGAGACGTGTCATATTTATATGAGGGTAAAACGAAAGAGCTTTCCAGAGAGAGAGAGAGTTTGCTATGGCTATGAGATTTGGTTATTCCTAGAAAAATGGCTGAACTGTTTTTGCAAACAGTGAACCCTGACCAGACGCCGCATTCTATCATCTCAATATGACTTTTTTTTTTGTCGTTGTTGTTGAAAGAGGCATAAGACACCAAGTCACGGTGATTTAAATGGACAGTCGTATCCCTGGTCCAATAATCAACAGTCCAGGCCTCGATCTGAGCAGTGTAGATACAGTCCAGCGTGTCCGTTTCTGTCCCCCTTGTCAAATGAAATGTATCCATACTTTAACCCTTGAAGCGCTTAGCATATTCAGCAGACGGCATTTACATTTTTTTTCTTATTTTCCTATGTAAATTAAGCGTGATATTACATGTGAATCATCTCCTCTTTAAAGGCATACTGCTGGAACACATTATTTATATTAATATATTTATATTATATTTAAAATAATATTCATGCAAGCTCCGTGGATGTAAGGATGACGTTACACATCATGACTGCATTGGTTGTTTAATCTGCGTAACTTTCAAACATGCGTAAATGATTAACTTCCGGTGTGTTGTGTTTGAGACTTACTACTGGTCATATATATTTTTTTTTATATACAGCATGCATAACTAAATCAATCGGAACAAATTATTCACTCAATTGATAAATATTTTATACAAAAAGTTGTATGTACTTTTCGTTTGAAGTGTAGGTAATTCACGTTTTTCACGGGTATTCCGGTCGTATTCCGGCTCTGATTTAGCGGACTATCAACAATGTTTTCAAATAAAAAAATAAAATAAAAAATAAAAAACACTTCAAAGACAATTTGCAAATTATTTTAGGTTAAAGTATTATCCCTTTTCCATTAAGTTGACATAATATTACTTAATTGATTAATTAAAGCCATTATTGGTGTCTTTAATAGGTGTCTTTCACAGGTATACCTATATTTTTCACGGGTATTCCGGTATTTCGGAAGTATTCCGGTATTTCGGTGATTCGTGTGACCGGTATCAATCACTAGTGAAATGATATCGTATCATTTCACTTGTGACTGAAACGATTTCGGTTTCAGAAGAGGATGTTACCTCCATTTCGGATTTCTGAACACCTCTAACTTCTTTGTCCCTGAACTAAACTATCAAATGTTGGTATGCTTCTTCTTAGTTAGAATGTAAGGAACATTTTGGTATCAAGATTATTTTGATTTTCCAAAACTTTTAATTTTTGTCTCTGCAGCGCTTCACATATTCAGCACAGAACGCCGACGCCATGACGTTCATGTTTTGTTTGGTGATGTAAGTCATGACGTGAGACGCGCGCATTGTCGTGTAAACAATAAAATAAAAAGAAATTTACTCGTTTTCAGTGAATACCATAGAATATTTCATCTCGTATAATGAAAACATTCAAATTTTTACTTGTGCTTCGCACTCGTAAAAATACTAAGGTTTTCATTACTTTCGATGACAATATTTATGGTATTCACAGCAAAAGAGTAAATATCCTCTATATATTTACTGATCGAAATGTTCATAAATGCACCCTCGACATTTCTTAAGATAGGATCTTGCCAAAGTTTTCACAGCTAAACAGCACAATACGTTGTATACTAGCCACAGTTGTGCTCGGTAGTCGATAGATGTTCCAGATATCCAGATATTCGATATCGAATTTATTAATATCGGTTGTCCCAAATTCGTTATATCATACTGGCAAGAAGCAGGGCGGTGTGAGAAAAATTGAAGGCAGGGGTTTCGTTTAATACTTTTTAACTTCACTGCTTCTTTAAAAACAAGTGATAAGACCCTATCTTATAATAAAATAAACTAGAGCTGGTGTTTGTAAAACACTATGCCCCCAACTGCCTGACTCTAACACTGTTTGACTCCAACACTGCTTAGCCATGACGGTAACAACAGTACAAATATATGATTTCAATGTTATTTTATCAAAGGGAAATAACTCTAAAATAGGAGATGATTGGGATAAGAAAAAAATACGGATCACCTATTTTTTCATGAGGAATCAAAACATGAAATTTCAAAACATTAGCATACATGGTTCTAAACTTATGCTATACACAACAAGAGGACCATGATGGTCCTATATCGCTCACCTTACCAAACAGATTTGCATATTTACTGTTGAAGTTTCAGCCAAGTTCACTGCTCTAGGATTTTTGTATAAACTTTATAGCACTAACCACCCCCACCCCGCTCCACCACACCCCCGGCCATGTTTTTTTACAAATCTTGACGACTTGAACTGAATCTTAAAAGAGGGTCACCAAAGGAACATTTCTGCCAAGTTATATTGAAATTGGTCCAGTGGTTTAAAAAGTTTTATATAGCTATAAAGCCCTACGCCCTAACGGCCATGTTTTTTGACGAATCATGAAAGCTTGAACAAACTTGGTAGAGGGTCACCAAAGGAACATTCCTGCCAAGTTATATTGAAATCTGTTCAGAGGTTTCTGACAAGAAGATTTTTAAAGTTTTCTACTTAGATATATAGGGAAAATAAGCCCCACCCCATGGCAGCCATGTTTTTTGACAAATCATGACTGCTTGTACAATCTTGATAGAGGTTCACCAAAGCAACATTCCAGCCAAGTAATATTGAAATCAGTCATGGGGTATGTGACAATAAGAATTTTAAAATTTTCTATGCAGATATAGACGAAAAATAAGCCCCGCCCCCCTGGGGGCCATGGTTTTTGACATATCATGAAGGCTTGAACAATCTTGGTAGAAGGTCACCAAAGCAACATTCCTGCCAAGTTACATTGAACTCGGTCCAACTGTTTCTTACGAGAAGACTTTTAAAGTTTTCTATATAGATATATAGGGAAAATAAGCCCCGCCCCCTAGCGGCCATGTTTTTTGATGAATCATGACGGCTTGAACAAACTTTGTAGAGGGTCACCAAAGAAACATTCCTGCCAAGTTGTATTGAAATCGGTCCATTGGTTTCTGAAAAGAAGATTTTTAAAGTTTTATATATAGATATATAGGGAAAATAAGCCCTGCCCCCGGCAGCCATGTTTTTTGACGAATCATGATAACCTGAACAATCTTAGTAGAGGGTCACCAAGGAAACATTTCTGCAAAGTTATAATGAAATCAGTTCAGTGGTTTCTGACAAGAAGAGTTTTAAAGTTTTCTATAGATATATAAGGAAAATAAGCCCCGACTCCTGGTGGCCATGTTTTTTGACGAATCATGACGGCTTGAACAATCTTGATAGAGGGTTATATAAGAAACATTCCTGCAATGTTACATTAAAATCGGTCACGTGGTTTTTGAAAAGACTATTAAAATTTTCTATATAGATATATAGGAAAATAAGCCCCACCCCCTAGCGGCCATGTTTTTTGACAAATCATAACGGTTTGAACAATCTTGGTAAAGGGTCACCAAGGAAACATTTCTGTGAAGTTATATTGAAATCAGTCCTGTGGTTTCTGACGACAAGATTTTTTCAAGTTTTCTATATAGATATATATGGAAAATAAGCCCCGCACCCTCTAGCGGCCATGTTTTTTGACAAATCATGACGGCTTGAACAATCTTGATAGAGGGTCACTAAGGAAATATTTCTGCCAAGTTATATTGAAATCGGTCCAGTCGTTTATGACATGATGATTTTTAAGTTTTCTATACAGATATATATGAAAAATTAACCCCGCCCCCTAGCGGCCATGTTTTTTAACGAATCATGGCGGCTTGAACAATCTTGGTAGAGGATCATCGAGGAAACATTACTGCAAAATTATATTGAAATCCGTCCAGTGCTTTATGACAAGAAGATTTTTAAAGTTTTCTTTATAGATATATAAGGAAAATAAGCCCCGCCCCCCTGGGGGCCATGTTTTTTGACAAATCCAAATGGCTTGAACAATCTTGCAACAAGATCACCAAAGGAACATTTCTGCAAAATCTTATGGAAATCGGTCCAGTGGTTTCGGACAAGAAGATTTTTAAAGTTTTCTATACAGATATATAGTGAAAATAAGCCCCGCCCCCTGGCGGCCATGTTTTTTGACAAATCCAAATGGCTTGAACAATCTTGGTACAGGATCACCAAGGGAACATTTCTGCAAAATTATATGGAAATCGGTCCAGTGGTTTTGAACAAGAAGATTTTTAAACTTTTCTATATAGATATATAGGGAAAATAAGCCCCGCCCCCTGGTGGCCATATTTTTTGACAAATCCAAATGGCTTGAACAATCTTGCAACAGGATCACCAAAGGAACATTTCTGCAAAATCATATGAAAATTGGTCCAGTGGTTTCGGACAAGAAGATTTTTAAAATTTTCTATACAGATATATAGTGAATATAAGCCCCGCCCCCTGGCGGCCATGTTTTTTGACAAATCCAAATGGCTTGAACAATCTTGGTACAAAATCACCAAAGGAACATTTTGGCAAAATTATATGGAAATCGGTCCAGTGGTTTCGGACAAGAAGATTTTTAAAGTTTTCTATATAGATATATAGGGAAAATAAGCCCCCCCCCCCCCTCCCCCCCTGGTGGCCATGTTTTTTGACAAATCCAAATGGCTTGAACAATCTTGGTAGAGGATCACCAAAGGAACATTTTTGCAAAATTATATTGAAATCGGTCCAGTGGTTTAGGACAAGAAGATTTTTAAAGTTTTCTATATTGATATATAGGGTAAATAAGCCCCGCCCCCTGGCGGCCATGTTTTTTGACGAATCCAAATGGCTTGAACAATCTTTCTAGAGGATCACCAAAGGAACATTTTTGCAAAATTATATTGAAATCGGTCCAGTGGTTTAAGACAAGAAGATTTTTAAACTTTTCTATATAGATATATAGGGAAAATAAGCCCCGCCCCCTGGCGGCCATGTTTTTTGACGAATCCAAATGGCTTGAACAATCTTGGTAGAGGATAACCAAATGAACATTTCTGCAAAATTATATTGAAATCGGTCCAATGGTTTCTGACAAGAAGATTTTTTAAAGTTTTCTATATAGATGTAAAGGGAAAATAAGCCCCGCCCCCTGGCGGCCATGTTTTTCGACGAATCCAAATGTCTTGAACAATCTTGGTAGAGGATCACCAAAGAAACATTTCTGCAAAATTATATTGAAATCGGTCCAGTGGTTTCTGACAAGAAGATTTTTAAAGATTTCTATATAGATATATAGGGAAAATAAGCCCCGCCCCCTGGCGGCCATTTTTTTGGATGAATCCAAATGGCTTGAACAATCTTGGTAGAGGATTACCAAAGGAACATTTCTGTAAAATTATATTGAAATCGGTCTAGTGGTTTCTGACAAGAAGATTTTTAAAGTTTTCTATATAGATATATAGGGAAAATAAGCCCCGCCCCCTGGCGGACATGTTTTTTGACCAATCCAAATGTCTAGAACAATCTTGGTAGAGGATCACCAAAGAAACATTTCTGCAAAATTTTATTGAAATCGGTCTAGTGGTTTCTGACAAGAAGATTTTTAAAGTTTTCTATACAGATATATAGGGAAAATAAGCCCCGCCCCCTGGTGGCCATGTTTTTTTGACGAATCCAAAAGGCTTGAACAATCTTGGTAGAGGATTACCAAAGGAACATTTCTGCAAAATTATATTGAAATTTGTCCATTGGTTTCTGACAAGAAGATTTTTAAAGTTTTCTATATAGATATATAGGGAAAATAAGCCCCGCCCCCTGGCGGCCATGTTTTTTTGACGAATCAAAATGGCTTGAACAATCTTGGTAGAGGATCACCAAAGGAACATTTCTGCAAAATTTTATTGAAATCGGTCCAGTGGTTTCTGACGAGAAGATTTTTTTAGTTTTTAGTTAAAAAATCTATTTTTAGCTCCTGTGACCTAGATATGCAATGGACCGAAACCATTTGAACAACTTTGAAAGAGGATCAACCAAGGATCATTCCTTTGAAATTTGGTCAAAATCCAATCAGTGGTTTAGGAGGAGATGTTGTTTTAAGATTTTGAACGGACGGACGGACGGACGGACGGACAGACGGACGACGACGCCGACGACGACGACGACGGACGGTGAGTGATCACAATACCTCACCTTGAGCCTTCGGCTCAGGTTAGCTAATAAAGCAACGACATTAAATGGCCCGAAATTGCGAAGGGCCGTAACTCCAACATTTCATTTAATTGGTTCAAAATTTATTCAGGTGATCTCCTCCTCATTTCCAATCAGTATACCAAATATCATGGCTCTAGCTTAAATACTTTTTGAGATATCTTGCTAAAAAAGTCAAAATGCCTAGAACTACAAAGGGCCATAACTACATCAATTTTTCATGGAATTCCCTAAAAACAAACCAGGTAATCTCCACATCATCCCCAATCAGCATATAATATTTCAAGACCCTAGCTTAAGTGCTTTTCGAGAAATCTTGCTGACAAGGTCAAAATGAGCAGAACTACAAAGGGCCGTAACTTTATCAATATTTTCATGGAATTCTCTCAAAATATAATCGGGTAATGTACACATCATTCCCACTCACTGTATCGAATTTCAAGAACCCAGCTTAAATACTTTTCAAGATATCTTGCTCACAAGATTTAATTCTGATTTTTTTCAAAGGGGCATAACTTTAAATAAACATGCTAGACAAGAAACAAAATACGGGTCGGCTATTTTTTCATTGGGAACCCAAATATAAAATTTCAAAACCCTAGCGTGCAGGGTTCTTAAGATATGGCATGCACAAAAAAAGCTTGATGAACGGACAAACAGTCGGATGGACAATTGAAGGCAAAATAATATGCCCCATCGATTTCATTCGAAATTGGGGGCATAATCAGGTCATCTACTCATCGCTACCAATCTATTCATCAAGTTTCAAGGCTCCAGCTTCAATAGTTTTTGAGATATTTTGTTCACAAGGGAAACATGCCCAAATTTACAAAGGGCCATTACTTACGAAATATTTTTCAGAATTTACAAAAAAACTAGAGCTGGTGTTTGTAAAACACTATGCCCCCAACTGCCTGACACTAACACTGCTTGACTCCAACATTGCTTGCCCATGATGATAACAACAATATACGAGATTTCAATGTTATTTTATAAAAAGGGAAATAACTCTAAAATGGGAGATAATTTGGATAGGAAAAAAATATGGGTCACCTACTTTTTCATGAGGAATCCATATATGAAATTTCAAACTAGCATGAACAGTTCAAAACTTATGCTATGCATCAAAAAGTGTGCAATGTAAAAATGCCCAAAATGACAAAGGGCCATAACTCAAGAAGTACTTTTCAGAATTTTATTCAAAAGTTAATCAGGTCATCTACTCATCAATACCAATCTATTCACCAGGTTTCAAGGCTCTAGCTTCAATAACTTTTGAGATATTTTGCTGACAAGATTTCATCTCTATTTTTTCAAAGGGCCATAACTCAGGAAAGAGGCATAATCCTGATGGGAAAAAAAATACGGGTCAGCTATTTTTTCATGAGGAATCCATATATGAAATTTCAAAACCCTAGCCTGCACAGTTCAAAACTTATGCTATGCATAAAAAAATGTGCAACGTAAAAAAGCCCAAAGTTATAAAGGGCCATAACTCATGAAGTAATTTTCAGAATTTATTCAAAAAGTAATCAGGTCATCTACTCATCAATACCAATCTATTCACCAAGTTTCAAGGCTCTAGCTTCAATAGCTTTTGAGATATTTTGCTGACAAGAATTCATCCATATTTTTTCAAAGGGCCATAACTCAGGAAAGGGGCATAATCCTGATAAGAAAAAAAATATGTGCTAGCTATTTTTTCATGAGGAATCCATATATGAAATTTCAAAACCCTAGCATGCACAGTTCAAAACTTATGCTATGCATCAAAAAGTGTGCAATTGTAAAAATGCCCAAAGTTATAAAGGGCCATAACTCATGAAGTAATTTTCAGAATTTATTCAAAAGTTAATCAGGTCATCTACTCATCAATACCAATCTATTCACCAGGTTTCAAGGCTCTAGCTTCAATAGCTTTTGAGATATTTTGCTGACAAGATTTCATCTATATTTTTTAAAGGGCCATAACTCAAGAAAAGGGGCATAAGCATGATGGGAAAAAAAATATGGGTCAGCTATTTTTTCATGAAGAATCCATATATGAAATTTCAAAACCCTAGCATGGATGGTTTAGAAGTTATGCTATGCATCAAAAAGCGTAACGGACGGACGCACGGACGGACGGACGCACACACGCACAAACGTCCCAGAAGCAATATGCCCCTCCAACTTCTTCGAAGTTGGGGGCATAATTAATCAGGTCATCTACTCATCATTACCAATCAATTCACCAAGTTTCAAGTCTCTAGCTCTAATAGTTTTTGAGATATTTTGCTGACAAGATAAAAATGCCCAAAATAACAAAGGGGCATAACTCAAGAAGTATATTTCAAAATTTCTTCAAAAGTTAATCAGGTTGTCTACTCATCACTACCAGTCTATTCATCAAGTGTCAAGGCTCTAGTTCCAACAGTTTTTGAGATATTTTGCTGACAAGGTAAAATTGCCCAAAATTACAAAGGGCCATAACTCATGGAGTATTTTTCAGAATTTCTTCAAAAATTAATCAGGTCATCTACTCATCACTACAAATCCATTTACTAAGTTTCAAGGCTCTAGCTCTAACAATTTTTGAGATATTTTGCTGACAAGATAAAAATGCCTAAAATTACAAAGGGGCATAACTCAAGAAGTATATTTCAAAATTTCTTCAAAAGTTTATCAAGTTGTCAACTCATCACTACCAGTCTATTCATCAAGTTTCAAGGCTCTAGCTTTAATAGTTTTTGAGATATTTTGCTGACAAGTTAAAAATGCCCTAAATTTCAAAGGGCCATAACTCATGTGTTTTTCAGAATTCCTTCAAATGTTAATCAGGTCATCTACACATCACTACAAATCCATTTACTAAGTTTCAAGGCTCAAGCTCTAACAGTTTTTGAGATATTTTGCTGACAAGGTAAAAATGCCCAAAATTACAAAGGGCCATAACTCAAAAGGCATTTTTCAAAATTTCTTCAAAAGTTAATCAGGTTGTCTACTCATCACTACCAGTCTATTCATTAAGTTTCAAGGCTCTAGCTCCAACGGTTTTTGAGATATTTTGCTGACAAGTTAAAAATGCCCAAAATTACAAAGCGCCATAACTCATGAAGTATTTTTCAGAATTTCTTCAAAAGTTAATCAGGTCATCTACTCATCACTACAAATCCATTTTCTAAAGTTTCAAGGCTCTAGCTCAAACAGTTTTTGAGATATTTTGCTGACAAGGTAAAATTGCCCAAAATTACAAAGGGCCATAACTCAAGAAGTATTTTTCAAAATTTCTTCAAAAGTTAATCAGGTTGTCTACTCATCACTACCAGTCTATTCATTAAGTTTCAAGGCTCTAACTTCAATAGTTTTTGAGATATTTTGCTGACAAGATTGCAGCCATATTTTTTCAAAGGGCCATAACTCAGAAAAGGGGCATAATCCTGTCAAGAAAAAAAATACGTGTCAGCTATTCTTTCATGAGGAATCCATATATGAAATTTCAAAACAGTAGCATTCACGGTTTTAAAGTTATGCTATGCATCAAAAAGCGTGACGAACAGACGGTCGGACGGAAGGACGGACGGACGAACAACCCAGAAGCAATATGCCCCTCCAACTTCTTTGAAGTTGGGGGCATAAAAAAATAGATATATAAATTAATGAAAATATAGAAGTCACAAAATACCATATTTCCCTATTATTCGGAAAGACTTGCCTGAACAGTGTACACCTAGATCAGATCAAAAGAACAGTAGATGTAAATTATATTGCCTACATTGTCTCCCATTTATACCGTAGCCAAGTACAATGTATTTGGGATTTTACAGAGAATGAATATATAGCTTCGTTCATTCATTTAGCATGGCGATTCCTTGTTTAACGAGACGAGCCCATCTAAGAAATCTATCTAAGTCCATCTGCTACGTGACTGTTGAGACGTAAAACAACCGTCAATTTCGAACCAAGGAATCACCGTGTGACCAGCAATACAAAGGATGCGCGGATGCGCATGCTCATTTTGATATTCGCTCTCTTGCAACTTAGGTTGTTTTTTTTTCTGATTTCACGGCGCACGTGTGTTTTTCTAGTGCTTAAACATGTGTATTTGAGGACACGATTTTGTTTGTTGTGTTTGTGTCTTTAAAAGAATGACCCATAAAGAGTATTGGGACAGCAAAACTCTTGATTAGTTAGTACATCAAGCCAATCTGATTAAGGACTGCATCACCCTGACAGCGAAGACACTACTCAGATAACGCAAATGCGCAGGATGATCTGAGCCTTCCCTGTTCTAAAATGATATAGGAACCATTTGTTTTTAAAGTTGCATTGTGCGGTATGTGGGTATTTTTCTCATGCTGAAAATAATTATTGTACGAATAGGTGCCGTTTTTTCTTTACGTTCTGGCAGCGCATACAGAAGTGCAAATTAATGAGGGTCTGGATTGGGGGAGTGGGGGGGGGGAGGGGGCGGGGAGGGGGGAGGTTTACCAAAAATCGTTTATCATTAAAATCTTAGCCCTTTAATTAGTAATCGGTATGTCCCTATCTTCACAAGAATCAGTATATTTTGGATTTTTTTCCGGGGGTGGGGGAGGGGGTGGGGGGAGGGGGGCGGCGGCTGGGCGTTGGGAGCTTAATCGTTAAATTCTACATCACAAAAATCAGTAGTAGCTAAAAGTTTAGGCCAAAACTCAGTAGTCAATAAAAAATAAGGTCATTAAAGAAGAGTCAGTAAGCCCCACCCAGACCCGCATCAGTCAGAAATGTTTGTTTTTTTGGTTTTGTTTTTTCCCTCAGATTTCCGTATCTACAGATGACTGCCCAAGGAAAATATGTTCGCGGGTGTTCTGCTACATTATTTGTAAAGACATTTTCCCTCATTTTTTGACCATGGCTCACCATATTCTATCCCCCCTCCTCCACACCTTCTCCCCAGTACCAAACCCTTGTCTTTTCCTTATTTCATTTTTTTTTTTTTTTATTATTATGCTACATTACTCGAATGGGCATCTTTACCCAATATAGTGAGGACTGCCACGCTTACCGTCTTCTTTTCTCTCCCATTCTACACATACATGCATAATTTTAGGAAAAAAAAAAAGTGAAAAAAAAAATTAATTCCAAATTTTTGTTGTAACCAATGTCACGTGACTATGTTTTCAACACAATGGCGGCTACAAATGTCATTTCAGCGATGGCTTGTTTTCATTAGAAATATTCTTACAATAAGAAAGGTACGACGGAATTTTTAGCCCAGATTTCAACTATTTACCACCTTTGACATAAAATGGATGCACAATGCAATGAGTAGACAGCCTATACCAAAATTTTATAAGTGCGACAAGGAAATACCTAGGGTCCGTCTTAGACGTTGCATGCACATCTATAAACAGCAATTATCAATAAATGGGTGCATGCGTACGTCTAACTTGTTGGACTAATATTATAGGAAACACAGGGTCTCCATTGATAGATTTCAAACTTTCAAGTGCACTCAATCAGAGGTGTAAAATTCCCTTAAAACTTACTCGCCCTTAAGATCAAAACTTCCATTTAGATGCTAAAAATGAAGAAAATACTGTAAAGCTCACTTGTCCTGCCTTAAAATTTACTCACAGATGTGAGTGGGCAATTAGAATTTTACACCCCTGTCAAATGAAAAAGAAGGGATAAAGTAGTGCTCAAAATTTTGAAAAGGTAGGGCAAAGTAGGAATGTCAATCATTAAAAGCAGGGATAGTAGGGACATTCTGAGTTTTTAGACTCAGAAAAATATATAATAAGCAAACAAAGTTTTCTCTGAACATTAACATTACATTACCATGGAAAAGAAACACCAAAATAAATGTTCCGAAAAAGGAGTTATAACTGAAGTAAAAATATTTCATGAACTTTAGCATCGTAGCTTCTCAGATTAAGCTGATCTGATTTTTACAAACTCCGAGTGAGCGAAAAAAAAATACAAATTTTGATTGCTTCAAACATTTTTTGACTAAAAGTAGGGATAGTAGGGCATTTTCAGAAAAAAGTAGGGAAAAGTAGGTGAACAATAAAAAAGTAGGGAAAAGTAGGACCCGCTTGAAAGCCTGAGATTTATCAAAGTAATGCTACCACGAGGCAGATTATTCTGACAGCAGTGTAAGCATACATAGGCATATACTCCACATACCGTAATCGACCTAATTACCGCACATACTCCTATAAGCGCACAGTCAAGCAATTCCGTAGTCTTCAGATGATAAAAAGTGTACTTTTTGTCTACTTCTCATAAAGACATATGTTGTGGGAACTCATTTGAATTGCATTGACTTGTCGATGCAATTCAAATGAGTACCCACAACATATGCCTTTACGAAGAAAATCGGAAAAAAAATCATGTGATCATTTTCAAATAAGTCCTTTCCTGATCTTTTTGACATTGTACCCTTAGTAGGTAGGTACATATTTTACCACAACTGAGTGTTTCCAGTAATTTTGAAAAACCTAAGTGCAGAGTGTGGTTTGTTTGTTTGTGTTGAGGTTTCACGACCCAGTCAACCCAATGGGGTCATGTCGAGCGCGGTCAGTTTACCTAACCACACGTTTACTGGGCAGGCTTAGTCCTCTAAGTGGTTAACCAGTATTGTGCACACTCTTTTGCCAGAAACTGACAACTGCCCTTCTTGAATCAGCGGAAGGGAGAGAATGACCGTAGAAAATATTTCATGATCAATCTCCACAAAAGAATGTTGCCGACCTCGGCTGGGGTTGAACCCGCGACCTCCTGGTCTCCAGTCGGACGGCGCATCCAACTGAGCCACTGAGGCCGACACACACAGTGCGGTTATTAGGTCGAATATGGTAAATAAGTCAGAGCCGCATTTGATTTTGTTGGTTGTGGGTTTGATCCCCAATTGGCTTATACTGAAAACAACTTGATTAAGACAATGTTCATTCATATTCAAAAGTTGCTGTTGTGTTTACCTTTTCAGTGTCCGCATATATCTGTATATCTTTCCATTCCATGTCTCCACAGCAGAAATCTCCACCAACCAAAATAGGAGCAGCTCCATTTGTTGATCATTATCCTTTTCAAGGACCAGTTGAACTCAAGATGTTCAATAGCTCCAGATAAGGCACTAGTTTTAACTGGAAAGTACTGGTACATCTTTTTTTTTTTTTTTTTTTTTTTTTTTTTTTTTTTTTTAATTCTGCACAAAAACAAACTTTTTTTTAATTGTGGGTACTCATTACAAGTGCCTCAGCAAGGAGCTTTTAATGAATACCTATAAATCGTTTTGTACAGAAATAAAAAATGTGGACACCTCTTATCTGGAGCTATGGTGTCGTATAAAATGGGGATTGGGTGGGGGATGGGGAAGTATGATGATGATTTGGCATTTTATGTCTCTTTCAACATCATAAAAGTCATATATAACAGTGATAATGAAAGGCTCTGTGCAGTGAAGCACCATACAAGTCATGAGCTAAACTCTCTCGAGATTCAAAACAAGCACCCAGTAATGAGGTCAGAAGCGCTAACCACTCGACTACCTGGACGCTTCTGGAGTGGGGCAGCGCAATAAACAAGGTCTTGCCCCCCAATAATGTTCAATTCATGCCCCAGTAATTTGTATCCACTGCCCCACTCCCTCTATGGGGAACGGTGGGACTGATGTGCTGGGCCATTACCTTTTGAATGCCCACGCAGTGCCTGGAAAATATACAATCATGATTTAGTGCCAAAACAGCTGGGACTACTGTGTGTGTGTGTGTGGGGTGGGGGGGCTTTTACAGCTGGGACTACTGTGTGTGTGTGGGGGGGGGGGGGGCTTTTACAGTGTGGCGGTCACCGGAATAACCGAAATCACCACCGAAATCACCATGGAAATCACCGAAATCACCATCAAGGGGTGGGGTGGAGTGATGTTGGGTGTGATGGGGTTGGTAGGTGTGTAGAAGTTAAGTTATGGTGGGATTTGGTTACGTAGGGTGAGTAAGGGCCATCGAATGTGGCCCCGAATGTGGCGAGTTTTATACCTAAATCTCGGTGGAAATAATTGAAATCACCGTTGTTTCATAAAGTTCTGGGCACAAATCATACTGTCATATGATGGGGGAGGGGTAAGGTGGTAGGACTACGACAGGGTATGCTGTGTTATGCAAGCTGAGTATGGTTATCGAAGGGCCCGGACCAGTAGTGTAACGAACTCCCAGTGGAAATCACCGAAATCACCGTAATTAGATCATCACTGTAAATTGAAAAATATCAAAAGAATCACCGACAAGAATGGATGAATGAATGAAGGAAGGAAGGAAACGAATGAATGAATGAAAAAGAAATTAATAAATCAACTAGACGTCAGTAAAACAAGACGTGTTCATGCAGGCCCGTATCCTCAAGCGCGCCTACGGAGGTGGGGTGTATTTATCTCCATTTTTTAATATATGTCCATGAAATATCGTTTATCATTTGTGTCAGAAATTACAGTTATAATTAAGAAATTGTTAAGACAATAGGGACACTCGGGATAGTATAATCAATAATATCAAAACATTTGTTTATATAAAATATATAAATAATTGTATAAAAATCATATTAATATAGCACATATTATGTTGAATACTTTACAGTACAATTGTTGTCTGCTTTGTCATCTGCTTGTGATTTTAAGTCATTTTTGCAAACAGTGTGGACCCAGATCAGACTGCTCCTTTAGGATCTGGGTCCACACTGTTCGCCTGTATGCAAAAATAGGTTTGAAAAGTTTGCAAGAATATTCAGCAGACGACATAAACAGACGACATTTTCAGATGCAGTTTTTCTTGGCGCATTAAGGGTTAACTTATCTCGTCCCTACCTAACAAATGACCCCTAACCCATCCCTACCCTATCCTGATCCACCCTAACCTATCATACCTTCCCCTACCCCACCCCTTGATGGTGATTTCGGTGATTTCCATGGTGATTTCAGTTATTTCGATGGTGATTTCGGTGGTGATTTCGGTTATTCCGGTGACCCCAGTGTGGTGTATTTAGCAGAGCTGTGATGGAGAAGTTGTCCCCCTATTCCACATGCACGAGGGGGTGAGAGTGTGTGTGAGAGAGGGGTAGGGGAGGGGTTCATGTTCCCTAAAAATAATCAGCCTTGTTCCCTAAAAGTGATTTTAAAAAAAAATTCCATGTTCCCTAAAATGGGAGTCTCTCAAGGAAAAGGAGGAGAGACAGCAGATATAGACTGATTCTTCTGTACAAAGGTCTAAAGGGTGCTGCCAGCATTCCACCAGATGATCTTTTCCCCCCAATTTGGAAATTTTGGCGCAGCGGAAAATTCTGAAACACCGAGTTCCCGCACAAAATGTGTATATTTTTTTTTTTTTTTTCGTAACTTATTTGACAGAAATAAAATAAAGTAAATGCAAAATTACATACCTGCTTTAAAGAACCGAACGCCCGCCTTTTTCGAAATTACAACACAAAACACAGAAATGGCGTCGTAGAATAGTTTTCTTGTTCATCCGCACGTGCTACGTGAAAGTTTTGTGTTCACCTACAATCTGATTGGCTCTCGAGTTGTCGTCGATCAAGCGTTTCATAACAATAGTGTTCGTACTTGATTATGACCATTTTCTATTGTTCAGGAATTGGCGGATCCAGCGGGAGTTCACAGGATGTCCCCTTGGACTCCGTATTAACCCTAAATATTCGCACACATAACGAAAACATGCCTATATAATTTTGACCCCCATAAACCCCACTTTTAAACTAGGGTTTACAGGGGTATACATTTTTTCTTAGTTCTGCTCAAAAACGTAGACTGTCGAGAGATTGTGGGTTCGCATTAGAACCGACTCGCCCAGGCAGTTCTAACGAGTACCCACAATCTGTGTTTTGAGCAGAAATATGAAGAATATCAGAATTTTTTATCTGAAAATTTTCTTTTTTTTTTTTTTTATGGTAAAATTTTCAGTATATTTAAATAGGTATGTTTTCGAAATGACTTTACTTTTATATGTCTAAAATTTCAACAATTCCATTCTGCTACATGTATGTGAATGTGTCTAAAATTGCTGGATGAGTGGCAAACAGTGTAGACCCTGATCAGATGGCACGTTCTGGCCCCGAAGTTCTCATGCTCAACTCATGCCCAACTCAGTCAGCTAAGCATGGAATTTTCTTTGCTAATAAATACGAAATAGTTTATTTATTGGCAGACATTTTCATGATCCGCTGTGTTTAGCAAGACTTAATTTGCAAATGTTAGTAATTTGAGATGAAAAAGGCCAATAGTACCCCGGGCTTTCTAGGAACCTTCGGGTAAGAAGTTGTGATTCGAAGTCAGCAGCCTATGCCACTCCAGTCCGTCCCACTCTCGAGTACTATGCTTCTGTCTGGAACCCTCATAGTCCGATCGAAGTACAAACTAGAAATGGTCCTGAGAAGGTACTGTACCAACAGATACCACAACACAAGCAGTGTGCTTAAGGATCTGGGATGGGAAACACTAGAGTCGAGAAGGACTAAACTCCTGCTTGTCATGTTATGCAAGATCATCAACGACCTTGTGGATGTACCAGCTGCTCCATACCTAACACTGGCATCGACATGAACCTTCGCGGGTGGTTGGAGTTGGGGGCGGGGGGTGGGGGGGGGCGGGGGGGAGGTGGTTAACTTACAGATATCACAACACAAGCAGTGTGCTTAAGGGTCTGCGATGGGAAACACTTGAGTCGAGAAGGACTAGACTCCTGCTTGTCATGTTATACAAGATCATCAACGACCTAGTGGATGTACCAGCTGCTCCATACCTAACACCGGCATCGACATGAACCCTCGCGGGTGGTTGGAGTGGGGCGTGTGTGTGTGTGGGGGGGGGTGAAGGTTAACTTACAATATATGGAATAGTACGGATGTGCGTGCCGAATGGCCACCTTTTTCAGCGCTGCCAGGTACATGATTAGCCCCCTTTTTTTCAACAAGTAGGACCCAGATTTTTTCTTGACTGGCCATATGAAAGGTTCCACTTTTTTTTCTGACATCTCGGTGTGTGCACATATTTTTCGCTCAGAGATTTTCCTAGGCTACTTCTTCTCTCGGTATTCAATGAACTGACTGCGAGATTTGTCTAACTACCAGTAATAAATCACCCAATTAATCAGAGCACAATATTAAAAGTGTTATCCCTGACAGCAGCAAACGAGTGTGTAGGATCATCTTTGGTTTATCAAAGTAATTATCCCCAAGTAACCCCCACCCCATCCCGAGCATGAACCATGGCAATCCATACAAAGAAGCTGTGGCAGTATCCAGCCAAGACAGAAATGCCTTCAAGTTCAGCTTCTTTCCTAGGGTTTTACCTATTTGGAATTTACTTTTAGCAGAGGTTGCTGAGGCCCCTGACTTGGTAAACTTCAAGCAGGGGCTATCCTTTCTTAGGTTCTAAGCAACATAACCAGCCCGTAAGTAGGTTCAGAGGGGTTTAATGCTATGCCGGTTGGGCGACCATACCCAGGGGCAGCTGCTGTAACCGGACTGGTCTGATACCCAATGAAGATCCGAAAATGCAGACTGGAAGCTTTCCTTTTTTATTTTTTATTACCTGTCCACTATACTTCTTTCTATCCTAATTTTCCTTGCTTTTTCTTTTCCACCCGCCACCAGAGATGTAATATTCATGAGTGAATGAAGTCTCTTATGAAAAGAAACAGAAACAGAGATTTATTAACAGGACAAATTTCATGCTCAACTGAGTTGAGTATGAAAAAGTTTTATAACCTCTGTGCCTGATCTGGGTCTAAACACTTTGCTTAGACCTGACTGTCCAAATACGTAGTTAAAGTAAGGTAATTTGATCAAATCGAATCCTCTCTCAGAAATTTTGATTTCCCAGCCCTATTAAATAATCCTGGATCCGCCTGTACCATAGTCAGCTCATTTATCTGAGTAAAATGACATCTGTTGAGTAAGATATTGTGCGATTGAAAGCCTTGGCGGGAAAAGGCGCGTGCAAGAAAAAAAAAAAAAACATTTAAAATTGAATCGTAAATATACATGAAGCTGTCAATTTTTTTTTTTTTTTTTTTTTTTTTTTTTTTTTTTTTTTCTATTTTTTTTATTTATTTATTTTTTTATTTATTTTTTTGCTATTTTACACACACACACACACACACACACACACACACACACACACACACACCACTTTTCTGTACATGTTCAGCAAAACAGCTTCATGAAATTGGCGTCTATAATGCTACAAAGTGGTAAAACTTCAAGGTGTGTTTTTTTTTAACATGTTTATTTTCCTTTTTTTTAAACGGGGAAGAAAGCAACAAATGTTAATTAAGTTTAATCTATTTCCTTAAGAAGGAGTATACAAAGGTAATTTTTTGAGTAAAATAAAATCATGAAAAATTGATATCATTCCACCTGGTAAGAGGAGGTCGAGTTATATCTATTACGAAAACATGCCTATTCAATTACATTTGTATATGTAAAATTTCACCTCCAAAAATTGAAAATTTTCAGATAAAAAAAACTCTGATATTTTTCATATTTCTGCTAAAAAAATAGATTGTGGGTACCCGTTAGAACCGCCTCGACAAGGCGGTTCTAACGGGTACCCATAATCTATGTTTTTGAGCAAAAGTAAGAAAAATAATGCCACTGTAAACCACAGTTTTACTAAATAAAAGTGAGGTTTAAGGTGGTCAGAATTATATAGGTATATTTTCGTGATGTCCCCGTGCGGAAATAAAATGTCAGTGCATAAACCTCGTTGCGGTTAAATGTAATAGCGAATGTAATTCATACTTAGGTTGGGAAAAAAAAATTCATGAATACAAAACGAAAGTAATGTTGCTATTCATTTGGAATGTTATATGATGCGCGCTTTTTAGGAATCGGGACGATTCCAGAGTCCCTGTGCGTTTTTGTTGCGCGATTCTAGAATCGTCCTGCGGAATAATACGGACAATAGGTGAAAATAAGATTTCAAACATTAAAACTTTCGTATTCGTTTCCGCCGAGGGTACCAAATTGAAGAACTTACGGCTTTGTCAATATCAATTCATATTTGTTTTTTTTTTAAGGTTCGGATTAAGCTATGTCACTGAAAAGAAACACCAAAGATCGAAAGGAAGTCCTGTGCGAAAAGCATATTTCTACTGACACGCAGAGAGAGAGAGAGAGAGAGAGAGAGAGAGGGAGAGAGTGAGAGAGAGGGAGAGAGAGAGAAATAAAGAGAGAGAGAGAGAGAGAGAGAGAGAGAGAGAGAGAGAGAGAGAGAGAGAGAGATGCGTTATTGTCAAAATTTTCTACGAACTACTTTTTCAAAATCTACATGTATTTCATTTTCAAACTTCCGTCAAATGAAATATAAAGGCTATGAAGACAAAAATAATGTTCATGTTTGAAAGTAGACGGGGTAGCGAAATAAGGTAAAAATAGTATCTGTTCACCGTGACCGTAACCAGACTACACACATGCGCTACTCTGCCAGTGCGTACACACTTCGTATAGATAATCGTTAGGCATTGTTGATTACATGGTCTGGGCCTGTTCGTGCATGTTACAAGTTGACATTAGTTCATATTGGGCATATTGCTTTGGGGCCATTTGTCCGTTCGGCCATCGTTTGTCTGTTCGTTGGCCCCGCTTTTCATGTTATCAAGATATCTCGATAGCTATTTGTGACAAGGCCTTGGTGAGCTTATTTGGGCTGAGGAGCAGATCACTTGATTTTAATCGGACTAATTTTGCGAGAGTTATATCAGCTTTGGCATTTTCTACTTTCGTGGACCGAGCATCTACTGCACGGTGTTTTGCGAATGCTGCATCTCTCTCTCTCTCTCTCTCTCTCTCTCTCTCTCTCTCTCTCTCTCTGTGTGTGTGTGTGTGTGTGTGTGTGTGTGTGTGTGTGTGTGTGTGTGTGAACCATCGCCTCCTGAAATTCATGCACTAACTGGAACTATTTTGATTGGAAATCCTAACGGCTGAATGTGAAAATTCAAAGTTAAAACATGAATGAAAATGTAATAAATAGAGTTTATTTGGTTGTTTTGATCGATTACAGAGAAATAATTCACCAGTGTTCTAAGGCTTACGCGTAAAAAAACGAGTGAGCAAAGCGAATGAGTAATGAGAAGATTCTGAGGACAAAATTGTTAAAGTTTTTTTTCTTTTCTTTCCGAGGCTATGGCAACCAGTGTTTGGCACAAATCAAAAAATTTTAAGAGATGGTGTTGAGCGTATGCTTTCAGTGAAGTTTAAGCAAAAGTGGCTCAGCAGTCTCAGAGGAGAAGATAGTTAAGTGAATTGTGGACGTCGCCTGCTGCAACTTTGCTTGGCACACTAAACATACTCACTACTTGCCAGCCAGGAAAATCAGCATGCGCATCCAGTAAATGAAACTAGACAAAATGCCCTCCATACAAGAAGGTACTTTAAAAAAAAAAAAAAAAAAAAAAAATAACATAAATATTCTTAGTCCACGACCTTGAACTTTAGGTCATGTAGGAGGGTGGGGATGTATACTGTGTAAAATTTTAAACCAATATCTATCATCTAGCCTTGCCCAAGGCTTAGAAATATACATATCTATTTTTTTGGCTTATTGAGCTCTGTGGCTAGTCTATAGATAATATGGTCTGGATGTCAATATATTTCAATATATTTCAGAGACAACCACAGAAGAAAAGTTCACCCATAGACTAGCTAAACATTGAATCAAAAACTAGAATATAAATGAATAATAACAATAATAATAATAATGAGTAAACAAAAAGTGACAAACATACTTATATATTGGCCTAGTAGCTAGGCTATCTATCATCATACTATATATGAACAAATCCACCCAATCCATCCAATGGTTTGGAAACAATGTGGTCCTAAAATCTTTAACGCAAAACTTAAAGATAACAACTCTAAGTCTGTGACCTTGACCATGAGGTCAGGTAGGTGGGTGGGGAAGGTACTGCGTAAAACTTTGAACCAAATTCTTTCATCATACTATATATGAACAAAACAGATTGGAAAAAAGATGGTCCGAAAAACTTTAATGCAAAAACTTAAACAAAAATTCTGTGACATTGACCTTGAGGTCAGGTAAGTGGGTTTGGAAAATATTGCGTAAAATTTTGGACCAATATCTACCATCATACTGTATATTAACAAAATCCATCCAATGGATTGGAAATCTTGTGGTTTTAAAATAAGTTTAACGCAAAGCTTAAACATAAATTCTAAGAGTATGGCTTTGATCTTGAGGGCGTGCAGTGGGGTGGGGATGTTACTACGTACAATTTTGGACCAACATACTATATATGAACAATACCCAGTCAATGGTTTCGAAATGATATGGTCCTAAAAGCTTTTAACGCAAAACTTAAACACAAAAGTTCCAAGTCCGTGACCTTCATCATGAGGTCACCGTATGGGGGTGAGATGAAACTGCATACAATTTTGGACCAATATCTAAGATCATACCAAATATGAAATTGATCTATCATAAGATATGGAAGTTATGCCATGGAGAAATAACGGACGAACTTGGAAACAAATTAACCCATTTATGCCGAGTGGACTCTTCTACCATAAAGCTCTAGACAGGTCCATTTCCTATGTAAGGGATGGCTGGTTAGATTTTATTATTATCATGTTTTGTAGAATTTTCTGGACTTACTACAAACAGTGTAGACCCTGATCAGACGCCGCGTTTTGCGGCGTCTGATCTGAGTCTACAGTGTTTTCCAATGTCCCTTTTATGGGACGCTAGGTTTTAAGGGGTTAACAGACGGACGGAAATACGAAAACTATTTGCTCCTCGATATAATCACAGCATTCATATGAGCCTTTCATTGGATAGTTGGTTAGTAGACAGTGATCAGATTCTGGCAATGTACAGCTGACCAGAGTTTCGATGATCGCATATCATGTTAGTTTCCTGTGAACGGTTCTTTACATAATAATTAGAAAGAATTCGTAAAATGAAACTGGTGTTCACGACCCATCTCATATTTATTATATGAAATTGAATACACTGCATATGCACATACATTGCAAATTTATTTATTCTTTATTTCAGACAACCAGAAGAAAGTTAATAAAATATAATTCAGACCATCAAGAGTTTTTCACCTCTGAATAAACAAACAACATTAACATTTTGCATGCTAGGTAAACTTTCAACAGAAAACATGTTGAAATATTTTTCTTATTTTTCCTAGTAAATAGGATTTGACACACCATGCAAATTGTCTCCTAAGGAGACCTAAGGAGACAACTTGCATGAAGTGTCAGATCCTATTTTCGAGGAAAAATAAGTAGAAATATCATCATTTAGTCATCTGCTGAATTTTCCCACAGCCCAAGCCCGTAGCAGCTAAGCTGCAAGAAGATGTGGTATGTAATATGACACACTTCGCTTCACCCACTATTTATGCTTGTTTTGGAGATCATTATGAAGCTGTCAGACCGCAGTTTTGATCTTAGGAACATAAGTGCTGCTACAAAGACATTAAGAAAACACGCCTATTCGAATATATAGACAATTTCACCATCAAAAACTGAAAATTTTCAGATAAAAAAAAACTCTGAAATTTTTTTCAAATTTCTGCTCAAAATATAGATTGTGGGTACTCGTTAGAACCGCCTCGCCGAGGCGGTTCAAACGAGTACCCACAATCTATGTTTTGAGCAGAAATAAGAAAACTAATGTATACCCCTGTAAACCCCAGTTTTACTATATAAAAGTGGGGTTTGAGGGGGTCAAAATTATATAGGCATGTTTTCGTGATGCCAGGCTTTTTTGTCATTATGGAGAGGATATCATAATGGAGACAATTTGCACGAAATGTTAAATCCTGTTTTCTGGGAAAAATAGGAAACATATCAATTTGTCGTATGCTGAAGTAGCAAATAGAGTGGTAAAATTAAATCCCTTGCACAAGAAGAGTTGTTAAGAGCAGGGGTATTTGATGATAATTCTGAGATAATTTTCTCAATTTTTTCATAAAAAAATACGCCCCCACCCCCGAAAAAAAAAAAAAAACAAAAAAAAAAACGTGAGTACTCATTAGAAGCGCCCCGACGAAATGCTGCTATTGAGCTCCTGAGAATATTACAAAAATTTTCTCAGATAAAAACATAAATTATAAATATTACTGTAAACGTTAAGATCCACATCAGAGTTGTGTCAAATACCATTTTGACGGAATTATAGCTTTTTCCGTTTTATTATTATTATTATTAGTATTATTATTATTATTATTATTATTATTCAAATAAAGATCAGTTTTATATGGTTAGGGACGAATATTTAGTTAGTCTTTGTAAATTGTACACTTATAGCCCTCACAAGAAGAGTCTCTGCGAGAAGTGCTTCTAATTAATACCCACAATGTATACTGAAGTGAAAAAGGAACGCAGGTTTAACTTTTATGCTGAATTAAAATAATGTTCTAAAACGCATCTAAAACAGTTATATATTGTTTTAAAGCAACGCCTTTAGTTAACAAATTTCCAAAATTTCATTAGTTTGTAACCAAAAACTCATCAATAATTTTGGTGCATTGAAAGGTACCACCCCGCCCCCAATTATAACTGAATTAATCAGTATCTGGTGCGCCTCTCTCTCGCCGCTTTTGCCGCCCTTATTCTCCTCATCATGGAGCTCATTAATGCATTGATCTTCCTCATTGGAATGTTATTCCATTCTTCTAACATATGCCTTTCTCAACTGGTCCAGAGTGGTACAATTGGCAGAGCATTTCACCTCTGTACCTTACTGCTGTTAAATTGCCCAATATTACAGTCATTAAGTAAACACACCTATTCAAATATATAGAAAATTTCACCTCCAAAAACTGAAAATTTTCAGATAAAACACTCTGATAGTTTTTTCATATTTCTGCTCCAAACATAGATTGTGGGTACTCGTTAGAACCGCCTCGGCGAGGCTGTTCTAACGAATACCTCCAATCTATGTTTTTGAGCAGAAATAAGAAAAAATAATGTATACCCATGTAAACCCCAGTTTTACTATATAAAAGCTGGGTTTAAAGGGGTCAATATTATACAGGCATGTTTTCGTGATGCAACTATAATTTTTACACCATGAGAAATGCCTCCCCTGACCATAACAAAACAGCCTTAATCTATTCCTCTCGATAACGCAAGCGTCGGTGAAACGTTCACCACGATGTCGGTAAACGCATGTCTACGACGCCGGTAAACCCGACGTCGGCCATCTGGACGAAAAAGAGTGAAACGGGACTCGTCAGTATATATGACCCGTCTCAAGTGCCGCATTAGAGCATGTGCCGTCTACCACAATCATACGACGCATGCAATGTCAGAGGTGGACAGACATACGGACGGCATGCTCGAATACCAGCCTCGCGCAATAGATTTCGCACAGCGCGGTGAACGGGTTGACGGTAGTAAGGGCAGTTTCGGTGACAGGTGACGATTGCGCAAGCGCGCCAGACGTATAGCCCTGTTCTGAACGTCGTGACGTCGCGACGTCGCGCGTGGACGTCCAGACCGTGGTCGGTCGGTAACGCTTCCTGTCTCCCTTAAACGTCTGACATATGCTTGTAGTTAGAAAAATCTTATAAATCGTTTAAATCAGAACAAAACTTTATCCTGCGTTTCTTTTTCACTTCAGTATATGTTTAGCGTTATCCATGGGTCATGCAGAAGGTATGATAAAACGTCTAGGTAAGTCACAATGCATTCTACCTATTCTAATAGAATCCTAGCCTATAGCCACTTGGCGTTAAAATGAATACCATCTGTTTGCATTAAAATAAACAGCATAATATTTTAACTAGTATAGTCTCCTTTCTCAATTTTAACGTCTATACATCATCTAAATTGGTCCTTGCCTCCATAATGGTCCCGGCATCTATTTTGGTCCTTCATGGCATCTAAAATGGTCCTTAGCAGCATCTAATCTTTTCGTTTCAACAGCCTCTAAACTGCCCCCGTTTGTTATCCCCGAGTATAACTACCTCGTCACTGACTGTTACGACGCTGTACACTAAATCATGCCTATTAAGGTTGGCAATGCATTTATACGTGATGCGGGTCCCGGGGTGTGGGTATGGTGGGACGAGGGGTGTTGTAGTTCCCTATATAAGGTATACGGGGATGATCCACTGGCTAGGGGTATTTTTTTCAGCTCTTCTGGTATTTCTTCGGGCTCTTAGGTATTCTTTTGGGTCCTATTTTCACCAGCTCTTATATTAATTGTTTTTGTGTTTTGCATATGGCACTGATTCGCATCAATTACCTCTGTTCTGCAGTAATATATCAGCTTTCCATCGAAAAACTAGTAATTTTTGTTTATGATTTTTTCATGTAATTGCTTTTGTTTTTGGTATACGTTAGTAATTTTGGTATTGATTCAGTGTACTTTTTCAAAAACCCCAGCGGTACATCTTCGCCTTCCATTTTTATTTGGCAATTGTTTCCTTAATAATGTTCCAAGATAAGCAAACATTTTGTCATAGATGTTATTTCAAAGTACTGCATTCGACTCCTCTTTCAGATACCATATATTTGACTCTTCTCTCAGTGATACCACCAGTAGTATAGATGGCTACCTATCTATGAGAGATTATGAGAATTCTCGCGTGATCTATGTGATGCTGGAGGTTGGGGTGGGGGTTTACACGATGGACAATTTGGTATGCATGTTCGGCCCGGCATTTCAAAAGCCGTCCTATTCATATATATGGGCACGAAGAAAAGAACCAACATCCAACTATACTCAGCAAAAATAAAAAATAGTATCACAAAGTTCACAAAATTAAAAAAAAAAAAAAATATATATATATATATATATATATATATATATATATATATATATATATATATATATATATATATATATATATATTTATTTATTTATTTATTTATTTATTTATTTATATCAAATTATGATTGAAAACTTCATTGAATTAATTTCAGATTAAAATTTGATCATTTTAAAATTGAATCATAAATTTTCATTTGATTTGATTGAGACGTTACAGAATTATATACGTGTTTACGTATCTTAGGGGTCATTTAAAAAAAAAAAATACAGGCTCATGCTGAATTTTCCGATTGATTACCTGACAGATTATATGGTTGTCATATTGCTTATTTTTTATCGTGTATAGCCACATTGACTGGCAAGAACGGCTTGGATCCTCCGTCGCATACTGTTTACATAACGTCTGATGGCGTCAGGAGTCAAATTATTCTATGCAGCTTGGAGGACAGTTTGCAGGTTCTGAAGGTTCGTCAGGTTCTGCCGGTGCACTTGTCTGCCCAGTTCATCCCAAATGTGTTCGATTGGGTATAAATCCTGGCTGTTGGCTGGCCATTGGAGAACGTTTATGTTGTGACGCTGCAGAAATAGTTGGGTTATCTTGCTGAAGGGTTACTTGCTGGGCTTGTCTTTGAATGAATGGCGTTGCTTCGGGAGCTAGAATCTGATTGATATATCCCTGAGCATTCGAACTGACATTCACTTCAATAAAATGCGTCTTCAAGCCCCATTATACTGCCCCATACCAATATACTGCTGCCACCAAAGCGGTTTCTCTGAAGGACGCAGGCATCAGCAAATCGCTATCCTCTCCTAAGGTACTTACCGACCATCTGCGTGACTTGAGTTAAACCTAGACTCGTCCGTGAACAAAACTTTGTTCCAGTCGGCGGGTCGGCACCAGTTCACTCGGGCGGCTCTATGTGCCCTTGTCAAACTTTACCAGTAGTAAGGCCTATAAGCACGTACTGGTCTATGCCTAGCCCTTAACCTATATTACGAACTGTCTGCGCGAAAATTCTATTCTGCCTCCCTGTGACAGTGGCTGGTATGAAGTGTTGACGCAAGTGATCTCGACGTGCCGTAGTCACACGAGGATCGCCGCTGCGAGGACGGTCTCTAACATTGCCAGACTGCCGAAAACGATCGGCCAACTTCTGAATAGTCCTCCTCGTACAACCAAATGCTCGGCTAACTGCGTTTAACGTTTGACCAACGTTGAGCATACCTATTGCCTGGTCGTTATTTAAACACGGCATGCTGCTGAAAAAAAATCTTTTGTGGTTTCCTTAAACACAAGACGTCAGAGATTGCTAATATAGCAAAAGAATTGTTGAGTCATACACGAGACGTTTTTGCACGTGGAAAAAAGGAATATGGCAGATGGATATATTGTTTTAATACGGATCAATGCACACAATAACAACCACCCCGTAAACAAGAAAATATAGCGCTACAAACATTTTGGTATGCGTTTTAACATCAGGACACTGGAAATACGCAAAATATAAATTTGACAAAGAAAAGTGCATACAGTCGAACCTCAATAGCTCGAACACCGATGGCTCGTTTACCATGGCTAATTCGAACTCGTTTTTGAGTCCCTACGAAATTCTTCTAATACCTCAAGAAAACAAATATTTCAGGATTTCTTTTTATTTTATCATGGAATTGTATGCTGTGTGTACTCATTAGAATCGCCTCGATGAGGCGATTCTAATGAGTACACTCAACATACAATTATTGTCTAGAAGATCGAAAATAATCCCTAAATTATCGCCATTTGCTTCCTGATCTGGAGTCATAAATAACTCTCAGTGACTCGAACTACCCCTATCTCGAACAAATTTCCATGATCCCAAAGTTGTTCGAGCCATTGAAGTTTGACTGTATTTTTTTTTTTTTTTTTTTTTGCTGAGTATATAACTAGAGAAATTCTAACCCAAAAATATACTACTCTGGTGCATGTATTAGCTTCAAAGAGGAAAGAACAAGCTTATTTATTGAAGCGTGAAGTTAGCAGTAACAGCAGTATTACTGCTGTTACTGCCAGCAGTAATGTTCAGCTGTACTGCCAGCACTAACGCCAGTGGCCCAACCCAGAGGCCTAGGACGGATGTAAGCCAGTGTGGGTTGTAGGCACTGTTGCCCCCTTTAGACCGCATGGGGTCAATACCGCGGGAGTACCCCCTGTTTTCGGGGCACAGTAGGGTACCGATATCATAGAGCTCAGGTAGAGGTCCCCGAATGGCGAAACGCCACGGGATAAGTAGGCCTAGCACTCACAGACGATTATGTGGGTTTTGTAGAGTGGTTCTGTCGATAGGGGACCAGAGTCCAGTACCTCGGGAAAGCCCTTGTTTCCAAGAAACTGGGGTCCAAGATCTGAGGGACGGTCAGGTTGCGGAACCTAAACTGGACCCATGAGTGGCATAACGCAGAGGCCTAGGATGCGAGGCGGTGTGGGTTGTAGGTACAGTTACCCACTCGACTCCATGGGTCACTACCCAGGGAAAACTTGTTTTCGGGGCACAGTGAGGTATCAGTATCATGGGGCTCAGGGTGAGGTATCGAAGGGCTCAACTAGAGGCCCACGAGCGGCCAGACTCCACTGGATGAGCAGGCCTAGTAGGCGACTATGGGGGTTTTGTAGAAAGGTCCCGGGGCTAGGGAGTGGGGTCAAGTTTTTCGGGAAACCCTTGTTTCCGAAAAACTGGGAGTCTAAGACCTCAGGGGTGGTCAAAGACCGCAGTGGCGCAGACACAAGCTGGTCCCACAAGTGGCCCAACCAAGAGGCGTAGGACTCGGATGCGAGAAGGTGGGGACTGTAGGTACTGATGCACACTTTCGACCCCATGAGTCACTATCCCGTGAAAACCATTGTTGTCGGGGCACAGTGGGGTACCAATATCATGGGGCTCATGTAGAGGCCCCCGAGCGGGAGACGCCACGATATGAGCAAGCCTAGGACTTGTAGGCGATAGTGTGGTTCTGTAGAGTGGTCCCGTCGCTAGGGTGTCATGACGTCTAGCACCCCTGGAACTCCCTTGTTTCCGAGAAAGATTGGAGAGGCGGTCAGGTGGCTGCACCCAAGTTGGACGCACGAATGTCCCAATGTAGAGTCCTAGGACACGGATGCGAGCCGATGGCGGTTGTAGGCATTGTTGCCCCTTTCGAGTACATGGGGTCACTATCAGGAGAATACCTTGTTTTCGGGGGACACTGGGGTACCCATATCATAGGGCTCAGGTAGAGGCGCCCGAGCGGCGAGACGCCACGGGATAGGCAGGCCTAGGACTCATGTGGGTTTTGTAGAATAGTCCCGGAGCTAGGAGGCCAGGGGGTCCTGGATAAAGCATGTTTTGTGAGAAACTGGGTGTCCAAGACCGGAGGGGCGGTCAGGTGGCAGAACCAAAGTTGGACGCACGAGTGGCCCAACTCAGAAGTCTAGGACTCGGATGTGAGCCGGTGGGGTTGCAGGCATTGTTGCTTGCTTTCGACCCCATGGGAAAACCCTTGTTTTCGGGGCACAGTGGGGTACCGATATCATAAGGCTCAGGTAGAGGCCCCATGCGGCGAGACGCCACGGGATGGACAGACCTAGGACTCTTAAGCGAAAATGTCGGTTTTGTGTAGTGGTCCCGGAGCTAGGGTCAAGGGTGTCCAGCATCCCGGGAAAAAACCTTTGTTAAATGAGAAATTGAGTGTCAAAGACCGGAGGGGCGGTCAGGTGGAGGAACCCAAATTGGACTCACTAGTGGCCCAACCCAGAGGCCCAGTACACGGATGTGAGGCAGTGGTGGTTATAGGTACTGTTGCCACCTTTCGCCCCGATGTGGTCACTACCCCGAGAAAACCTTTATTTTAGGGCCACAGTTGGATACTTATATCACAGGGCTGAGGTAGAGGCTCCCGAGCGTCTAGACACCACGGGATAGGCAGGCCTTCGATTCTTTTTCGAAAATGTGGGTTTAGTAGTTCCGGGTCTAGGGGACCAGGGGATCCAGCACCCTGGGAAAACTTTTGTTTATCAGAAACTGGGGTACAAACCCAGAGGCCTAGGTGTCCACCACAAGAAACTGGGTGTCGAAGACCGGAAAGGCGGTCAGGTAGTGGAACTCATGTTGGATCCACTAATTGCCCAACATAGAGGCCTAGGACACGGTAGCGAGGCGGTGGTGGTTGGAGGACCCTTTCGATCCCATGGGTGACTATCCCGGCGAAACCCTTGTTTTAGAGGCGCAGTGGGGTACCTATATCAAAGGCCTCAGATAGAGGCCCCCGAGCGGCGAGACGCCATAGGAAAGGCAGGCGTAGGACTCGGGAAAAACCCTCGTTAAACGAGAAATGGGGGTCAAAGACCGGAGGGGCGGTCAGGTGACGGAACCCAAGTTGGACACACTAGTGGCCCCATCCCGAGGCCTAGGACACGGATGCAAGGCGGTAGTGGTTGTAGGCACTATTGCTCCCATTCGACCCATGGTCACTAACCCGGGAAAACCCTTGTTTTAGGGGCACAGTGGGGTACCTATATCATAGGGCTCGAGTGGAAGCCCCCGAGCGTCGCGACGCCAAGGGAGAGGCAGGCCTAGAACTCGAAAGCGAAAATGTGGGTTTTGCATATTGGCCCCGGGGCAACGGGGCATGGGGTACAGTACCCCAGGAAAATGTCTGTTTACGAGAAAACGGGGTCCAAGAACGGAGAGGTGGTCTGGTGGAAGAACCCGTTGAACCCACGAGTGGCCCAACACAGAGGTCTAGGTGTCCAGCACTAGAAACTGGGTGTCAAAGACCGGAGGACGGTCAGGTGGCGGATCACAAGTTGGACCAACTAGTGGCCTAACCAAGAGGCCTAGGACACGGTAGCCAGACGGTTGTGGTTGGAGGAATTGTTGCGCTTTCGACCCCATGCATGGGGTCACTACCCCGTGAACTCTTTTTTTAGGGGCACAGTGAGGTACCTATATCATAAGGCTCAGGTTGAGGTCCTCAAGCAGCGAGACGTCACAGGATGGGCAGGCCTAGGACTCTTAAGCAATAATTTGGGTTTTGTAGTGATCCCGGGGTTAGAGGGCCAGGTGGGTACAACACCCCGGGAAAGCCCTTGATAACTAGAAATAGGGGGGTCCAAGACCGGGGGAGGTCAGGTGGCAAGACCAAAGTTTGATCCACGATTGGCCAACCTAGTGGCCTTGGACACGGATGCAAGCCGGTGCATGGGGTTTTAGGCTCTGTTAACCCATTTCTACCCCATGGGGTCATTACCCCGGGAAGACCCTTGTTTTCGGAGCGCAGTGGGGTACAGATATCATAGGGCCCAGGTAGGCCCCTAGCGGCGGGACGCCACGGGTTGGGCAGGCCTAGACTCGTAAGCGACCATGTGGATTGCATAGTGTTCCCGGGGCCAGGGAGCTGGGTGGTCAAGTACCCCGGGAAATCCCTTGTTTCTGAGAAAATGGGGGTCAAAGACCGGAGGGGCGGTCAGGTGGCGGAACCAAAGTTGGACCCATGAGTGGCCCAGCTCAGCTTAGGACTTGGTTGCGATGCGTTGGTGGTTGTAGGTACTGTTGCCCACGTTCGACTACCCCGGGGAAAAGCCTTGTTTTCGGGGCACAGTGAGGGTACCGATATCAAAAGGGTCAGGTAGAAGCCCCCGAGCGGCGAGATGCCACGGGATTTAGCAGGCCTAGAACTCGTTGACGACCATGTGAATTTTGTAGAGTGGTCCTGTTGCTACGGGGCCAGCGGGACCATCACTCCGGGAAAATCCTTGTTTTCGAGAAACTGGGGTTCCAAGACAGTAGCGGTCAGGTGGCGGAAAATCCAGTTCGACCCACGAGTGGCCCAACCCAGAGGCCTAGGACTCGGATGTGAGCCGGTAGGAGTTGTAGGCACTGTTAACCCCTTTCGGCCCCATGGGGTCACTAGCCTAAGAAAACCTTTGTTTTCGGAGCACAGTTGTGTACCGATGTCGAAGGGCTCAGGTAGAAGCTTCCAAGCGGCTGAACGCCACGGGATTAGCGGCCCCAAGACTTGTAAGCGACCATGTGGGTTTCGTAGGGCGGTCCCGGGGCTAGAAGGCCAGGGGTCCAGCACCACGGGAAACCCTTGTTTACGAAAAACTGGGTCTAAGAACGGTGGAGCAGTCAGTTGGAAGAACCCGTTGGACCCACGGGTGGCCCAACCCAGAAGCCTATGGCCCGGATGTGAGACATCGGGGGTTGTAGGCATTGTTGCTCCCTTTCTACTCCATGGGGGTCACTTACCCGGGAAAATCCTTGTTTCCGAGAAACCGGGGGGTTCAAGAACGCGGAGGGGCGGTCAGCTGGCAGAACACATATTACATCCACGATTGGCCCAACCCTGAAGCATGGGACTCGGATGCGAGGCTGTAAGGATTGTAGGCACTGTTGCCCCGTTTCGACTTCATGGGTCACTTTGCCGGGAAAACCCTTGTTTTCGGGACACAGTGGGATACCTATATCAAAGGGCTCAGGTAGAGGTCCCCGAGCAGCTAGACGCCACGAGACTTAGGACTCGGGTTAACCTTTTCGACCCCATCGAGTCAGTACCCTGGGAAAACCTTTGTTTTCGGGGCACGGTGGGGTACCGATATCATAGGGCTCATGTAGGGGGCCCCTGAGCAGCGATGGACAGGCCTAAGTCTCACAAGCGACCATGTGGGTTTTGTAACGTTGTCCCGGGGCTAGAGGGCCAGGGGATCCATCACTCCGGGAATACCCCTGTTAACGAGAAACTGGGGTCCAAGATCGGAGGCATTTTCAGATGGCGAAACCCAAGTTTGACCTTCGAGTGGTCCAACCCAGAGGCCTAGGTCTCGGTGCGGGGCGGTGGGGGTTGTAAGCATTGTTGGCCCTTTCGACCCCATGGGTCACTATCCCGGGAAAACCCTTGTATTAGAGGCCCAGTGGGGTACCGATATCATAGGGCTGAGGTAGCAGCCCTAAAGCGGCGATACAACACGAATGGGCAGGCCTAGTAGGCGATCATGTGTTTTGTAGAGTGGTCCAGTACACCGGGAGCAGGTGGTCCAGCACCCCGGGAAAACCATATTTTCTGAGAATCTAGGGGTCCGACCGGAAGGGCGGTCAGGTGGCGGAACCCAAGTTAGACCCACGAATTACCCAACCCAGAGGCCTAGGACTCGGATGCAATTGGAGTCGTAGGCACTATTGCCCCGTTTCGACCCCATAGGGTCACTACCCTGAGAAAACCCTTGTTTACGTGGCACTGTACGGTACCAATATCATATTGACATATGTGATCGCTACAAAATACATGTAATACTGGGTATATAGCAATTTAAATTTATCCCCTTTAAAATGGTGAATTCGAGCATTTGAAGCTGTTGGTAAAATAAAAGTAACTGGCAGTGCATTCTGACCTATTACCCATCCCTTGGATCAACTGCGATAACGCCAGTGGAACTAAGTCGACTTTAACTGTATGTACGTAAAAACTGCTCTTGAACGTCACAAGACAACTATTCAAACTTGGTCGTATTTCTGAGTATTCGCAGCAATCTATGATCAGACGGTGCATATGCGCAGGCTTATATGAGCCTTTGCTAGCCACACGTCATAAGACAGGTTTTCTCCTGACACATCTCAATTTTATTTAATAGCTGGTTGCCTTCATAATGCTTAGGGACTACAACATTTGGAAATGATTAATCCAAACACGGGTCAGTATATTGGCTGTTGAAACCGACAGTTTAGATGCTACTGAGGACCACTTTAGATGACATATATACTTTAGCCAGTATGTGTATTGCAGTCTTGCTATCATTAAGAAGTTGCCTATCTTTTAATGAAAATAAAAACAAAAAAAAAGTGATCACTCTTTATTATCAGACCAGTAGCTGATCCAATAGAATCCGACATAACTCTTAACATGCTGGGTAAAGTTTTCAGCAGAAAACTTTTTCTTTTTATTTCCGAAAATAGGAGTTGGGACTTCATGCAAATTGTCTCCTTCCTCTGGAAATAATTTGCATGAATAGACGAGGCCTATCTATTTTCTTAAAAAAAAAAAAAAAAAAAAAAAAAAAAAAAAAAACAGAAATGTGTCAATACGACACAGATGCCCCCGCCCAGGAGCCATCCTCCTCCGGAAACAAGCATTTTGCAAAACGTGAAGTTGGAAAAGGGTCATAATTCTCATAATTCATAATAACTGGCGGATTTTACCCTAAATGAATTTGACCTTTATTTTATGATCATATACCTGTGTATAACATATGAAACCAATACACTTATCTTTTCAAAAGATAATCGAACAGAAACCCTTTTCATGCATACAGACAAAAGGATGAAGTTGAAAAAAGGACCATAACTCCCATAATGATTGGTGAATTTTACCCTAAATCAAACTTGACCTTTATTTTGATTATATACCTGTGTATAAAATACGAAGGTCGTGCAAAAAGGTCTGTCACTAATAGGCTTCCTTAGTTTTATTCCAGGTATATTTTAAAATGCTTCACTGCACTTGAATGTTTGTTGAATAGCTAACGATACCCGTTTATTTCGTGCAAACTGCTTTCCAACTGGCCGAGTTATTTCAAACTGAAATAGATGCAGTCATATACACTGACCGATTTACTTGTTACATTGGAACATGGACCAGAAGACTGAAATTCGTAGCTATATTAAATGCCGCATTAGGCTTAATATAGATTCAAAGCAGATATTTAATGAATTGTGTGATATATATGGACCTCAGACCATATTAATGCGCATAGTTTTATGTGGTTTAAAGCTTTTAAAGCTGGGAAATTTTCTGTTGAAGATGATACCCGTCCTGGAAGGCCTAAAACCTCTGTTACCAAGGCTAACATCGCTGCTGTAAAGATTGTGGTCGAACAGGATGCGCGATTGTCTGTCAAAGATATAGCTAGTTGTACTGGCATATCAGAACAATTCTGAAAAAAGCGTTTGGACCTGAGAAAGGATTGCGCTAGGTGGGTACCTCATTTGCTCACTGAGGAGCAAAAGACACAACGCCTTAAATGTGCCCGGGAACTTTTGAAAACAAGCAAAGGCTGTAATAGTCGGGTTATTTCTAACAGGTGATGAAACCTGGGTGCACATGTTTGAGCCACAAAGAAGGGCTGATGGAAGCGAAAAGATCAAAAACGTCCCTGTACTGCCAAGAGCTCTATAAGTTCGAAAAAGATGTTGTACGCAATTTTCTTTAATTCATGTGGGCCAGTCGTTCAAGTGCCTTGTCCACCTGGTCATACAGTCACTGGCCGATTCTACAAGAATTCTGTACTGAAGAAAGTGAAAGAGTTTTACAATAAGACACGACCAAGCAAATGATGGTCAGGAGTCCACCTTTTGCATGACACCGCCTCCTCTCATAAGTGTGAGGTTGTTAAGTCTTTTTTGGCTTCTGAAAAGATGAAAGTTTTAAACCATCCACCTTATTCACCTGACCCGAGTCCCTGTGACTTCTTTTTATTTCCAAGGCTTAAGAAAATGCTTTCTAGAAATAAGTATACGTCTAGAAGTTCTCTTGGCAGCGCTATTTATCAGTGTCTCCAACAGATACCAAAAGAAGACTATTTATCTGCTTTTCACGACTGGGTAAAAAGGTTACAAAATGTGTTTCAGTAAAGGGGGAATACTTTGAAGGTTTGTAATAAAAATATGTTTGATAGAACGTAGCACTGAAGTAATCCGAACCCAGTGACAAAACTTTTTGCAGGACCCTCGTATGAATCCTATAAACTATTTTTTTTTCAAAACATATCAAACAGAAACCATGTTTCGTACTTACGTACAGGACGTACGGACGAACGTATGGACAGCGGGGATACTATATGCACCCCACTGAAAATGGCGGGGCATGAATATTATGAGAAAAAGTTCTGCCACAGCATATTTGATCAGTAAAGATCCTAATCAGACAGCCTAACTACACAATCTGATAAGGACATATAGATCAATACATGTACAGTCGACTCTCGTTATCTCGAATTCCAAGGGACTCTCTGAAATGCTTTGAGATATCCGTACCTCGACATATCAGATTTGCAGAACCGAGGAAAAATTAATTCGATTAACCACATTTAACAAATATATGTGTAATTGGACTCTTGAATTTAGATAGATATTGAAAATATTGTGGAAAAGAGGAGAAATTGCTCCTTAGGAGCAATTTCTCCTCTTTTCCATAATATTTTTTTTACCTGTTCTTAGATTTTCATGTTTAGGCAGGGATGGGATTTTCACTTCGAGATAAGCGGTTATTCGAGATAAGCGAGTTCGAGATAGCGAGAGTCAACTGTATATTATACAGTATCCAGTGATTTTACAGGTGGACAGAAAATGTCCTCATCAGACTGCAGATGTACATGCTAATCAGGGCCTTCACTGGCTGCATATTTCCGGAAGGCATTATGTTTTGAATGTGTGGAATGAGGCACTTGCACAAAGAATATATGTACAATCTGCATGTCAAAATCTGGAAACAACAGGGCGAACGTCAACTATTTATGATCTGTTGAATTCGGCCGCAGAGTGCTAAAGATTAAAGATTTTTGTTTGTGTTGAGGTTTTACTGCCCAGTCAACCCAAAGGGGTCATGTCGAGCGTGTTCATTTTACTTAATCTCACTTTTACTGGGCAGGCTTAGTCCTCTAAGCGGTTAACCAGTATTGAGCACATTCTTCGCCAGAAACTGACAACAGCCCTTCTTGAATCAGCGGAAGGGAGAGAATGACCGTAGAAAATATTTCATGATCAAATCTCCAGGAAAGAATGTTGCCGACCCGGCAGGGTCGAACCCACAATCTCTTGATCACCAGCTGGACGCTCATCTAACTGGGCCATGGAGGCTGCTAAAGATTAAAGATGAAAACCAACTACAGCCAAGGCCTCAATGTCTTTTTTTCCTTTAAAACACACCGTTTCACATAAAAATAATTTCAAAATCCACCAAGGAATGGCAAAGTTATGGACCGGACACGAAGAAAACAAAAGGACTATTTTTAACATCTGGCCTCTAAGTGTGACCTTGACCTTGAAGCTACAGATCAGGGTCTTGCGCGCGACATATCGTCTCATTTCTGCCATGTCATTACAAAATTCATCAAGGAACGGCAAAGTTATGGACCGTACATGAAAAAAGACCCTATTTTTGACCTTTGATCTCTAGGTGTGACCTTGACCTCGAAGTTACAGACCTGGTCTTGCGCGCGACATATCGTCTCATAATTGTCAACATTTCTGCCAAATCATTTCAAAATCCATCGAGGAATGGCAAAGTTATGGACCGGACACGAAAAAAAGACCCTATTTTTGACCTTTGACCTCTAAGTGTGACCTTGGCCTTGGAGCTACAGACATTGGTCTTGCGCGCGACTCATTGTCTCATTAAGTTAAACATTTCTGCCAAGTCATTACAATATCTATTGAGGAATGGCAAAGTTATGGACCGGACACGAAAAAAGACCATATTTTTTACCTTTGACGTCTAATGCCCCGTTTATATGCATAAGTTTGCCCCTAGGGGCAAATTTACCCCTAGGGGCAAATATACCCCTAGGGGTAAACTTGTCATGTGAACGCATTTGCCCCTAGGGGCAAAATTTACCCAAGTGGGTAAATTGCCCCAGCTCAAGGGTAGGGGCAAATATATTTGCCCCTAGGGGTATTTTACCCCTAGGGGTATATTTCGTCATGTAAACGCAATGTTTAATTTACCCCTATATTTACCCATAGGGGTAAATTTTGTAAATATGTTTGGAATGCCTCAAAATACATGTATACAATGTTTATTTTGCATAAATTTTATTTGTTTATTTACTTGATGTCTGCAAATATACTTGTACCGTCTCAGTCACAAATTTATGTTTGCAAGTTGTGGTCAGAAGTGAGTTATTTGACAAGAATACTAACATGCTAGTAGCAGTTAGGATACTGATTCAAGGCAAATATGATTTATAGTTATTATGGTGCTGATCAAGTAGCACACTTTGGTGCTGATCTATAATTAAATAGTTAATGTCATCAAGAAAGTTTTCGCAGTATTTTTTACCAATTTGATGACTTAAATTAATTCTCATTTCTTAACGCTTATCGTTCCCATTTCTCCCAGTTAGTTCCATTGATTAATGCTTGTTTCATGTCTGGGTCACATAGCTGATGCGTGGAAAAAAAATAAGTACCATCTGCTTACACATCTGGTCATAATCAGGGTCTATACTGTGACAAAAGCTACAGGACACCTTCGCCTCACTGAAACCACCGCCCCCTCCACCCCCACCCCCCACAACCCCCCTCCCCCCCCCGTCCGCCCATCAATACATGTCAGTATGGTGGCATAATTGCTTTGTTTACAGCAGAATATTATAGATCCTGCCCAAACTTTGGTGGGGCTATACTGTCTTGCTCCTGTGGAATATTAGCTAAACATTTTAGAATACAGCAGCAAAATCGGGAACATTATATTACTGACCACCAAATAATACTTTTTTTCATCAAAAACTTTCTTTCCCTACTTCTTGTATCTGAAGCTTGATAATGCAGATTAACGCTAAGCACCTGGGTAAAATGTTCACCAGATGACATTTTGAAATATTTTTGTTATTTTTCTCAGAATACAGGATTTGATATCTTATGCAGATTGTCATCAATGGAGACAATTTGCATGAAATGTCAAATCAAGATCTCTGGAAAAATAAGAAAAATAACATCAGTTTGTCATCTGCTAAATATTCTCAGGTGAAAGAAACAATGCTGCTATTATAGATAAGCTTTTAAATAAAAAGAAAACTATCATTTGCCCCTTCTTCCTAAAACACATATAAACGCAACCATTTACCCATAGGGGTATTTAACAAGGTGGGGTAAATATTTACCCATAGGGGTAAATTTACCCCTAGGGTTAAACTTAATGCATATTATCGGGGCTTAAGGGTGACTTTGACCTTGGCGCTACAGACCTGGGTCTTGCGCGCGACACAGGGCGTCATGATGATTAACATATCTGCCATGTCAATTCAAAATCCATCATGGAATAACAAAGTTATGGACCGGACAAAATGTGCACATACATACATACATACATACATACATACATACATACGGACAGGGTAAACACTATTCACTACTATTCACCACTAACCTTCCACCATTCTTCGAATGGCGGGGGCATAAAAAAATGGTCGTCTGCTAAATTAGCCAACATGGTGGTAAAGGTGAACTGATTCACATTTAATTCATGGTCGGATATGCAATAAAATATATAACCAATTAATTGCATGTTTATCAGAAGCGAATCCAGGGGGAGACTCAAAATTACATTTTCATGGTAAGTTTTGATAACTTTGAAAAAAAAAAAAGGAAAGGTCTATTGCCAGTCGACTGGCAATAGCCGATTTACGTTAAAATCGCTAATGCCAGTCGACTGGTAATAGCCGATTTACGTTAAAATCGCTATTACCAGTCGACTGGTTATAGCGATTCTTACGTAAATCGGATATTTCCAGCCGACTGGCATTAGCAATTTTAACGTGAAATTGCTATTGCCAGTCTTTTGCGAATTTTTATTTGTTATACCAGGAGTCGAACTGATGTGTGTGTATATCTCGCATGTTTCGAACAGTAAACATGATTGTTGTTCGATTTATAATTTGTTGATACATATTCCCTATCTAGCACATGGTTTAAACAACATGCAAAACTGGACATACGGACTGACAATTTGAAAACAGTATAACCCCCTAAACTTCGTTTGCGGGGAGTATAAATAAGAACTCACTTCTATCTAAGTCTGTGAAGTTGGCTTACGAGTTACGAACGTTTTGAGTAGAAATAAGATCAACCTCATCCCAGAATGAGAATCATTGAATTATTTCGTAAGATATGCAGGAAAAACCAAAGTGTTACGGAAATACGGACATACGGACGGACAATTCGAAAACAGTATAACCCCCTAAACTTCGTTTGAGGGGGTATAAATAAGAAATCACTTCTATCTAAGTCTGTGAAGTTGGCTTGGAGTTTGGTGTCTGGAATTCGATTTATTCCGTAAAAGTATCGTTTTGAGTAGAAATAAGATAAACCTTATCAGACCTGCTGCAGTGAGGCAAGGCAATTCCTGCATTAAGACTTGCTATAAGACGTGCATGTATAAATGAGAAGTCTTATTTGCTGAAAGAAGGCAAGTTGATAATTTTACATGTATTTGCATTGAAACAACAACAAACTTTAAGCATTTTTAATTAGCTGATGTTTAAGAAAGAAATAAGGCAATACATGTATTGCATTTAAATGCGTTATCTGGGTTTTTCCTAACTTTTTCTGCCGTCTGCTTTTCTAGACAGCGAAAATGGAACCATTCAGAGCAGTTGGTGCACTGAACCATTTCGCTGTTGTAGAGGCCCATGCAAATACAAAAAAAAAATGTTTTCTCTTATAATGACAGTCTTTTTCTTCCTCCAATTAATATTTATGCTAAATGGAAAGTTGGAAAATTCTTGTTTTGTTAGACATTCGATGAGGTGACCCCGCATTGATCCTTGCTTAAACAGTAGTTTTGTGGGGTTAAAGCCCAATCCTAAAGCTACTGCAAAGGCAATGGCAAACAAACCACATTCAGTTCCTCCGGCTTGACGTTGCACGGGGATGATATTGAACTTAATGTTTTTGCCTGTTGGTTTTAATATGTTTGCTATTTGTAATTTACTCTCTTTGTCAATATCGTTATAAAAGCTGTCGAAAACGTATACGGTCCCTTCTTGACAGTTAAGATTTGAAATGTCAACCAATGCCCTAGGCCGGGACTGCCGCGATGTAAAATTTGTATCATATCATTTTCAACTTTTTTGAAACTGGTGACGCGTTGTTTATTCAGAACAGATTTAAAGCCTTCTATCTTTGGATCAGTGAACTGTTTTTTCATTAGAAATTGCGCTGCATCTATAATTGTGTCATTTAGCATTTTTCTATTTTCTATGTCTGCTTTGTCATTATCATGTAGAGTATGCTTACCAACCTTCAGCCAGACGTTGTTGATTTCCTTTTGAGCAGTTTTATCTTTTGATTTACCCATTGTATCAAAAGTTTGCATTATTACTTTGTCTTTTTGTACAGTTTTGGAATTTTTATTACATGCGTTATCTTCAGACTTAAAATGTTTTTGTTGGTTTTGAAGGTCGTCTGAGGCCTTTCTGTTCTTTCCAGATGCTTTTGATTTTGCACTGGAAAAGTTCCAGAATGATTTTTTCGTTCCCTTAGGGCGACCCCTGCAAAAGAAGCAACATATTCATTCATTCATTCATTCATTCATTCATTCGCAATGTATCTTTAACAGCATGCGAACTTCTAACCAAATGTTCAAAAATATATATTTCAAAACCAAAATCAAATTTAAACTCATTTTTATTCATTCAATCAATTACAGCCGAAGATACTTATAAAGACAAACATATACGTTCAGCAACACGGTTAAGCAAATGCACCCGTACTGTCACAGTGAAAATGCCCACATTTTCGATCAGCACAAGAGATCAAAATCAATAAATAAACATATAAATATAACAAGCATATACGGGGAATGACTAAATCTTTGTTCATGATTATGACTGGCAATAAGTATTAAACCCGTAAACCGCTATACCAGTCGACTGGTAATAGCCGATTTACGTTTAAATGGCTAATGCCAGTCGACTGGCATTAGCCGATTTACGTTAAAATGGCTAATTCCAGTCGACTGGCATTAGCCATTTTAACGTAAATCGGCTATTACCAGTCGACTGGTAATAGCCATTTTAACGTAAATCGGCTATTGCCAGTCGACTGGTAATAGCCACTCCGAAAAAAAAAATGTCTTCACCCTAGATATTCACACGCCTAAATCTTTTCCTTATATTTCTAAAATTTCAACAAATTTCATCCAAGTCAATTTTAAAACCTGTGAATGTGTCTGACATTGCTGGATGAATGGCAAAGAGTGTATACCCTGATCTAGGTCTACAGCGTGTGCTCATACATTATGCCTCGATTACATTTGCCCCGGACGCTGTACGATTTATTTGTCTACGATTTTCCGTACGATTTTTACATTGTATACGAGCAACGTGCGATTTCTTGTACGGGCTTTCGACAACTGACCGGGGCAAAGCCGTACGGAGATCGTGCGGAGATTGAACGGAAATCGTGCGGTCATCGCTGTTTCCGCAGTCTCTGCACGGAAATCGTACGGAGCCCATGCGGCGACCGTTCGGATGCCGCGCGGAGACGGCACGGTGACTGTGCGATCGTCGTGTAGTTTAGGACGACCAGGACTCCTTCTCATGTTCTGCCTTAATTGCAATCGCAAGTGCGCCACTCTGAGGCTGAGTGGTGGTATCAGTGCCAATTTCGTATTTTTTTTTTTTTTTTTTTTCACTCGTCTGAAGACAACTGTTGAAATAAAAGGAACAGCTGAAAATGACCAATATATACTCATCTGGAAAATGTTGACCTTTCGCAAGGCCGCACGGTCATGGGGCGGTCGCTGTGGGATTGCCTCAATACAACTGCTTTATATCTAGCGACCTAGCGATAGCTGCGCCGGGTCCGTACGATTAGCCCAAGAGCTTACAATCATCGTACATTTTTTTTTTTTGCCCAAATGACCATCTAAAATCTTGCGTAGTAGGCACGATTATCGCGCGGGCTATGTGCGGTGCCCGTGTGGGGGTCGTACCTACGGGCTTGCGTTTTTTTTTTTTTTGTTTTTTTTTTTTGTTTTTTTTTTTCTTCAAAATTGGTCATAGTATGGAGTTAAACAAACCCGTAGAGGTTAAGGCGACCTCGAATCCGTAGGATAATCGCATTGTCTACGGCGGCCTCCGCACGGACGCCGCACGGAAAGGGAGATACTGGCATCATCTTAAGCCAAATGTAAACTAGGAATTATTGTCCAAATACACACATACAACCTGGAATTCATTGTTACCGGCCATTGCTGATGCCCATGACTTGGTATCCTTCAAGCAGTGTCTCTCAACCATTTAGTGCTGATTCTACAATTGGTGCATACTGCAAGTATATCGTTCCTATTGATATTCGGAGCAGTGTCAATGGAGCGAGCGCCCATACCCATTAACGATCGCTGTAGCCGTATTGGTCTAGTTCAAAGGGGTGGAACATGGCTGGGCCAAATATTTTCAATTTCTTTTGCCTGCTACCTATCGGTATCTTCGAGGTGTCCTATCTTTCTTTTCATTTCTTGCATAATGAGCAAAAGTGAATGCGTCAACGTACTGTGTAGATTAGATGTAAGTATGGTTATTTGTTCCAATCTCCGTCTCACCTCAGAAAGACTGCGATTGCGAGCAGACTGGTATGGGTGAACTTCGTCGTTGATATATGGCATTTCACATTAATACACACATACACTATGATATACATGTTGTTTATTTCTTGGTGTCCAATGCTTTCAGGACCTGCAGACACAAATAGTTGACATCGGTTTTGTCACGTAACAAGCCGAGATAATTAGTGAAAATGTGCTTCATCGCTTTTATTCATTTCCGGAAGGTTTTACATGTCTAATGCAGCAGAAGAAGACTTATGGCTCCTAATCCCAGCAGGCATACGACGTTGACACAACGTCGTTTCAACATTGACTCAAAGTCAAGCCGTTTAATCGGCGTTGTTTCAACGTTGTGCGCCTGCTGGGTATAGTTGTTCTATTCTGACAAGACAAAATGATTCCTGTGTGAGCGTACCGTAATTAGTATAAATAATCGCCAGCACAACATCATTGAGTTACGTTATTGCCCTAAATATTCGGACACTGTAATTGATGCACAGCGTGATAAAAGAGCTCTTATGCCATATGCGAACAGCGAAAGACCAGATAAGCATGCGCATTCGTGCAGTCGGATCTGGATATTCTCTGTTCGTTGACATATACTACAGTATCCATTAATTCTGTAAGCGGACAACGAAGGCCCAGATCAATGCGCAGGCTGATCTGGACCTGCGTTGTCCGCAAAATGCATTAGGACCCTTTTCGTGCGTTGCGCATCGTATAGTAATTACAGTAAATATTCGGGCAACACTATCATAATTAGTCTAAATATTCGATTTGTTAGAGTTTGGACAATTTTGGACAAACATATTAGGTTTGTTCCGTTTAAAATACATTAACCGGCCCCTAAAAAGGTTATGATTAACCTTTATCAGTTATGTAAAAACATTGAAGTAGCCCCTAAAATTAACATGCCGAAGTGTCAACACACACGAACAGACCTGGGCTATCCGAAGAGAGAGACATAAACATCAATTTTAACGGTTAAACCCCAAAGTCGGGCAGAAAATAGTCCTGCGTCAAAGGGGTTTGCGCGGACATTTTTATATTTTGTGAAGTTGTCATTATATACCCAACACGAAATGCTACCGTGTGGACGATGATTGATGATCGTCTGTCATTACTGACAATGAGCAATCCTAATCAACTGTGTGATGTGTTATTATTTGTGTGTTCTAAGATGGCTGATGAGACCAGTCTTAGCTCTAAACTGCCTGTTGCAGATAGAACAAGAGAGGTCTGAGGAAGAAAGCTCTGTTGGTGATGCCTTAGCTCTGGCTTTCCGCTGTGCACATTTCTGCCCGGCTTCGCTGATTCTTTTTGCTTCGTATTCAACGGCTTGCCAAAGGACTGAACCACTTCCATACAAGCTGTCTTAGAAAACTTCTAAAGATCAAGTGGCAAGACAGGATTCCAGACACAGAAGTCCTGAAAATGGCAGGGATGCAGAGTGTACATACTCTTCTGAAATTGGCACAGTTAAGATGGACAGGCCATGTTACCAGAATGCCTGATGAACGTTTGCCAAAGAAAAAACGCTCCCATGGTGGTCAGAAGAAGCGATACAAGGACACCCTCAAAGCCTCCCTTAAAGAATTCAACATACCAACAGAGTCATGGGAACAGACTGCACAGGATCGTACAAAATGGCGCGGCCTCATAAGAAGGGGAGCTGGTGAAACATTTTTTTTTTTTTTTTTTTTTGTACCTTTAGTGGTAGCATTTTGTGTAGGGAACACGATGTGGCTCTATACTCTGTAATTAGTCTAAGTATATATATTTGGATACCGTCCGGTAACAGCCCGTCGCATTCCGACACAGTACTGTATCTTCCCGAAATATTCCTACACTGTCAAGTAATGACCCTAAACATTCTTACACCTTAACCCGTTATCGTATGGAGATCTCTTAAAAGGTAATTGGCAAATATTGCAGACTCAGATCAGACCACAGAACGCGGCTTTTGATCAGGGTCTCCGCTGTTTGCAAATAGAATATCTAAATCTCATAGCCGGGCGTACCTAAAATTGAAATTGGACTCTTCCAATACATATATAGTGTGTGGAGGTCTATACAGTGTACAATGAGTTAACTTTTTTACATATTTATTGTTAAATAAAATTTGAACAGTTTTGAAAACAAGAGAATAAAGACTGATTAAAAAGATTGAAGAAAATATTAAAGAAAGCCAAATTAGCAGACATTATATAATTGAGTCTGTTGATGACAGTAATGTAATTAGCAGCACTACTGACGGCTCCTGGTACGGCTTGAGCGATATTCTGTTTTCAAATGGGGCGCGTACACCTTCGAACATGTGCGCCAAAGGAAGACTCAAATCTACCTGCGCATCCGTACGCACTGATCATAGTCTTCGTTGTCCTCATGAAGAAACTTTGCATCCTTGGCTATCCGAAATGCGCTCAGAGAAGATTCTGATCAAACTGCGCGAATGAGCAGGCTGATCTGAATCTTCGCAGGGCGCACATATCTGAAGGTACGTTTTCTGATGTTACGGCTCATTTTGTTTTCAAACTGTTCCGTGGGTTCACTGATCTCAAAGGAGCAAAAAGTATAAACTACACTGTGGTAAAGTACATATGTACGAGGTGACGTTTACGGCCGCCACACCGCCACTTTCCATTTCACAACTGACAGGGCTCATTGCTCTAAAAGGACCAGAAAGTATAAACAACACCATGATAAAGTACAAATGTACGAGGTGACGTTTACGGCCGCCACACCGCCACTTTCCATTTCACAACTGACAGGGCTCATTGCTCTAAAAGGACCAGAAAGTATAAACAACACCATGATAAAGTACAAATGTACGAGGTGACGCTTAAGGCTGCCACACCGCCACATTGCACTTGACAACTGACTGCGCTAATGTGTTTAATACGTGCTGGCTGAAAGAAAGACAGTGTAAACAATGATCTTCTTTGTTATAACGGCACTTTCCTAATTACTGAGGATTATCTGCCAGGCGTTAGAATGATATTTACAATGAACATGATTTGATGACGAAAAGAGACATTTAAAAGTCATTTTACAAGGAGGGTTACAACTTTTTACAGGGCTGAGCTCTTAGTTTAGGATTAAGATGCGGACTTGAACAGTAAGAGAGCATCTGAAGCTCTCAGTTGTATCGACAGTAATAGCAGATATAGGAAGCTGGTTCCATTGTATTTCTCGGGATAAAAGGAGAATCTCTTTATGTCTTTGTATGTATATGTCTGCATTTTCCTAAAGCAGTTTGGATTTGAACGTATTGTTCTGTTATCGACAGGGAAAAGGAAATCTGAGGGATCTATTGCTACTTAGTGGTGGATAATCTTATAAAGTATTATTAATCTGGTTCTTAATCTACGAACTTGAAGTGGTGACCAGTCTAGGTCTTCAAGCATTTCTGTATCGGAACTTGTATTGGGAAATCGATTTCAGAAAACCCTGCGGCCCGGCGCTGTGCCGTTGGGGATCCCGGACACATAAGGAATGCTCCAGCTTGGGTCTAACGAGAGCCTTATAAGCATGGTCCTTTTTTTTTGAGTTCACTTAAAATTTCTGCGTAGGGATCCCAATGGTTGGTTGGCTTTGGAAGTTATATTATTTATGTTTATCCCATCTAAGATTTGACTGTAGTGTACGAGTAACACCTAGATATTTGATAGAATTGGTTTTCCCGAAAGAATGGCCATGGAGTTTATAAGCTCAGAGAATACATAAGTAAAGTTGATTGCTTTTTGTTTTGGGCTACACTTATAACATTACATTTATTGAGATGGAAACACATTGTACATAAACCAATTTTGTTCCCATCTTGTGGCTGACCCAAGATCCTGCTTCTTTGTAAATTATACTAGTCTACAAAAAGTCGTAGAGTGGAAATAGATAGGTATTCAGGAAAGTCGTTATACATGTATATATCACGTAACGTCGCTTCTCATTGGCTGGCATTTGGTTTTACGCAGCTCACAGCACTTGTCGCTTTGTGCAAATAGTACATTTTTTAACAGAAAAAATGAATAATTGCATTAGAATGTGGATAACTGCATTCAAATTTGTCATTTGTGGAGGTAAATCTGCGGTTTTACGGTCGCAAATTACGTTTTACGGCTCCGCTGACCCCTAATTGAACCAGTGCACAACAAAACCTACAATAAGACCTATGTGAACAGCAAAGACTCAGATCAGCCTGTACATTCAACCAATACGGCAAGGGTTCTCTTTTATCCCTCTTTGGGTTAGGGTTAGTGTTAGGGTTAGGGTTAGGGGTTAGGGGTTAGGGGTTAGGGTTAGGGTTAGGGGTTAGGGGTTAGGGTTAGGGATTAGGGGTTAGGGTTTGGGTTTGGGTTTGGGTTAGGGTTAGGGTCAGGGTTAGGGGTTAGGGGTTAGGGTTAGGGTTAGGGGTTAGGGGTTAGGGTTAGCTCTGGGGTTAGGGGTTAGGGTTAGAGGTTAGGGTTAGGGGTTAGGGTTAGGGTTAGGATTGGGGTTAGGGTTAGGGGTTAGGGTTAGAGGTTAGGGTTAGGGGTTAGGGATAGGGGTTAGGATTGGGGTTAGGGCTAGGGTTAGGGTTAGGGTTATTTTTTGGATAGCCTGGAGGCTGTACATGCGACCATCGAAGACTCTGATCAGACTGCGCGAATGCGCAGACTGATCTGTCTTCGCTGGTCGCACAAGTCATATTGCAGGTTTTGTCGTGCGCTGGCTCATATTATTAAGAAAACAATGGCCCCAGGGCAGTGTTTGGGAGATGCCTGAGCTAAATGGGATGGCGTCAGATATATCTTCTTCCAGAACAACAGTCTGAGTACGCTGGTCCAAGAAATCAGCAATCTAATGAAATTAAATGATTGTGGTTGGGTTTAATGACACATCAACCCTTGTGGGACATTTTGTGTTGTCTCCCAGAGAAAGGGAGAAAAGAGGTAGAAGAGATAGCAGAGGAGATGACAGAGGGGGATATGAGGAGAAAGAGGAAAATGAAAGAATGTGGCGAAACAGATGAAATAAGAACACCCCCTCCTCTACCCTTACCTGCAGCAAGGACAGCAGGCCTTGTCCAACTGTAAGCCAATATCAGTTGGGCGCCGCGGTTACGTAAGATACACGACACCTTCGCCTCATCCAATCACCCCCTTAATGAAGTGCATTGTTGTGAACCCCACAGTAAGAAAGTTAGTAGAGGGGATGTCTATGAGAATTTATCAAAACCTTTAGCAAAACCCATTATTATGATGTCAGTTTAGAATTGCTATCAGCTGACTGAGCTAAGTCCTGAATGAAGGAGATATGTTGTGTTTCACAGGATCGGAAGGACCGAAACCCGTGCTGAAAGTCATTCGGAATTTTTGAGTCTTCAAGATGCTACTACGATAATGTATTCACAGAGTATACAACAGATACAGATTAATGATATGATCAAACGGTTCCTTTAGGAACAGTGTAAGCTTTAGCTTTCTGGCGAAATAATGTGCACAATACACTGGTTAACCGCTTAGAGACTAAGCCTGCCCAGTAAAGGTATGGTAAGGTAAACTGACCGCGCACGACATGACTCCATTGGGTTGACTGGGCCGTAAAATCTCAACACAAACAAACATGTCTCTCTGAGTAGTTAGGGTATATACGGTAAGGTTACCTTGCAGACAAGACGTAAACAGTTACAGTGAACCCCCGTTACAATGATAGCATTTGTTCCCAAAGACGGTGACGTTAAAATGAATTTGCTGCTGTAAAGCGTCCTTAAACGCAGCAGAATGATATCTAAGAAAGAGCATGCTTTATTCTTCACAGAACACATGTTTTGAATATTTGTTAGAATCGCCTCATTGAGGCGATTCTAACAAATATTCAAAACATATATTTATTGAACTATTTAATAGAATTGTCTTGCATAATTTCTTTTTAATTGTCACCCCTTGAGCAAAGGGGTCTGAAATTCTCAAATCAATAAAAATATTATTATCTTTCTTGAAATTTCAGCTTATTCTTTAAAAATTCATTATTTTTTTAAATGTCAATTCTTAAAGAAATATATGTAGGGTTTAATTATTTATTTGAGTCTCATCGTGGTACACAATATATACAAACATAAAATCAGAATTCATATTAAAACGAGGCATCATGTCATTCTATAAAGAATTATAAGAGATTATTTATGGCATAAAACAATACATATTTAAGATATAAAATATGCATACATACACAGACACCGGCGTAAAATAAATAAATAAATAAATCACATAGTAGCTCTGGTTGCGACCTCCTAACCTCTCTCTAGCTCTCACTCATGCACCACTCTCACGCCCACACATATGTACTAGCACTCATTGATAAATACTTCAACATAGGAACCACCTTCTCTGCTTAGCACGATTAACATGGTTCACCTGTCCCGGATCAAGCAATACCCGACACCCCCGAAACTCCAGGTCTAGGAACGAGCGGGTGAAAAAAATAACGCTCAACATAGTATATATACATATATCACATATGCCAACAGTACAGACAGTCCACATGCGCTGGCGCAATGTGACATTTATACCGTAGAAAACACGAAACCACTAGCTCCTATGCCGACTTGGTCTCGGAATGGGGTTGGGGTCACACACAGAACCGGAAAAGGCCAAAGAAACTGTTAGACATGCCATAGAGTACGTCTAAGATTTACACAGATAAAATGCCCTTCTTTGTAAAATATTAAAACAGGTTTTTGCTACAAATCTTATCATAGATTGATTGGAGAATAAAAATACCATCTTATTTTTCTTCTGAAATGTATGAAAATTCATTTCAATAGTTGAGGCCCTACTGAATAAATCAAATCTGAGATCGTCAACTGTTCTCTGAAAATTACCATTTAGCAAAGTGCTAAAATCGCACTTCTATTTATTAAGAACGTCGGTGGTGCTAGTCGAGGTAGACCCATCCTGGTTAGTGACCTCTTGTGGAATGCTGTTACTTTTGGAAGCATGAATCCCTATTTTACCGACAGATTTCTGTTTTGGTCAACATTACATTCGCTTTCAAACTCAGACTAACGAGTACCAGTGAAAACGCTTAGCTCGCTGTACCGTCCTGTCAAAACCCTTATATTACGTAAGAATACATACTCGGTTTTCAAGCGAGCTTTTTCACTTTGCCCAGAACTTTTCAGCCATGTGCTTTTAGCTCGACTTAGTTTAGCGCACATGTCGGCGTTGTTTCTTATATCCATGTACTTGTATCATGACACTTCTTCAATCTTACTGTTTTCTAGCATCTCAAATTAGCTATTAAACGAGCTTTTAACAAAAATATTCCATATATTTCTATTTCTCTTTTTTCTGCTATTCTTTACAATTTTCTTTATTTAAGCCCTCATTTTTCTCCAATCAATATTTTTTAACAATATTTCTCCTATCAGTATAAAACTAGAAATGTGTCCACAGTGCACCGGTGCCCCCGCCCCGACCCCTAGCCCCGCCCAGGGGCATGACCCTGGGGCAACGGTACCATACATTAAAAGGTCTTGATGTAGGTAAGTGTTATACAAAGTTTCAACTTTCTAGCCCAGAAGGTATAAAAGTTATTAGCTGCAAGAGAAACGCGGACGTAAATTTTCACCTAACCTTGCAGATAATCTTGCACGTACGGACGTAACATCACGGTGAAACGCTATATGCCTCACTCCTGCCAAGGCAGGCGGGGGCATAAAAATGGTCGTTATCATCTAATCAGTAAACCCCTATCGTGAAATCAGAGACACAGAGGACTCGCTGAAACTTCAGAAGGATATAGATAAATGAAGATGTTGGGCCAGGGAATGCGGTATGAGAATTCAGCCAGTCAAATGCAATATAATGCAGATAACTAGGAAGTGAACAAACAAGTTTGAGGCTTCTTGCACTTTAGAGGGTAAGGTCCTTGAAGATGTGGATTCCATTGAATACCTGCACTATATAAACTTCCTGTAGATTTTACGGTAAATACTGGCAACTGGCTGCCAGAGCCTTTACCGTAAATTTTTACTGGGGCCCGTAGAACTTTCGCAGGAATTTCCTCTTAGGATGGGGTAAGGATGTGTAAGCTTAAGATATGGTGCGGTAGCTCACATCCCTACTATGTCCTATACATTACCTACCTTGCCCTACACTGCCTTACCATGCGTAATTATTACTGTAAATAATCTACAGGCGTCCGTAAAATTTACGGTACATGTAATGGCAGCCATTTGCCAGTATGGGAAACTCGAATACTGGAAAAACTAAAATGGGAGTCTCTCAAGAAAATGAGGAGAGAGAGTAGGCTGATGTTTTTTTTTTTTTTTTTTTTTTTTTTTTTGTACAACGGTCTAAATGGTGCTGCCTCAATTAGGCGCAGTAGAAACAATCACTCATTGACTTTTTAGACCCCCGCTGCAAGAACTGACATTTACAAGGACTCATTCATCCCTCAAACAATCATAGATTGGAATGCCCTTCCAGATTCGATTATTACCTCTGCTGAAGGTACACAGGATTGTGTGGCTAGGTTTATCTGTCTTGTGAGAGGTAGGGACTAACTTCCCATATCACAGGTCCTGGTGAATGAATGTCATTAGACGTATCAAAAATTCTTATTTTGATTCTGATGAGTATCTCTGTAGCTTCAATTTGAGCCACGACATGGAAAGGTGTCGTCGGGGTAACTGTAAACAGTGGGGATCTGGATCGCCCGATGGGACTGAACGGTAGGGCACGATGTGTTCAGTGGTGCTCGGTGGTTCTATAGGCGGACAGTGAAGAGCCTGATCAGATTTCGCTGATGCGCAGGCTGATCTGGACCTGCGCTGTCATATTGTGCCCGAAGACAGTTTTGCATGGCGCCGCCCTGCCCATTTGTTGTCTTACTTAGGACTTAATTCATAGTTTGTCATACTTCTATGTTTACAATATACTCTCTTATAAGTACATGTAGTATACTTGTCTGCCACAGCGGATTCCCGGACCAGTCTGCGTGAATGCGCACGGAGGTCCGAATCTTCGCTGATAACACGTTCCTGTATATATTTCAGATGAACGTTGGTCTGTATGAATATAAGTTGATAACAAAAGATATTTGACCATTATACATGGCATAAAATCACATAGTACATATACGAGGGCGTGTCAATAAATAACCAGCCTATCCCATTTCCGATGGACCGAGACGGTCACGATTTTCATACTTTGTTTCAATATATGTTTTATACATGGGTACAAAATTGCACATGTATCGAGTAATTCTTTAATAAGATATTGAATGTCAAACATGGCTAGTGATGCAAAGGCATGCTTTTCATCTAAAGTTGAGTACCGTGCTGTAATTCGGTACTTGTATTTAAAAGGTAAAACAGGCAAGGAAATACACGGCGAGTTAGCCGATGTTTATGGGTCTTCTGCACCATCTTATGCTCAGGTTAAATTCAGGGTAGGGGAATTCAAACGCGGTAGAACGTCTTTAGAAGATGACGCCATGTCTGGACGCCCACTGGATGCCATCGACGAAGAAATGTGTAAGAAAGGTCGGGATCTGGTATACTCTGATAGGCGAATTCAGATGGAAGAAATAGCGCAGGCATTAGGCATTTCACATGGTAGCGTTTCAACAATCTTACATGATCGTTTATGTATGTGCAAGCTAACAGCCCGTTGGGTCCCCAAATCCCTTAGCGATGAGCAAATGGCAACCAGAGCATCAGTATGTAGCGCCTTGTTGAAGCGTTTTAGGTCAAAATGATTTTCTTTTGCGTCTGGTGACTGTAGATGAGACTTGGGTTCATTTTTATGAGCCAGAGAATAAAGCTCAGAGTCGTCAGTGGGTAGGGCCTGGGTCCCCGAGGCCAAAGATGTTCAAGATGCAACCATCTGCTAGCAAGGTGATGGCCACAGTATTTTGGGACGCAAAAGGCGTTATTATGTTGGACTTTTTACCCAAGAGAAGTACAATAAACGGAGTGTACTATGCAAACTTGTTTGACCAGCTGAGAACCGCCACCCGTGAAAAACACCGAGGTAAACTCTCTAAAGGTGTTTTGCTGCAACAGGACAACGCGAGAGTCCACACTTGCAAAGTTGCAAAGGATGCTGTAGAGTGAAACGGATATGAATTAATACCACATCCTGTCTATTCGACTGACCTAGCTCCTAGCGACTTCTTCCTATTCCCAAACTTGAAAAAAGAATATCCGTGGACTTCATTTCCGGTCTAATGAAGAAGTCGTGACGGCAGTTGAGGAGTGGGTCAATGGAAAGGACCCTGACTTTTTCAGTTCTGGGCTGATGGCACTTGAACACCGTTGGTCTAAGTGCGTCACACTAGAGGGCAATTACATCGAATAAGAAGAGGTGGATCTCAACCGGAAATAACTTAGGCTGGTTACTTATTGACTCACCCTCGTATTTTACTTAAGATTTTATGATTCTGACATAAAAGAAAAACAACAAAAAACGTTTTAAGCAGAAATGGCCGCAAACTTACGCGCCCAATGAAGGCTCGGATCAGCCTGCGTATTCGCGCAGTCTAATCAGAATCTGCATAGGGCACATTTAAGACAGCCAAGGACACAAAACCTCCCAATGCGGACATGGAAGACTCCGACTAGACCGTACGAATAGACAGATCGATCCGAGTTCTCGTTGGGAGCACACTACGACGTTATATGACAACACATATATTTTATATGCTCCTACGACAATATATGTCAACAGTACGATAAGATACTTATTCAACAATCATGGGCCATTTTTCATGTGCACAATCATAATTATAGTACATGTGTATATAATAAGTATCATTATGATGTTATGATTCCGATACGAGCATACACTAGAGCAATAACGTCAGAAAACGTACCTTCAACGGGCGCACCCAGCAAAGACCCAGATCATCCAGCACACTCGCATATTCCGGTCAGTCATCACCTGGCACACTTTCGACAGCTAATGACGCTAAGCCTCCCCATGTGGTCAAGACTGGGCGGATAGGGTTACGGTTACGGTAAGGGTAAGGGTTAGGGTTAGGATTAGATCCGCCGATCGGAATCCTCGTCATGCTCACATGTCAGAAGGCATGGCCCCCACGTTACAGAAAAAAAAAACAGAGAGAGAGAGAGAGAGAGAGAGAGAGAGAGAGAGAGAGACCCAGTAAGCATTCTACATAAATCTATAGCGGACCGTTATCGGCCCGTGAGCTACCCTGACGGGCCGATAACGGCCTGCTCAGATTTATAAAGAATGCTATAGCTGGGGGAGAGAGAGAGACCCTCGAAAAACCAAATACTGAGAAGGGAAGTTGATGACATAGATACGGGGTCGTTGATGTTCTGCGGTTAACGAGAATATTGACTGGACTGCGCTGAACCGCGGTTCGGTCTGTATCTTCGTCATTCGTATCATAACGTCATTCATCATCTAATATAGTCAGTGTGATTCATCCGCTGATATAGTCAATGTGATGCGAATGCTTATTTGGGCCCTGACAATGGTTTACATATTTAAAGAAGATTCGTCTGGGGTAATAGTCAGACTGGAGTATGACTGATTCAGAGTAATTGGTAGAAGATAAATGCGCTCGTCTGCGCACAGTCGATGCCCTATCTAGCCTGCGCGGGCGCGAGTGGTCTGGGTCTCCGCTGATTAAAGAGTGGTTTTTGCTTTTTTTTTTTCTTTCAGTATATGTAATGTTATATATGCATCGTATAAAGTACATGTTCATTGCGGGCCTGGAGGGTCCAGACGAGACTAAGCAGATGGTGCTGGTCTGGGTCGTCGATGCATGCATGTCCTCGTAAAGTGCCTTATAGTTTCAAAACATAAAAACACATTGTTAGCTGCGGGGACATCGACCACGCAGTGTTAGTTGTCATGCGGGTCAGGATCACCGCGGTTCGAGTGCAAATCGTTTGTACCGTGTTTCTGAACTGATACATTGATTGTGTTGTGATTTAACGACATTCAACCCTTGTGGGTCATTTTGTGTCGTCTCCCAGAGAAAGAGAGAAAAGAGATAGAAGAGATAGTAGAGGAGATAAAAGAGAGGGACAGGGAAGAAAGAGGAACATGTATGAAAGGAAAGAAACAGAAGAAATAAAAACATTCCCCCTATATCTTTACCTGTTACAAGGATAGCAGGCCTTGCCCAACTGTAAGCCAATATCAGTTGGATGCCCCGGTGAAACAAGATACATGAAACCTTCGCACCACCCAACCACACCCCTGAACTGATACAATCGATGGATATTATATTGTTTTTATTTAGACACAATGTTGTTTTGTTTTATCGCTTCGACATGCAGATATAACTAAGTAGCAACCTTACCTTTTATATTGTTTAATTCCATTAACATGTATTGTTAAATATCCTTAAATAGTATCAAATAATATTAATAAATATTCCCATTCACAATATTCACAGCTTGACACGACAATAGGTCACATCAGGTAAACGTGACCACACCTAAAGTGATGATTGGACAAGTTTTATTCACAGGCCGTTGCATTTGTTGTGACTGGCTGTTGGAATTTATAGCTGCACGCTTTTCTTGCGCCAGTTTGACTTGGAATTTTGTGAATGGGTATACCTCGCTGAGCGTGAGAAATTACTACTACCATTACTACTGCAATGTATAATGCTGCTTCCCTTTTCCAACAATTGCTCTATCCTACTACTACTATAACTACAACAACTACTACTACTACTGCTGCTGCTGCTACTGCTGCTGATTTTTGGTTGATTATTCTTTAGAATCTGTTTTATCTGCAATAGGGTTTATGTAGTGATAAAGTTACAGGGCTTTAACTCATAGTTTGTCATACTTGTATGTTTATAAGACACTCTCTTGTATGTATTATTTCATGCAGTTTGTAAATGTGTTGGTATGGCGATGAGCTGTACTATGCTCGTCAAAATAAAATCTATGTTATGTTATGTTATCAATTAATGATCATGACCTTTTTTTTCATGACCTAACGACTTTGTCATTTTTACAGTCCAATCGGTTTGCACCATTATTAAATAACTGTACCAGCTACAGTCATCTGATATTGTATGTGCTTTCTCCCTTACATGGACTCAACACTGCAGTGCTATTTATGACCCTGACGCATATTTCTCGGTCGAATTACTTTGTCATTTTACGCAACACCAGCTTTTAACTTCATTTCTGATTAACTGTAAAACCTAAAAATCATCAAACCTGGTATACACTTCCTTCATAAATGGAAATCAAACACTGCGGTGTCATTTTTTGATCTTGACCTATATTTCATGCATCCTCAATCCTAAGATTTAGCACCATTTCTGAAAATCCATGTGACCTACAGTCATTAAACATGGCACACACTTCCTCCCTAACAGGGATTTAAATACTGTGCTACCCATCACGAAAACATACCTATATAATTTTGACCCCCATAAACCCCACTTTTATATAGTAAAACTAGGGTTTACAGGGGTATACATTATTTTTTTCTCTTATTTCGGCGATGCGGTTCTAACGAGTACCCACAATCTATGTTTTGAGCAGAAATATGAAAAATAGAATTTTTATCTGAAACCTTTCAGTTTTTGGTAGTGAAATTTTCAATATTTGAATAGGCGTGTTTTCGTAATGAATTTTCTGACCATGACATCTAAATGACAGTCCAATGAGTTAGTCATTCTTTATACTGATCATTGCTCTCAAGTGTCATTCTATTTAGAATCTGTATCTTCACTACAACTTGAGTTAGTGTCGTATGGCGCTGTTAACGTCTCCCCGTACTTCTAAACAGTGCAGTTTATATTTACTGGTCCTTTGCCTACAATGAACCCATTTTCCCAGTAAGCATTCTACATAAATCTATAGCGGGCCGTTCTCGGCCCGTCAGGGTTGCTGACGGGCCAATAACGGCCCGTGTAGATTTATAAAGAATGCTTACTGGGTTATGGTTTGTTGTTTTACATCTCTTTCAACATTAGTTAAGTCATATCGAGACGCCAGCCGAGATCAAGTCAAGTCAAGTCAAAAGTACTTTATTCTCTCAGAGTCAAGCATGACGTCAGAGGAAATGGAAAGTACAAAGTTGCAGTTAAGACGATTACCGTAATTTCATAGTAATATTGATAATAAACTGTATAATAACCAGGATAAATTCTAAAAGTTATTGCAATTCATTATAGAGACCCAAATCACAAGTGAATGTATCCTGGCGGAGCAGAATTGCTAGCGTAGCACTCACAGATAGATAGAGAGAGAGAGAGAGAGAGAGAGAGAGAGAGAGAGAGAGAGAGAGAGAAATTCTGATATTTTCATATTTCTGCTCAAAATATAGATTGTGGGTACTCGTTAGAACCGCCTCGCCGAGGCGGTTCTAACGAGTACCCATAATCTATGTTTTTGAGCAGAAATAAGAAAAATAATGTATACCCCTATAAACCCCAGTTTTACTATATAAAAGTGGGGTTGAAGGGGGTCAAAATTATATAGGCGTGTTTTCGTAATGAAAAGCAAAGTGTTCGTTCAGTTGTGACAATTTCGATGGACGGTAGCAAATATCCGGAAACTATGCTCAAGCTGTCTTTTGGCACAATCAAGATGGAGGTCTGTGGGAATAAATTTTTGTATGCTTGTTCGTAACAAAGAATGTGGACATGTTTACTGGGTTAATATTAAATATTCGATCTCTTAAAATTATTTATATAATTTATTCGATCTAATAACAGGTCTTGTCAACGAAAATAACAGCTACTCTCTAATTTAAGATCATATAAGAGGGGTTTACAATAATCGTTCAGAAGATGTAGAATATTTAAAAAAAAAAAAAAAAAAAAAAAAAAAAAAAACTCTCGCGAGTTGTTTGCTTTACTGAACGCAGCCATGGGTTGTGCTCAAATGTGCAAGCTACTGGACTGACTGAAGCCAGATATATGCCTCGCGGGAACGAAAGTGTATATAAATTGGTCCTGGTCACGTGACCAAGAAGGCCGCCGTGCCCATATATGATAAAAACACTTTAAAAATCTTCTTCTCCAGAACCATAAGTCAGATGACCTTGAAACTTGGCACACAGGAAAAGGGACGTGTCCTAGAAGGTTTATATAAGTGGTGATCCTGGGTTGGCCTTGATCTATTTTACAACAAGGTCAACTTTGTTCATTTAGGCTTTTACATTGGAAAAACCCGCCCACACTTTCAAAAATCTTCTCCTCTGAAACCGCTGGACCGGTTGAAGTCTGATTTTATATGGAACATTTATGCCTCACGAGAATAAAAGCATATGTAATCGGTCCTGGTCACATGACCAAGATGGCCGCCATGCCCATATATGGTAAAAATAATTTGAAAATCTTCTTCTTCAGAACAGTCAGATGACCTTAAAATTTGGCACACAGAAAAAGGGACTTGAACCCTACAAAGTTTTTTTTATAAATGATGACCCTGGGTTGACCTTGATCTATTTTACAACAATGCGACTTTGTTCAGTTAGGCGTTAACATTTGAAAATCTTGAAAAGAATTATATAAAATCAAAGTTCAAGAAGACAATTCTGTCAAAATTGCTTTACTTCCCTTCTGAAAAGGGATCCATTATAAGAGGAAAGAAATTGCCCCACCCCCACATCCCCACCCCTACCCCTTCGGGAGCAAATTCTTTACTTTTAGGGTAGACCCCTTTTCAGCAGAGGAAGATGTGAAGGAAAGCAAACAGGAAAATATAAGTACATATATCCAGGAAATGCCACAGTCGCAGAGTACAGCCTTCCCTAGGCAATAAAAGAAGAGATGAGAAACAAACAGTGACAATACAAACGTGACATATGAAACTACAGAACTGCAACAGACAAACTGCCTTGGAACGGTCCGTAGAAAACTACTAGGGCCGGCCTTAAAAAATGTTGGTTTGCTGTGCTTCTACCTACCCACCAAAACTGGCCCTACCCAAAAGCTTTTGCCATTCTGGAGAAAATATTTTTTTTTTTTTTTTTTTTTTTTTTTTTTTCTTAAAAAGTTTAAAACAGGCAGACTGACATTCACTACAATCTTTCTTTTTATCATAAATTTTATTTTCTGTTGCAGATAATGTTTTGCATCACGAAAACACGCCTATTCAAATATATAGAAAATTTCACCTCCAAAAACTGAAAATTTTCAGGTAAAAAACTCTGATATTTTTCATATATCTGCTTAAAACATAGATTGTGGGTACTCGTTAGAACCGCCTCGGCGAGGCGGTTCTAACTACCCACAATCTATGTTTTTGAGCAGACATAACAAAAATAATGTATACCCCTGTAAACCCCAGTTTTACTATATAAAAGTGGGGTTTAAGGGGGTCAAAATTACTTAGGCATGTTTTCGTAATGAAATATTATATCTTTATGGACAGCATTTTGGACCATATACTGTCTACAGTAAAAGAAAAGTTATAGCTGATTCAAAAAATAATAATAATAATAATAATAATAATAATAATAATAAAAATAATAAAAAATAAAAAAAAATAAATAAAAATAAAAAATAAAAATAGACCTACTCTGAAATTGATGGGTAGGAGCACAGCAAACAAAGAATATTTTAAGGGGCTTAATTAGTTTTTACTCGCGCGAAACCTGAAAAATCGACCAAGTATATCGTCCACTTAAAATATAACAATTTACATGCTTTGACATACTATTTTACACGTATTTAACAGGCCAATAACCAAACCCAAATAAAAAAAAAAGTTTGAATTTAAAATAAAAGAAAACTAGGTACGGATGCACAGACTCCTGACACTGAGCAAGGATTTTTTTTCTTGAGATTTAGCCCTCACATTATTAATGAAATTTGTTCAGTTAATTAAAAATATAGATCGACTTTCGGTGAAGTTGATGTCGACCCGCCCCCTTCCCCCCTTCCCCACCCCCCCGCCCCCCCCACCCCCCCCCCCCCGATCATAAAATGTGGTAAAATTTCAACTAGTCTCTCATTTTTGAACATTATGGGACGTCTTAAATGGGTTAAGGGGACTGTCCCAGGTTGGGGTGGGGGGTACTCTGAATTTTGCTTGCTACATAGGCTAGGACTATTCTTTTGGGTTTAGAATTTTGAATTTTACTTTTTTTTACTTTTTTTTTTCTTTTTGGTGGGGGTGCATTTGCAGATATTTTTTTGTGTCACTTTCAAATTGAATATTATTTGAGGTCTGTGAAAATTCTCGGTATTTTGGGGTATTGTAAGAATCAGGGTTAGAACCTTCTGTTGAACTGATAGTTGTTTTTATTTAGTTTTAACAGCTCTATTTTTGCTGTGCAGCAGTTCAATAACATTAAAGTAAGAACGGAGCTGCTGTTGGAAACTGTTTGAAAGCACTTATATTACTAATACAATCACTATACAGGAAAAATAAATGAAAACCATACTTTAAAAAAAAAAAAGAAAACAAGGGGTCGGGTTGGGGGATATTGTTTTGGGTATGCTAATATCTGCAGATAATGTTTGGGTATGGCTGATATACCAGATATGTTTTTGGGGTATGGCTGATATACCGTATATTTTTGGGTAAACACTAGATGCTTGGGCCCAGCCTATGCAGACAAAATTAAGAGTACCCTGCTGGGTGGTAGACACATTTTGTTACTTCCTGTAGACAAGTCCCTTTCGAGAAGGGATCTACTCTAAAAGGAAATACTGATACTGATTTCCAGAAGGGTGACAAAAACAACTTGACAGAGTTGTTTCCCGTGAAAGTGTGTCCAATCCCTTTAAGGTCCTGTGCCAGCTAAAAAGCGCTCAGTTAAAGGCCCCATATTCCTTAAAAACAGTATTTATCCAAGAAAGATTTGATAAATCGATATATGATATTAAAACAATTATAAAATGTGACATCTGACAGCCTGTAAATATTCAGATAGTCTTTCGTTTTTGAACTGGGTCAAAAATGAAATGACTTTTAATCGTATCTCTGAATTAATGTTGCCAACATTATTTTGATACGATAAAAAAAAATCAAATCATTTCAAGAACGAGAGACCAGGCGCACATTTTATGATTGTATTAACCCTTGTCCTGCTGAATAAATTAAGACACCACACTCATTTCTAATTGTCAGCCAATCAGATTACTTAATCCAGATTGCTGATATAAATTCACATACTGAATGACAAACAGTGTAGATAAATATCAGTTGGACTGATCTGGATCTACACTGTTTGCAAAGGCAGGGTATATCCGGGTTCAGCAGGACAAGGGTTAATATCATATATCAATTTATTAAAACTTTCTTGGATAATAAAATGTCTATTTTTGAGGAATATGGAGCCATATACTATCTAAAGAGCGCCCACATAGAACCTGATTAGACTTGCGGAAGCTGATATGGTCTATACTGGGCGCACATGTTATAAAGTAAATTTTCTCACATTGACGTGTGTAAGGGATAATATTCTAATTCGAAGCTGTGCAAGTAAAATGAGTCGGTGCACAGCATTTCCTACAAGATTGCATGTGCGTCCAGCGAAGACTCTGATCAGCCTGTGAATCCGTGCGGTCTTATCAGTCTTTGCTGCCCGCCTGAAAACGCTTCTGATCATCGGCTACCAACAGAGTGCTCTGCAATCTTGTAGGAGATGCTGTACCTGACTGCAATGTATATCGTGGCTGTGGTGAAGGATATAATGAAAGTGAAAGATGGATGACTTAGGGAATAAACTGCATTTGTTGCACACTGCAGGGGAATGATAGCACTTGATACGTTAATAGGATCCTGCCCAGCGGGCACACAACGTTGAAACGTTGATTCTGGTGAGCTAAATAATAATAATAATAATAAAAAACAACAAGTATAATTGATGAAAAAAAACAACAACAAAAAAAAAAAACAACAACTAAAAACAAAAGAAAAAATACTGAAAAACAATGAAGAACAAAATAAAAACGTGAAACGATAATATCCGGCCATTATCGTGTGGTGGACAGATAATTCTGACAAAGCTGACGTAATTTGCCTATTTGCAATCCCAAACCACAACATCAATGCAGTTACCAAGACTGGTGAAAATCCACTGACATTTACTCAAGCTATCGTCCGGAAATGAAAATACGGACGTGTGGCAGCAGATAACTCTGTCAAAAATTGACGAAATTTGCCAAAACCAGATCTCCACAATATCAATGCACATACCACGTTTGAAGAAAATCCATTGACATTTACTCAAGTTACCGCCCGGAAACAAAATATGGACGTGTGGCGGGCAGATAACTCTTTCTGAAAATGTCGAAATTTGCCCATTAGCAATCTCAAACCAGATTTCCACAATATCAATGCATATAACAAGTTTGGTGAAAATCCATTGATGTTTACTCGTTATCATCCGGAAGCGAAATACGCATCACGAAAACATGCCTATATAATTTTGACCCCCTTAAACCCCACTTTTATATAGTAAAACTGGGATTTACAGGGGTATATATTATTTTTCTTGTTTCTGCTCAAAAACATAAATTGTGGGTACTCATTAGAACCGCCTTGCCGAGGCAGTTCTAACGAGTACCTACAATCTATGTTTTGAGCAGAAATGTGAAAAATATCAGAGGTTTTTATCTGAAAATTTTCAGTTTTTGGAGGTGAAATTTTCTTCATATTTGCATAGGCGTGTTTTCGTAATGGGATGGACTGACGGACTTACGACGGACGGATGTCCGGACATTCTAACGAATGGATAGTTATGTGGCTACCATCACTATTTAGCCTACTTATGTGTCTAACAAAATAGCCACGTTAAAAAAAAAAAAAAAAAAACAACAAACATTAGTCACATAAAAGACTGACTTTATGTGGCTAACGGAATAAATCCCATTCAAATACATTGAAACTGTTCACAATTCTCAGCCACCTAACTACCCATTCGTGTGTACGGACGGACGGACGAAAACTTGCACGCCTAATTCGCGGCAGGTGCGACAAAAACAGTGCGTGTGTGTGTGTGTGTGTGTGTGCGTTAGTGTGTGTGTCTGTGTAAATCATAGTTAGTCGATCAGTCGTAAATAAATAAACCACTTTCAACTGACCCTTAAACTGTCCTTTATTACTCAACAAATCACTCCTAGAGCTGAGTCATTTCTTTAATACAATTCCAATATGTATTAAAGAATAGCAATATCTTAATGCTCCCCTCCTAAGAGTATTTTCTGCCAGAATCTGTATTGTCCATATCAGAAATGTGCCACTGACTGTGGTGTCTGATCAGGATCTACAGTTTTTGCTCACAGTCAAAAATCATCTGTATCGTTGTGAACAGTTCAGACTGGGACCGGTCGCCACAACAATGGCGTCTGAGGGTGGTCTCCACTGTAGGCAGCACACATACAGATTCCTGTGATGTTCATTTAACACTCAGATTTAACTCTTAAACTGCCAGTCACAACAATTGTCGTCTACTTTGTCATCTGCTTGTGATTTTAAAAGTCATTTCTGCAAACAGTGTGGACCCAGATCAGACTGCTCCTCTAGGAGCAGTCTGATCAGGGTCCACGCTGTTTGCCTGTATGCAAAAATAAGTTTTAAAAATTTGCAAGAACATTCAGCAGACAACATAAACAGACGACATTTTCAGATGTAGGTTTTCTTGGCGTTTTAAGGGTTAACATGATGATGCGTGTTTTAAAGAGTTTGATCTTGGACTTCAATATTTGATATCATCTGCACATAATTTGGTACAGTAAATCAACATCAACACGAAATAATCTTTATCATGTATTAACATCAACGTTTCGCCATCACGGCTTCTTCAGGATGTAATAAACAACAGATATAGATGATTTCGCGCACGAAAACGTAACGTCACACAAAAAATAGCGTCAATGTACAATAAAGCAAGTTATCCGGGGCACAGCAATTCCCACAGTACACAAGTATGCGACAAGTGAAGACCAAGATCAGCCTGCGCATCCGCGCAGCCAGATAAAAGTCATCACCGGCCGTATAAAGGATATATATGATCCCAGCCTTCCATAGAGCGCACAGCGAAGACCCAGATCAGACCGCGCGGATGCGCAAGCTGATCCGAGTCTTAGCCGGGCGCGCATGCAAAATTATTGAACAGCCGCGTAACGGAGGAGACCAAGATACCAATATGTCGCATAGTATAGACCCAACCAGGCTGTGCTACCGCGCAGACTGAAAAGGCATAGACACGGACCAGCATCCACGGGGCCAGCCGTACCCAGACACAAAAGCAGATTAGCAAGACAAAATACTGGATCAATGTTGATGCAAGTTATTCCTATAGCGCATATTAAGTATCATCTGCACGTAAGACTTGTATAGCCAAGCGGTCCAGGCGCGGTTTGGACGCCGCTGACCGCTGTATCTGAGCATGACCTTCACTGTTTACATATAATAGAATTGTAGCGTGGAAACTATACGGCGTCTGATCGTGGTATTCACTGTTATGCATCTACCTTAAGTCTGCAATCATGATGACATGAATTAGAGTTCCGGACTTCCTAGGTCTACATATACAGATCTGTCGGTCGAAGCGGCTTTAGTTTGCTTTTAGTTACACCAAATTTTTGGAAACCTTGTACTAATTATGACTAGAGAAATGTGCGAGCAGCGGCTCTTGGTCTAAATTATAACAACTGATCGGTTTAATTGTGCCGAGTGGATTCTTTTCTTACACCAGTCCTTTTCCAATAGAAGAGGTGTCTGGTTAGTGTTTACTACATGTATTACCAAGTTCTATAGAAATTCCTGAACGAAATGCAAATAGTGTGGACCCTGATCAGACGCCGCCTTCAACGGCATCTGATCTAGGTCTACACCGTTTGCCAATGTCGTTAATTTTCCAGTCATAGTGAAAGGGAAAAAACTCTTACAAACTATTTTAGTGCACTGTATTCTTGGGCAGCATAAAATGGGTCAACGTACACGTGAATCATAATATGTGTACATTTTTTTGTATATATAACATATATACTTTCCTATACTATCCTATAATATACTAGCAAATGAGGTGGGGGGGGGGGAGCATGGGGGCATAGTACGGATGACTCCAAGTATATGTCTTACCCGCTTACCCGACTTTTTTTTTTTGCGGGGGGGGGGGGGGTGGCGGGGGGGGGGGGTGGGCGCAGGGGGGAAGGGGGAGGCGGGCGGTGATAGTACGGATGACCCAAAGTACATGTATATGTCTTACCCGATTTATTTTATATGTATATGAAAAACCCCACTTTTCAAAGAATAGACTTGTCCAAGTGATAAGGATAAATGAGTATAAAAAATCAAAGTGCAGTATATGAATAGGTCAACATTTTAGACGGTCAAGTATACGATTGGGTCTGATTTTTCAAAGGCCATGTATATGAATGGGGTGGGTTTCGAAATACTAGCTCGCACATTAGTACCTAGTACCACAATTACCCTCGTTACCCTTCTTCCCCCGCCCCCTCCCTCCCCCCATCCAACCCCACGAGCTGACATTTCAAGAGACCAGATTATGTTATGATTAATTATTATTATTATTATTATTATTATTATTATTATTATTATTATTACTATTTATAATTATTACTGCCCAGTTGTGCCTAGTAGCTCTTCTACCCCAATGAATTAGATGAGCCCAGCTGTCGGGATAGGTCTCATTACTGCTTACGAAACTTACTTTAATATACTTTAATCAAGGAGTGTGGATCCTAATGAGATGTTCTGAGGCATCTGATTCGGCTCCGAACAGTTTGTAAGTGGTTACTGGGGGACGCTTGGCACAAACGGGTTAAATATCACCAAATATACGTGGCCAAAAAAGTTAGGGATATTTGTATGTACGGTAAAATAAAAGAAAACTAAGACATATCTGAAATCTGAAATTGATATATTTGATTACATCATTTCATTTACAGACAAAAATCCATCCGTTGGAGTCTGTAGCACTAGATGTGAATGAGAAAATTTGTATGGAAGATCACTAGGGTCACCAATAAAACCTCACAAATCTGTCAATATCGCGTATGTCCACCTGTTGCATCTAGGCAGGCCACACAACGACGACGCATACTCCTGATGAGTCTGGCAATCTGTAGCTGGGGTATCCTCCTCCACTCCTCCTGCAAGGCTGCGCCCAAAGCTTGGAGCGTTCTTGGTCGTGGAACTCTCTGTCGTACACGCTGGCCGAGAATGTCCCAAACATGCTCGATTGGGGACAAGTCAGGGGATCGAGCAGGCCAATCGAGATGATCCACATCGTTCTGCTGCAGAAACTGTGTACTATCCTCGCCCGAAAGGTCTTGCATTGTCATCCTGCAGCACTACGTGGTACCATAAGACTTCCTCCTCCATTCCGGTCATGTTCAACAATGGCGCAGTTCGCTGTGAAGTCGATTCCGCACGGTTTGAACAGACACTCTTATTCCAGTTCTTGAGAGACGTTCGCGCAGTTGTTCGGCGCTTACTGGAACAAAAGTGTCTGTTCAAACCGTGCGGAATCGACTTCACAGCGCTGGACTTAGAGCTCGGCGACCTTGGGGTGCCACATTCCCAGAGACATAGACAAGCCAGGCTAGCGTGGATAAGGCAGCATCGTCGATGGACTAACCAACAATGGGCGACTGTACTCCTTACCGACAAGTCACGGTTTCTGCTGGATATGCTTGACAGACGACGTCGCGTTTGGCGTCGCAGAGGTGAGAGGTGAGAGGTACGCGAACGCTACATCAATGAAGTGCTACAGCCGGTTGTTCTGCCTTTTGTTCAACAACACCACGTAGTGCTGCAGGATGACAATGCAAGACCTCATCGGGCGAGGATAGTACAGCAGTTTCTGCAGCAGAACGATGTGGATCATCTCGATTGGCCTGCTTGATCCCCTGACTTGTCGCCAATCGAGCATGTTTGGGACATTCTCTGCCAGCGTGTACGACAGAGAGTTCCACGACCAAGAACGCTCCAAGCTTTGGGCGCAGCCTTGCAGGAGGAGTGGAGGAGGATACCCCAGCTACAAATTGCCAGACTCATCAGGAGTATGCGTCGTCGTTGTGTGGCCTGCATAGATGCAACAGGTGGACATATGCGATATTGACAGATTTGTGAGGTTTTATTGGTGACCCTAGTGATCTTCCATACAAATTTTCTCATTCACTTTTAGTGCTACAGACTCCAACGGATGGATTTTTGTCTGTAAATGAAATGATGTAATCAAATATATCAATTTCAGATTTCAGATATGTCTTAGTTTCCTTTTTTTTACCATACATACAAATATCCCTAACTTTTATTGCCACGTATATTACCAACTGTCAAAATATTACTTCATAAAAGATCGTTCCCAGTAGGCCCACAACGTTGGATCGGCAACGGATCAACGGTCGATGCGATGGCATCGACGTTGATTCGGTGTTGCTTCGACGGTGTTTGCCTAATGGTGTTTATACTAATAGTGCCCAAGACTCGAGGCATGATGAAATATTCGATATAAACATGTTTATGTAGCTTCTTCTTGAGCGAGCTACATTTGTTGGTATGATTTTTCTATGACAAATGTGTATGTATAAATGTTTGTTGTATTGTTTCTTGTCTTTTGATCTTGGATTCTGTATGTTTTTACAGCAATGTTGAGTTTCTCTGATAAGCTTACTAGAGTTTACTTGTGCAAAACTTTTATGTGTATGCATCAACCTTCTAGAATATGGTCGCTGCTGCCCCGTGACGGTCCTTTTGAGTTCAATGTATGTAGAAAATGGGTAATAGTTTAGACGCTCACAGGGAGGCGATTGCATTGTTCTATACCGTTACACAAACTTGCTACACCTAAATTTAAAGCTACTTATGTTTCTGCGAGAATCAAATGTATGGTATTATAACAAGAGGCCCACGGGCCACGGCTCACTCACCTGAGTGACATATAGCCACTCAGATATGCAGATGCTATGCAACATTTTTCCAAAATAAATACTATAATTGCAACTAATGAAAGGCTCATCATTTAAGCAGTTCTTAATTTTGAAGAAAAATATATGGGCATGTCAGTCAATGGAGCTGATCATTTGAACAAACTCTCAATCACATTTCAACAGTAGGATCAATGTGAAATTTGGTGGAAACTGACTAAGTGGTTTCTGAAGAGTTGTTTAAAAAATGCAATTTAACCATTGTCTCATATAAGTCTATGGGAGTTTTCTGTTGCCATGGCAACCAGACCAAGAAGCAGACTGGCAGACTTTTACCTGTTTTCAATTGCCCTCACCCATTTATCATTTATACCAAATTAGAATCCTACTGCTTCAGTGCTTTTGGAGTAGTCATTAAAAAAATCCCCTTTTATAAAAATTTAATATTGCCATGGAAAGCAAACGAAATGGCCACTGGTCATGAAATGCACAAACTGGGTAGACAATTACCAAATGATCAAAACTACCATCACTTCACTTCACTGCTTATGAAGAAAATGCAATTTAACCATTTTTTTCATTATAAGTCTATGGGAGCTTTCTGTTCCATGGCAACCAAACCAAGAAGCAAATCACCATAATTTTAGCTATTTTGAATTGTCCTTACCCAAGCAACACTTTTGTACAAAATAAGAGTCATATTGCTTCAGTGGTTTTGGAGGAGATGTCGTTAAAAAAATCTTTTTTTTTTTTTAATTTAATGTTGCCATGGCAACCAAACAAAATTGCCATTGGTTATAAAACAAATAAACTGGGTAGACACTCGTCCAATGATTACAGCTGCCAAATATGGTTCAAATCACTTCACCTGTTATGGAGAAAATGCAATTTATCCATTTTCCCCAGTATAAGTCTATGGGAGCTTTCTGTTGCCATGGCAACCAAACAAAGTCACAGATCACCATAATTTTAGCTATTGAATAGCCACGGCAACCAAACCAAAAGGCAAATCACTCAGGTAAGCTGCTAAAAATGACAATTTCACAGCATTAAACAATCTAATTGAACAGTTCAACTGGGATGATGTTATAAATGAAAATGTGAACATTGGCGACGCTGTTCATAGCTTCACTGATATAAATATACATATGAATTTCTGTAAACCTTGTATTACGCGTAAAAAAGTTGTTATTCAGGATCATGATCAACCTTAGTTTACATCTGACCTTTGACGAAACATAAGGATAAGAGATAGATTAAGGAAAACACTTTTTTAAGAACACAGAACCAGTCTGACCGATAATGTTTTATTAGACAGAGAAACAAAGTTAACAATATGAAGAAATACGCAAAGGAAGTTATTTAAATAATATCGAAAATGCAGTAGGTAATCAAGATACTGGATATGCAATTACCATATTTACCATAAGTATTCGGACACCTCAATTCCTTACCATATATGTTCTAAAATTTGAACCAGTACAATTCACTACCCGATGTTGTGTCTAAACATTGCTGGATGAGTTGCAAACAGTGTAGACCCAGATGAGACGCCGCGTTCTGCGGCGTCACATCTGGGTCTAAACTATTTGCTCAGGTCTGTCTGTCTGAAAACATATGGTAAATAGGGTAAGACTTTTTGGCAAGTTATGGGCAGATTTATAGGGGAAAAGGGAAGTTCTGTATTCCACCTTTACAGACAGGTAATAATAGCTATGCTCATACCAATATTGGAAAGGCCAATGCCTAAACCAGTTTTCTCTCTCTCTCTGTCTCTCTGTGTCTCTCTCTCTTCAGTATCAACAATAGATGATAGAAATGTTCTGATATCTAACTTTGAAAAGAACGGATGCTATTTTTGAAAATCTAGACATATATAGTTCAGATGTAGTAGATATTCTTCAATCTTGAAAAGTTAATAAAGCTACAAGACCAGATGGTATTAGTCATAGAGTGCTCATGTACACCTCCAAAGCAGTTGCTATATCCATTAACCAAATTGTTCAGTCTTTCTTTAAAACAATGTCGCTACTTGAGTCTATGGAAAATTGCTCATTTCATGCCACTTTTCAAAAAGGGCGATAAATCTAACATAAGTAGCTACAAACTTGTATCTCTGAGCAGCTGTACTGGTAAATGTTTTGAAAGGGTCGTTCATAAAAATTTATACAATCATATATTAGAGAATTCTCTTTTATATAAATATCAGTCAGGCTTAATTCCTGGACACTTAACAGTACATCATCTTATAGCAGTAGTGCACCAAACATGTCAAGCTCTAGAAAATTGCGATACAAGTTGTCATTCTTTTTTTTTTTTTTTTTTTTGTGATATATCAAAAGCTTTTGGTAGACTTTGGCACACGGGTCTTTTGATTAAACTGGAAGTTTACGGACTGCCTGGAGATACTTTAAAATGGTTTAAAAATTATCTTAAAGATCGTAGTCAGAAAGTTATCATAAATGGTGAGATGTCGTCTTAAAGATTTTTAAGTGCCAGGGTCCCTCAAAGCTCAGTGTTGTGTCCATTACTGTTTTTATTGCTTATAAATTATATAGCTGATAATCTTATAGATGTGGCCAATTTATTTTCAGATAATATGTCACTTAGTTATTCTTCTGTTGACCTTGCTGAAATTAACACATTTTGAACGAAGACCTTGAAAAATTAAGTCAGTAGGCTTGGTTGACAATTTTTAACTCATTAAAGACAGAAGTAATGATCATTTCAAATACTTTAGCAACTATGATATGAATTTGAACTATGAAAATAATAGCTTAAATGAAGTAGACAGTCATAAACTCATAGGTGTAATTTTGTCATCAAACAATTAGTGGACAGAGCACATCGATTCAATTATTGAGGCAACTTCTAGGCAGATATCATATATAAGAAAATTTGAAATTGAAATGCCAGTTGTCACAAACTGTTCTAAATAATCTATACTGCACTTATATTACTTCCAGTTCTTGAATATGCATGGTGTAATCAGGTAACTGATTCAACTAGGCTTGAACAAGTTCAACATTCAAAGACTAGTTCAGTCAAATCCAAATCTCGTGATTGATTTTACACTATTAACAAATGGTTCTCTTTTCTTTGAATATGGTGAAAATAAGGACATAATATTAGCTGTTCTAAGGCATGTCAAAGATACGCAAAGATTCTCATAGTTCGACAATTTGCATTCTACATGAATGATTATTATGCTACTGACATACTCAAGTACCAAAGGGAGGCTGGCATTGCTGTAAATCCAAATGTTATATTTTCTGTATTTGTTGTCAAAACGTTCTTCCAACTTCATGTGTAGGGAGAGGGCAATATAATGTTGTACTATCTTGTGTCCAATTCCATTGTTTAAATGACAATAAAATATGTTTAATCTAAAGAAATGTGTGACTAATTTGTCTAGAGTGACATGACTTTAGCGATACGATATGGGCCACATCAAGCAAAAATGAGGCACTGAAAGATTTAATTTCATTTTTAGAGCCATGCCATGCTGAAACATGTCTTCGGGCACAAGCATGTGCAACATGTGTAAATTAACATCATCCTACACATGCGCAAAATCTCATCCGGGCACTTGCTCTCCATTGAAACATTCAGTAGTATCTGATGATTCTGTTTGCAGATAACAAAGGCCCAGATCAGACAGCATGGATGCGCAGGCTGCTCTGGGCCAGGGCTGTGCGGATATGCCCGAAGACAAGTTTTAGCATGACTCTTATAATATAGAAAAAAAATGAAATTAAATCATTCAGTCCTGATTTTAACCCATTTATACCGAATGGACTCTTCTACCTTAACTCTTTGGATGGGTTCAATTCCAATAAAAGGGATGTCCTGTTATTTTTAGCATTACCATGTTTTATAAAAAAAAAAGAAAAAAATCCCGAATTTAACGCAAATAGTGTAGACCCTGATCAGATGCCACTTTCTGTGGCATCTGATCTGGGTCTGTACTATTTGCAAATACATGTCCTTTTTATGGGATGCTAGGCATAAATGGGTTAATTCATCATGCAGAGTGCTAGTGAACAGAGAAGTGTGGAGAAATCGAAGGTTTTTGATGTTGTTGATAGAAGAAAGAGAGATGGAGTTAAGGTTTCCAGGAACTCGTTAGAATAATAATTGACATCGCGTATGTAATAAGTAAATGCATTCTGAGAACTTACTGTAACTGCTACCAGAGTTAAAGCACACTATTTACCATAAGTATCTTGATAAGAGCGGGTACCATGCAGGTTTATATTTTTCGTATTTCTCCACTAAATTATACATTATGGGTATTCATTAGAAAAGAAAAAAAAATATCAACATTTTTCTTGGTTGGAAAAAAAAGCACCTGAACTTGCAAAAAAAAAACAACAAAAAAACTATAAATACTTTTTGGTTGAAAAAAAAGTACCTTAACTTGAAATAAAAATATATAGATAAATATATATATAAAAATATATATATAAATACTTTTCTGTTGAAAAAAAAAGCACCTTAATTTGAAACAAGATAAGTATAAATACTTTTTGGTTAAAAATCAAGAAAAATGCCTAACTGCATTATGGATGGGTTTTCCATTAAGGAATAAAGGTAACATATCACTTTGAAAAAATGTTAACCAAAAGGTACAAACCTTGGGCACTGTGCAACTGCTCTGACATCACTATTTTAAAGGATAGAATTTTTCGGTGAAAAAAAAAAAAAAAAACATCCGAAAATAGTTTTATCAAAAGAAAAAAAAAATGCTGATGCTGGTAACTGATGTGGTAATTTGTAGGTATATAGAAGAGGCTCAGCAACTGAAGCTACAACCTGCATAATATTAAAAATATTTCAAACCATTAAAAAGTTATGGAGTGCACAAGAATTTGGCTTAGAAATTCGTTAACTAGAAAAAGAACAAAGCAAGAGTTGTCATTCTTGCATGCGACACTCCTGCTTAACCTGATATATGTTCCTACCAAATATTATCAAACAGTATAGGAGTTATGGCCTGCACAAGATTTTTGTTTCAGGGGAGATAAGTACATAACGTACAAAGTAAGAGTTGACTCTCTTGCATGCGACACCTCTCTTCTGGTCCTTATATCTATGCCTCTATCAAATATTATCAACATATTTCAAACCATTAAGAACCATTAAGAAGAAATCTGCTTAGAAATTTGTTCAGGAGAGATATCTAGTAAAAAAAGAAGTAGAGAGCAAGAGTTGTCCTTCTTGCATGCGACACTCCAACTTGACCTGATATATGTCCCTACTAAATATTATCAAATTATCTTAAACAGTATAGGAGTTATTGCCTGCACAAAATTTTGGCTTCAGGGGAGATAAGCACATAGAAAAGAGAGTTGTCTCTTTTGCACGTGACAAGCCTACTGGTCTTCCTATTTATCCCTTCCAAATATGAAAGCAATCCACTGAAGAATAAAAGTAACATATCACTTTGAATAAAAGGTTAACCAAAAGGTTAACCTGGGACGACGCAAGACGTCCCCCCACCCGCCTGCTCGACATTCGTCCACCCGGATATCGCTAATTTAAAGGACAGATTTAAAAAAAAAAAAACAACAACAAAAACGTCCAAAAAGGTGCGTTTATTTTAAATAAGAAAAATATAAAACCTTTTTTGGTTGAAAAAAAAAAGAAAAAAAAGATATCACTTGAGTTTTTTTCATTTGGTGCTTTATCCAGAAGAGATGACTTAGCAAATTGTTGTCATGATTCAATGTAAAATCTTTTGTCGTAACTGCTTATGCACAAGGAAAATTTATTCTATTCATTGGTTTCCAAAACAAATTAGAAAATTTAAATTTTTCCGGCAAATTAAGCAAATTCGATAGGGTTGGTATACAGGAAGCAGGTTTGTAAGAAGTATGACTTGTTCAAATTTTCTTTCTCAACATTACAACGGAGACAAATTTTATGACTTGTGACTTCCTGTCAGGTTTCATTCTTACCAAGACCCTTCTGAAAAGTAAAAGGAAAGAATTTGCTCCTCTTGAAAGCAAATTCTTGCCTTTTCACAGTACACGCCTTAACAGATAGGAGACAAAACCGCTTGGTTTAAATATAATTTATTTGCAAATATTCCATGACACTTGTTAAACATAAGAAATAAGATCAGAACAAAAGTATGATTACTTATTTATGCTTAAACCATTTGACAGAGTTGCCTCCCCTGAAAATGTATTCAATCCCCTTAACAAAGAGGTATCTTTTAAAAGGTAGTTTTCAGGACATGTTTGACAGTACGGAAATCTTCAATTTACAATATAATCTACAAAAAATATATTACCATATTTACCCTAAGTATTGTGACAGACAATCTTGAGCAAACAGTGTAGACCCAGATCAGATGCCACGAAACGCAGCGTCTGATCAGGGTCTTTACTATTTGCCACTCATCCAGCAATTTTAGGGAAATCAACAGGTAAAAATATGGACTTGTGGCACAGTGTTACACGTTAGAATAGTCTTCATGAAAGAATCTATCAAACCAAATCTGTTATTTTCTTTGTTTGATGTGATCATTTTTTTTCCTTTAAGAATCTATTTGTCTTCCCTATAACTGGTGTAATTGGCTGCTGTAAGCGGTCGTTAAGCGTCACCCCGTACTTCACTTTAGTGTAATCTGTATTTTCTGTTTCCTTGGGATCACTGAGGCCATAGGGATTAAAAAATGAATTCCAATATCATCCAATCTTAGTTTTAGGAGGTGTGAAAAGTGTTGCACTTTACATTCATGTCCATGAACACTCAGTAAAACTGAGTCTGTTATTTTTGTTTATTTGATAGGTTTCTTTGTTTTCCAAAATACCCCTCCTTTCAGAATTCACTGTTCAAGCTTTACGAAAAGTATAATATACCTTATATTAGTGTTCATAAACAGACTCAATAAAACACAGTCTGCTATTTTCAGTTATTTGACATGTTTCTCGTCCCTTCTTTCAGCATAATAAGCAGTTAACCTTTCAACCCAAACCAATACCTGTGCAAACAGTGTAGATCCAGATGAGATGGCTCATAACGAGCCATCTCATCAGGATCTGCAATGTTTGCCATTCTGTTTTTTATTTTAGATTGGAACCCCTATTTGCATCAGTGGACAAGTCCAAATTTAAGAATGGAAGTCCTCTTCAGAGGCTCAGGGATGAAAGGGTTAATGTTTCCAATATTTAGGGTAAATAGGGATCATCTGCCAGCGGGCCTGGACCTTACTTTAAGAGTAGATGCTTTCATCTCACAAATAAGCCATCCACAAGAAAATAAGTGTTCGTGCGGCTGTGTCTATGAAAGCCCTGGTTCGAATAATTGATATAATTTAAGCCTTTTATAAGGGAGATAACTTTAGTGTCATCCTGTTTACTTTCCTGTACACCAAGTCTCATCAGAAAAGGGGCCTTGTTCTAAAAAAAGATTTTATAAGTTTAAGTAGTACAATGTTGAATTTTTACTTGTTATGTATGCATGAATTATACAAGTAAAATATTGTTTAACCCATTGAAGACTGGAGACCCCTAAACGAGTAACTGGCAAACAGTGCAGACTCCACGCAAACTCCCATGCTCATTGTTAATGTTGCTAATAACATGACGGGCTTGCTCTCCCACATCCTTACCATAAGGGGAGGTCATGTAGCAAGTTTGGTTATATTCCGCCCAGTGGTTTAAGAGGAGATCACGTGATGGACAGACGGACGGAAAAATAATGTTTCTCTCGCACACCCTTACCATGAGGGGAAGTGATGTAGCAAGTTTGATTGAATTCCCCCCAGTGATTTAGGAGGAGATAATGCGACAGACAAATGGTCAGATGACGGATGCATGGACAGACAGACATATAGAAAAATAATGTTGATTTCGCACTCCCTTACCATAAGTGGAAGTGATGTAGCAAGTTTGGTAGAATTTGGCCAAGTGATTTAGGAGGAGATATCGGGACGGACAGGCGAACGGATGGACAGACGCACATATGCACGCAGTTCAAGTTTAGGGGCTACCTCAGTGTTACATTTCCATAGAGATTGGGCTACTTTGGGATTAGGGGCTAGTAATGTATTTTAAATGTAATAAACCTGGACTTACCTCATAATTATGTCCAAAATTGCCCCTAAACCTTGGATGTTTGCCCGGACGGACGGATGGAGGTGTTAACAATATCCCCATCGCTTTTTTTTTAAAATGCATGGTGATGATTTATAATGCATAGACATTAGAATAATGTAGTATTTTCAACTTTCACCTATTTTTCTTTTTCTTTCTTCTTCTTTTTCTTCTCAACGGGAAGGGGATTGAAGCAAAAATACTGTAGCCCGAGCAGTTTGCTCCCAACCTCAGAAAATCTTGTAAACAAAGTTCAGAACATTACTTTTATCTTTTTAAAAACACTTTCCCATTCAACAGGTCATTTGAATATATCTATTATTTAATATTATTTTTCTTTCTATAGACGGGAAGGCGTGGGAGGGTAAGATACCCTGGCCTGGGCAGTTTGCCCCCACCCACACCCCGAGGCTGAAGATACCCCAGCCTAGGCAGCTTGTCTCACACCAATGGAAATTGGAAAAATCAGATCAGAAAAGTTATTTAATCATTTTAAACATAAATTTCTAATGCATAGAGATTAAAATTGTAGTAAGACCTGCCTTTACTATTTTTTTCTGCATGGGAAACGATTGGGGCCAAATGACTGTGGCCCTTGCTGTTTGCTCCCAACCTCAGAAAATGTTGTAAACAAAGTTCAGAACATTATTTTTGTCTTTTTAATTGAATTTCCCATTTAACAGGACATTTGAATAATTCCAATATTTATTATTACCTGTCTTTCTTCAAACAGGAAGGGGTGGGGGTAAGATACCCAACCCTGACAGCTTGCCACTCCCCACCGCCCCCCCCCCACCCCCACCTCCACCCACGCCCTGCAGCCAAAGAAACTAGGCAAACTCTGATCAGAAAAAGTGTTTTTTTCATCATTTATACATATTTCTAATGCACAGACATTACAACTGTTATACCTGCTTTTACCTATTTTTCTCTTTACAGGAAGGGGATTGGGGCCAAAATACTATAGCCCCAGCAGTTTGCTCCAAACCTCAGAAAATCTTGTCAACAAACATCAGAAAATTATTTTTTTGTCTTTTTTAAAACAATATCCCACTTAACAGGTCATTTGAATATTTTTATTATTTAATATTATCTTTCTTTCTTCAGACCGGCTCAGGTGAGGGGTAAGATGGCTTGGGCAGCTTGATCCCCAGGGGTGAAGATACCCTGCCTAGGCAGCTTGCCCCCACCCATGGAAACTTGGCAAACTCAGATCAGAGAGGTTATTTGATCATTTTAAACATAAATTTCTTATGCATAGATATTAAAATTGTATAATACCTGCTTTTACCTATTTTTCTCTTTACAGGAAGGTGGTAGGGCCAAAGTACTGTGGTCCAATGAGTTTGCTTCCAGCCTCAGAAAATCTTGCAAACAAAGTTCAGAAGATTGTCTTTATCTTTTTTAAAAAAATTTACCATTAAACAGGTCATATGAATCATTTGAATATTTCTATTATTTAATATTTAATATTATCTTTCTTTCCTCAGTTACTATGTTCAAATGCGCAGGTTGGTCTGGATAAAACAAATGCCTAAAAACATATGCATTTGACTCAATGTTTCATTTTAATGGGAAATGTTGGATAAATCTGATATATTTGGGATACCGTATTAACCTTAATTACTTTTTACTGTACACTTCTCTTCAACAAGTCAATTTCATTGTCTATAAATGTGTGTTAAATTGCCGGATGAGTGGCAAACAGTGTAGACCCTGATCAGATGCCACATTTTGGGACTATACTCTTTGCCCAGGCTTGTCTTTTGTAAAGTAATGTAATTTGATCAAATCAAACCCCTTCAGAAACCATTCTGTTTTAGTCTATTTTTATAACAATTATGCAACTACAGCACCACAAACTTCTAAATGCTTATTGTCAGTATGTGGATAAAATGATATTTCCATATACCACAAAAACCAGCCTGCATTACTTGAGCACTAAAAGCCATGATGTGTTTTTGTCAGGTAGTACGCAAACAACAACAACAAAGGACATGAAAAGTGCATACACCACAACCTCTTTATAACACGGTTCATTATAACATGGTTTTGGATATAACACGGTTCAAAGATGGATCCCCCAAAATGTATAGATTATATTTAAAAATGACCATAAATGGTCATTTTTCAATATAATCTATACATTTTTGTTTGGATATAACACGGTTGTTTAACTAACACAGTTTATGGTATGGAGCCCAACAATAATGTTATAAAGAGGTTGTGGTGTTTATACAGTCCGATCAGGGCACTCAGCATATTTTACAAGTAACCAATATCTGGTGATCAGAGTTGTTTTCTTCTTTTTCCTTGTATACTTGGGGAACAATTAACATCAGTACATTTACTAAGTCTCACATAATTCTAGAATGAAAATTCTACATATCACAGAAGTAAAAAGGACAATGTCAAGTCTTAACACAAGCTAACTTGCAGTATATAAAGACTGAAAAAATAACCCCTTTATGAGCATGATTCTGTTTCAAAATGTTTTTGATTGGTGACGATAATGACAAAAGTTGAATCAGAATACCATTTTTACTGATATGACCAGATATTTTTCTCTTTTGGCACAGCAATATAACCTGCATACAATATAGTTCCTGATTTCAGTCACAGAGAAAGTGATAAATGCTTAAATACCAAAAAATATGATACCACATCCGTCCATGTAAAATGAAGTTATATTATTTTAGTACCTCTTCTTCGGGAACAAATTTGTAAATCATGTGACTGTAAATGGCCATTTTAATGGTTTTTGGCTAATGACAGTTCATTGTAAATAACCAATTTAATGTTTACTAGCTAATCTAACATTTTTAGTTTGTTTTTTTTTTTTTTTTTTTTTTTTTTTTTTTTGCTTTTTTTTTTACTATCGCCTGTAAATAGCCGATTTAACATTGATTGGCTATTTACAGTTGACTGTAGATAGCCAATTAAATGTATTTTGGCTATTTACAGTTGACTGTAAAAAGCCACTCCATTTTATTTATTTTTTTTTCACAGAAAATTAACCTTGACCTTTCATTCAAATTGTCTATTTTGGAGACAATTTGAATGAAATTTCATGCAAAATAAGAAAAATATTCGATCCTGTCTGCTTTCCATTACAGTCATTAAGTTAAAGGGTAAGCATTCAAATTCAGACACTCTTGTGCAAAGTTAGTTTTCACCCTTTTTCATTCAGAGAATTTAATAAATAAAAATCATTAACATTTCCTAAACTATTTATGTTTTTTTTTTTTTTTTTTTTTTTTTTTTTTTTTTTTTTTTTTTAATACAACAATGAATAGAAATGCTTCATTCATTCGGACTATAGGCAACTCCTCCCTCATTTTACTACTTCGTATAGTCAAAAAGGGGGAATTGGGATATGCTTTTACAGAATCCTAAAATTATCATTATTGTTTATTTATTTTTTCATTTTTTTTCACATTTTAAATTTAGTTTTTGTGCTTGAATACTATGAAAGTGTATAAGTATAGTAGGTACCTGCAACTCCTTCTACAGTTTTAGCAAATCCTTCTGAAACTTTACCAGTGTTTTACCTATGGTCTGAGGATATGTATGTGTTTTTTACAGCATTCTGAATTCTTTTTTTTTTTCTTCTTTCACTTTTTTTCATATATTTAACTTAGATATTTTTTGTGCTTCAATGCCATGGAAGTATTATAGGGGGTAGATACCTTGTGAGCGCAACTCCTTCTAACTTTTAGGCAGATATTTCTGAAACTTTACAGGTGTTTTGATTACGGTCAGAAAATATGTATGTGTTTTTTTGTTTTTTTTTTTTTTTGTTTTTTTTTTGTTGTTGTTGTTTGTTTTTTTTCATTGTCTTCAAATGATTTTCTTTTACTTTTTTTCCATGTTGTGAATGTAGCCTGTGAATTAGCTTGTTATTAGATCTATATAAGCTTGTGTTGTGTTTGGCCTTGTAAAAAGACATAGGACGTGTAACAAAGGAGGGAGTGGCAACAAGCAGTTGAAATATCTCTTCTCCCATCATTTCTTTACTTATTCAATATATAAAGATGAGAGCTTGGCAACTCCCTTGCATTCTGGCGGAGATAGATTATTATTATAACATTGAAAGAATTTAGTCATACATTATGTGAAGCCCATGACCTTGACCTCAAAGGTAAGGCATTGGTGCAGGAATCATGTTAAATAAAACCTTAGACCTATAATTATCACCATAACAAATACCAGTGAAATCAATCAGTCTTTATAATATTAGCAAAAACTTTGACATTTGTATGAAAAGTATGTGACCGTGACCTCAAATCCATGCTCCAGCTTGGGGATGGTGCTGAGAAAAACTTCAGGTCTACATATACCATGCCAAATATTAATGAAATCAGCCAAAGGGTATTGACAATATAGCTATGTAAACTTTTATCCAACAAGTTTGACTTTTATATTTAAATTCTAAGGTCACACCCCGAGACAGAAATTTCCCTGAGTAAAACTTTAAACCTGTATCTACCATCATGCTAAATATAAATGAAATTTATTAAAAGGTCTTGATGACATAGTTATATAAACTTAAATGCAAACATCTTTATTTTTATATAGAAATTCTAAGTCTGTGACCTTGATCCCAGGGTGGGGATCATGCTGAGTACAACTTTAGACCTATATCTACCATCATGCCAAATATACATAAAATTCATTAAAGGGTCTTGATAATATAGCTATATAAACTTAAGTGCAAAAATTCTGACTTTTATATAAAAATTCTAAGTCCATGACCCTGGCCTTAGGGTCAGGCCCCGGAATGGGGATGGCACTGAGTAAAATTTTAGACCTATTTCTAACATTATGCCAAATATAAATGAAATCCATCAAAGGGTCTTTATAATGTAAGGTCTTATAAATTTTGACGCAAAAACTTTTACCCTAGTTCCACGAACATGACGGAAAGACAAACGAACGCACAAACAAACGAATGGCAAACTGAAAACTATACCTCACGACATACTTCGTATATCGGGGGTATAATTAGCCATATTTATAGAGAGGAAAGATATAGTAATCCATATATTAGTTATGACTGTTGTACTATTGTTTCTTTCTTCTTAACCCTTAAAATGCCAAGAAAATCTGCATCTGAAAATGTCGTCTGTTTATGTCGTCTGCTGAATATTCTTGCAAACTTTTCAAACCTATTTTTGCATACAGACAAACGGTGTGGTCCCAGATCAGACTGCTCGCAGTCTGATCTGGGTCCACACTGTTTGCAACAATCACTTTTAAAGTGACCGGCAGATGACAAAGCAGACGACAATTGTTGTGAGTGGCGTTTTAAGGGTTAAAACTAAAGTCTGCTAATAACATTTGCTGACGTTTTGGAATGAGATACTCAGACTTAACACCCTATAACAATGTAAAAGCATGTATCTCTGCAGTTTTGGATGAAAAATTATGTCCTTTAAAATAGCGATGTCCAGGCAGGCAGGCGTCGTCAGAAGTTTACATTTTGGTTAACCTTTTTTCTACGTTATATGTTACCTTTATTCTTCAGTGGATTGCTTTTATATTTGATAGAGATGAAGAAGAGGATCAGTAGGCATGTCGCGTGCAAGAGAGACAACACTCACTTTTGTCATTATGTACTTATCTCCCCTGATGTCCGAGGTTCACCTTTTGTTTATTTTTTTTTTTGCAAAATTATATTTTACCTTTATTCTCTAGTGGATTGCTTTCATATTTGGTAGGGATAAAGAGGAGGACCAATAGACATGTGGCATTAGTTTTCAACAGAGTTATAATCTTTGACTGACGTCAAAATTGTGATTTTGTGTCTTGAGAAAGGTTATTAACTTGTTGCCCGCAGTGTTGGCAATGCTTTTATAGAATGGTTATTCTCCTACAGGTGTTCGACAACTTTGCAAGAGACCAAGATGAGTGACTGTGGCAATGTGTTCAGATGTAATTTGTGTGACAAGATTTTTAGCTTGAAGAGCTTACTCACTCGACGAGTGCAGTCACACAGGTGAAAACCCTTTCAAGTATGAGATTTGTCTATGCACTTTCAAGTATCAGACTCTAGATCAGCACATCTAGTCACATGGTATGGCGGCATTCAGGTGTGAGTTCTGTGGGACTGAGTTTAAAACCAGAAGACAATTTAATTCCCATTCTGAGTTCTGTTCATCTGTTCTACCTATAATTCCTACTCAACAGGCTTACAATTATTAAGAGCAATTTGACTGGCCAACAGCGCTTTGAAAACGAGATTTACACTTTGATAAACCCAACAAGCAGGAATCCCTGAACATATAATCCTCTTCACGTAAATTTTTAAAATGACCTATTTTACCCATATTTATGACGTAAATATGACTTAAATTACTCACAAACTTGACATGAAGTCTTCAGACTTTATTCAATTTGCGAGTAATTTGCCAACATTTACCCATGATAAAATCCACAAAAATGAAAATCATCCCTTTATCCTGCTGAATAATTTAATTAGCCACACCCATTTCTGACTATCAGCCAATCAGATTATATCATATAATGTTTTCATTCAAATTCATGAACTGAAAGACAAACAGTGTAGATCCTGATCAGAGGCTTCTTCAGAAGCCATCTGATCTGGATCTACATTGTTTGCAAAGATAGGATAAGGGTTAATGAAGTTTTTGATAACAATGAAAGGGAAAGACTCAGTGAGATATCTGTGCAAATGATACAAAACTAACAAAAGGAAAGTTTGTCTGGTGACGATTTCCTGAAATATGTATTCTCGTGACAATCATGAACAAACAAACTTTGGCAAGAGTAGAATCTTTATATTTTATTTGAAATCGAGGCAATTCAAATGAGTACCAACAACATAATATCGAGGGTTGAGCGCAAGACTGTAGTAACTCAAACATATTTTTGAAACCCTTGTTTAGGGGCAACTTTGACCCCTTTGTAAACAATGCAAATTTAGGTGCCATTGCTCATGCGAGCAATGGCACCTAAATTTCCATTGTTTACAGAAAGAAAAGTTGTATTCTTCATAACGCCTTCATGGTGAGGAGATTAAGTATTGAGAAATACAACCGTCTGACTTGCTACAATCTTGCGCTCAACCCTCGAATTATGCTTTTATAAAGAAAATCTGAAGAAGAAAAATTGCTTAAGCATCATCATTTCTGCATAATATCATGTTGGTACTCCTAGTTATTGACTCAGTGAAGAGGTTCAAATGAATTTTCTCTAGGATTGTCTTCAAAATTAATCTCTTCTTATCTGGTGTATGAACTGCTACATAAAATAAAGCAGAATATTTTGGAAAGTCTTGATATTGTTTTTGAAAGTCAGTCTTTTGAATGAGAGTGTAGTAAACAAAGCAAGCCAAATGTATTTGATGATTTAGTTATATTTCAGATTGAACATATTCTATAACCTGTATACTCATTTACAAATAGTCATGCATGAAATTAACAACATTTATTATATACAAAGTAATGAAATATAGAGAATTTTTAATGAAATAAAATGCATACTTCGAAAAAGTTATATTTTCACTAGTGAAAATATAAAACTTATATTTTCACTCCTCTGAGCAGTGAAAAATTCAAGATCTGGAACTACTTTTTTCTTATTTACATTAATGGTCAAAGGGAAGCAACTCAAATTTTGATTTGCATCTCTTCTATCAAAAGTGGGAAAGTGAGTGGCAAATGAAATGGGAAAGTGAGTGGCAAATGAACTTCCATCCAGAAAAGTGCCAGGTTATAAGAATATGTACAAACAAGAGATTCAGATGGGAATCAACATACACCCTCCATGGTCATATTCTTGAAGCAGTTGAAAGTGCCAAGTACCTAGGAGTTACCATTGGTGAAGATCTCCAATGGAAAACTCATATAGATAACATCACTGCAAAAGTGTCAAGAACAGTTGGATTCCTATGACGTAACCTGTATAATTGCACCAAGGAGGTTGGTGAGGCAACTTACTGTTCCATCGTCCACCCTACCCTCGACTATGCATCATCTGTATGGGATCCATACCGTACCACAGATATAAACCATGTGGAGCAAGTCCAGAGAAGAGCGGACAGATTTGTGCACCGTAATTACTGGGACAGAACTCCAGGATGTGTATCCCGTATGGTCAGGGAACTTGGTTGGCCTCCCTTGGTGGATAGGCGACGTGAACACAGGCTGACAATGCTGTACAAGATACAGAGAGGACTGGTAGATATAAGCCCAGGGCCCATACTGCGTACCAACGACAGACACACAAGAGGGGGCAACCGTATATATCAACCAGCAGCACCTCAGCCGGTCTACAAATACTCGTTCTATCCGAGAACTATACAGGAATGGAACAGGCTGCCGGCTACTATAACAGACTGTCCAACTCTCGAGGAGTTCACAGCTGCCATCCGGGCCACTGATGCAGCTGTCTTCGTCGCTCTGTAAACAGCCACCCTTCATGTTTTTAACTGTACATAGAGGACTTTTAATGCTTTTAACCCTTTCTGGAAGAGGACGGCTGTCCCATCCTCCTAACAGGTCAATGATACAGTCTAAGAAGACTCCTGACCTTTATACGGAAGAAGAAGAAGAAAAAAGTGATGTATATAATAAAAAGAAAATTCAAATGTTTGTCGTGAATATGACTTTTATTTAATCTCGTGAAGTGAAAAAATGTATATTTCATTCATGCCTTTGGCACTCATGAAATATACATTTTTTCACTTCACTCAATGACATAAAAGTCATATTCACTCCAAACATTTGAGTATCCTCTATATATAAATGGGATTCTGAAAAAAAAAAAAAAAAAAAACTAAAAGACTTATATAAATCTCTTTGGCTTTTGACAAGTTTTGAATTAAAATTTCCTGGGACTGTATAAACTATAATAATATAAGCTTACATGTAAGAAACTGTATTTTCAGATATTTACGCCCAGGGAAGATTCAGGTCAGTCTATGCATTGGTGCAGTCTATCATTGTTTGTGTTGAGGTTTTAGGGCCGTGTCAGCCCATTAGGGTCAATCCAAGCACTGTCAGCTTACCTTACCAAAGGTTTTTCTAAGCAGGCTTAGTCCTCTAAGTAGTTAACCAGTGACAACTGCCTGTCTTGAATCAACGGAAGTGAAAGAATAACCATAGAAACTATTTCATAATCAATCTCCACGAAAGAATGTTGCGGGGATTGAACCGGCGATCTCCTGATCACCAGTCTGATCAGAATCTACACTGAACGCACTTTGGTAGCCAAGGATGCCAAGTGACAACAAAAATTCAGATGCAGATATACAGACTGATTTGAGTATTCAATGGGCACACATGTCAGACAGTATGTCTTCTCAGGTTACAGTTTATATAATCCCTTGTAGAATTGTGTACATTTTAACCCACTTAAGACTGAAGACCCCCAAACGGGTTACTGGCAAATAGTGCAGATCCAGATCAGACACCGCACCCACTGAAGACTGGAGACCCCTATACGAGTAACTGGCAAACAGTGCAGATCCAAATGTGGCATCTGATCAAGATCGCCACTGTTTGCAAATATGTTCAACCATTTTTCTTTACTGATATCTATACATACCTAAAATCGAAAATGGACTCTTCCAATATATAGTGAGGGAGAGTTTATTCAGTCTTTAATGGGTTAACGTTAAGACATCAAGTGGTGGCTCTTTCTATGTGCATGCCGTTATATGCTATTCGTTTTGGTTTTCCATTCATTATTAAGCCACTGAAACCATGGATTATTTAATATTACATAATGTAAAAGGAACAGCATACTAACATCCCGATAGTTTTGCTACCAAAACAAGAGGGCCAAGATGGCCCTGTGTCGCTCACCTGAGTACCAGACAAGTTTGGCCTTTCTGCTCAGGAGAAGCAGTTCCAAATACAGTTTCAAGATTATGGGTGTGGTGGCCATCTTGGATTTCTGATCAGAAGAATTTTAGCTATTTTAGCACATCTGAGCAAAAAACTCAAGGTAAGCTATTGTGATCAATCACCCTCTATCCATTGTTCATCATCCATTATAAACAATTAGTTTGTTAACACTAGAGGTCACAGTTTTGACCCAATCTTAACCCTTGTCATGCTTAACCCGGATATACCCTGCCTTTGCAAACAGTGTAGATTCTGAAGAAGCCAACTGATCTGGATCTGCACTGTTTGCCATTAAGTATGTAGATTTATAGCAACAATCCAGATCAAGCAATCTGATTGGCTGAAAATTAGAAATGGGTGTGGCATCTTAATTTATTCAGCAGGACATGGGTTAATGAAACTTGCTCAGAATATTTACCCCTATAAAATTTAGGTCAGGTTCAACACTGGGTCACTTAAGATCAAAACTATGCCACAAAATCAATCTTGTTAACATTCAAAAGGTCTCACTTTTGAAGTAATCATCATGAATCTTGCTCAAAATCTTTGTCTTGATGATTTCTAGGTCAAGTTTGAAACTGAGTCACTTGGGGAAAAAAAATAGGTCACCACACTGAATCAAAGGAAGACCTTTTAACACTCTAGAGGTCACTTTCTATTAACAATCATCATGAATCATGTATAAAATGTTAGTCATTATGTTGTTTATTTCAAATAAAAAACTGGGTCACTTGGGGGAAAAATTAAGTCACGGGGCCAAATCAAAGAAAAACCTTGTTAACCCTCCAGAGATCACACTTTTGCTCACCTGAGCCTTTAGGCTCATAGTAAGATGAGTCTTCTCTGATGTTTTAGTGGCTTTTCTTTTATTGATATTTGCCACAAACATCAGAGTAACTCCTGTTATGAAAATCAGGAATTTTCCTGTCCTGTATAAAATGAGGGTTTTCACCAAAATAGAGGCATGGAAGTTAATGTGTAAGGTAGACAGCCAGTAAGGATTATCAAACTAATATTTTATGACAAAAAATGATAATACTTGAATTTCGTAATAAATAATTGACATTTTGGGGTAACAAATTGGCTTTTACCTTTACAGTCTAGGCAACGAGGGTAGACTTTGACAGGTATAGTAGAAATGCTGGTTATGCAAGTTTCCAATGAAACGAGTTATTTAATTTATTGAAAAATGGTTTCTTTTGTTTATTCTAAACTTTAATGTTGTTTTCTCCTGGATGATATCCAGCATTTTCCTCGCCAAGACTGGCTGGGGAAATTCTGTATTTTCGATAGCTAAGTTGCTCTGACGGTAAGTGGTGAATATCAAAATAAAGAAAAGCTACTTTAATGTCAGAGTAGACTTGGACTAGGCTCATAGGTCAGCTTATATTATAGGTCCATCTGTCCTCACTCTTCAAACGTTTTCTTCTCAGAAACCACTAGGCCAATCAAAGCCAAATTTCATAAGGAACCTTCATGAGCCGGGTGAACGAAAGTTTGTTTGCAACATCTGGGTCATATGATTAAAACTTTAAAATCTTCTTGTCTGAAACTAGAAGACCCAGGCCTTTGATATTTGGTATGTAGCTTTATCTTATGGACCTCTACCAAGAGTGTCCTGGGGTCAAAAATGACCCCACCCCAGGGGTCACTTGTTTTTCATAGACTCATATTGGGAAAACACTTCAAACACCTGTTCCTCAGAAACCATTGGGCCAAACAAAGCCAAATTTTAGATGGAGCCTTAATAGGTAGGGGGAACGCAAGTTTATTCACCACATCTAGGTCACTTGACCAAGATGGCGGCCACATCGAATTATGTTAAAAGCCCTTTAATAATCTTCTTCTCCAGAACCAAAAGGCCAATGGGCCTGGGACTTAGCATGCGATATTGGAGACATAGGCCTGATAAAGTTTGAAAAGATGATTACCTTGTGTTGACCTTGACCTTTTTTATGGAAAGGTATATTTTTGTTTTACATAGACAAAGCTTTTAAAAATCTTGTCTGAAACTAGAAAGCCCATGCCTTTCATACTTGGTTTGTAGCTTCATCAAGTCATATTTTATGTGAAATGTTTTGCCAAATTAATTAAAGTTGAATTCCATATCAAGTTACAAAAGATACAGAGACCAAAGGCTTTTCAAATTCTGCCGGCTACCCAACCCAAATAGTCTCAGGTGAGCTACAGAACCATTGCTCCTCTGGTTTTGGAAACCATCATAAATCGTGCTAAAAATGTTTGTGTTGATGATTTTTAGGTCAAGTTTGGAACAGGGTTACTTGGGGTCAAAACTAGATCACCAGGCAAAATCAATAGAAAACTTGTTAACATTCTAGCGGTCACATTTTTGAAGTAGTCATCACGAATCTTGCTCAAACTGTTTGCCTTTGTGATTTCTAGGTCAAGTTTGGACCTGTTCACTTAAGACCTACATTTCACAGTCCAGTGACTTTCTTAAGTTTTTCCGTAAATGTTATTTAATTCGAAACTAGGTTACTTGGGGTAAAAAACTAGGTTGCCAGGCCAAATCAAAGGAAGACGTTGTTAACAGTCTGGAGGTTACATTTTTTAGGAAATCATCATGAATCTTGCTAAAATATTTGCATTGATGATTTTTAGGTCTAATTTGAAACTGGGTCACTTTGGGTCAAAAAGTAGGTCACCCAGCAAAATCAAAGGAAAATCTTGTTAACAGTCTAGAGGTCACATTTTTTAAGTGATCATTGTCTTGCTCAAAATGTTTGTCTTGATGATTTCAAAGTCATATTTGGACCAGGTCAATTATGACCTATATTTCACGGAACAGTGACTTTTTTAAGTTTTTCCATTTAGGTCAGTTTCTCAGTAACGTTGGTCTTACAGCAGTGATACTTGGCACTTGCATACATCTTAACATAGCCTCTTGAATGGTTGTCTATATTTGACCTTGACCTATATTCCACAGCCCACTGACTTTGTTAAGTTTTTGCATTTAGGTCAGTTTCTCAGTAATTATCTGTCCTACAGCCAGAGCTACTTAGCACATATGCATACATCTAAGCATGGCCTCTTGATCTCTATTTCATGGTCTATAAGGTATGCTGAATTGTCTTAATAATTTTCATGAACCTTGGTCAGAATGTTTGCCTGGATCATTTCTTGGTCAGATTCTCTAAGTGTTATGATACCCAGGTGAGTGTTACAGGGCCATTGTAGCCCTCTTGTTTATTTACAGGTCACTCGGATACATCCTACTCAGTTTTCAGTCAATTGGCTTTTTGGTTTACGAGAAGTTCAAAATAGATATGCAAGATGGTATCCATTGAAGACAATTTGCATTAAATGTCAAATCCATTTCCTGGGAAATATAAGAAAAATATTTCAAAATGTTATCTGCTGAAAATATTACCCAGAGTGCTAAGCATTAAGACATTATAATTTGAGGATTAACCCTTTTCATGCTAAACACGACATAACCTGTCTTAGCAAACAGTGCAGATCCAGATCAGTTGGCTTCTGAAGAAGCCAATTGATCTGGATCTGCATTGTTTGCCATTAAGTATGTGAATTTATATCAGCAAACTGTATCAAGTAATCTGATTGGCTGAAAATTAGAAATGGGCGTGGCATCTTAATTTATTCAGCAGGACAAGGGTTAAATACAGTTTGCAGTTTGCAATATTTAGAAGCCTAGTCATGTGAAAATATACCTTTAACCAATGGATGTTCCATTGTATCCATGTAAATATACTGAAAGGAAAAAGAAACGCAGGGTAGAGTTTTTTCCTTCTTATTTTAACCATTTTTTACGGTGTTTACTATAGCCATACACTTTTATAGATTGTCCTGTGAATGTGAACCGCGGGTATACGAGTCTTTGGTCGATGTGCTATCTACCCAGTGTGTGAAATCATTCAACCGTGCACTACACAGTGCATTGCACGGACAATACGGAAAGCCAAAATTTAGTGCAAAACAAGCATGTTTAAACCTTCAGCACAAGATTTCCTCACACCATTTGGTACACTTCAACGATACACAACGCTCTTCGATTCTTTTACTGATTTTTCTTTCCAGTTTTACGCTACTTTGAACTTTTTTTCAATCATGGTATGAGGGGTAGGGCAATTGCGTTGCTGATGCAGGGTCAGAGGCAACAGCAAGTTGCCAATCATTTTGGGGTTAACGTCTCAACAATTGAACGTCTTGTTAGACGTTTAAGGGAGACAGGGCATTTAGCAGACCGACCGCGGTCTGGGCATCCACGCGTGACGTCGCGACGTCAAGACAGGACAATCTGTCTGGCACATTTGCGGAATCATCTCACTGCTACCGAAACTGCCCTTAATACAGTAGGTACGTATAATCGACAAATTTCTCTGAAGACTGTTGGAAGTCGATTGCGTGAGATTGGTCTTCGAGCTCGTCATCCATACGTTGGTCTGCCTCTGACCCAGGCATGTAGGTTGCGTTGTATGGCGTGGTTGACGGCGCATGCGCCCAGGCTATTTCCGATGAGGCAGTGGAGACGAGTTCTTTTTATGGACGAGTCTAGGTTCACTCTCTATAGCGCAGATGGTCGATGTCGTGTGTACCGACGTCGCGGAGAATGCTTTGCCGACGCCTGTGTTGTCGAAAGGGTTTGGTTTGGGGTGGCTCCATTATGATCTGGGGAGGCATTGCTCATGGGATAAAATCACAGTTGATTATTGTTGCGGGCAATATGACCGCAGTAAGGTATAGGGATGAGATCTTGCATCCTGTTGCAGTCCCGCTTGTGCAACAACGTAATCTGATTCTGCAGCAGGACAATGCCCGACCACATGTTGCCCGAGTTTGTCAGGATTTCCTGGCAAACAATAACATCGCACCACTTGCATGGCCACCGTACAGTCCAGATTTGACCCCAATAGAGCACATGTGGGATGAGCTGGATAGAAGGGTCAGGAAGCGCCGAAATCCCCCCGCAACTCTCGCACAACTAAGGAATGCGTTGATCAATGAATGGAATAACATCCCGATGTAAACTGTCAATGCTTTGGTAAACTCTATCCAAAGGAGAATTAGGGCAGCAACCGCAGCAAGAGGGGGGCACACCCGATATTGATTTTCAGTTTGATTTTGATTTCAAGATTTGGGGGGTAGCTACCAATGAACTTCAATAACTCGAGACTTGTTGATCACAAACCAATGAAATTTGGAACTTTTGTTTCATACATGTACCGTTTTGTAATCATAGTAAAATATTTAGCAAACTTTTTCAAACTTGAATGAAATTTAGGAATAAAATTTACCCTGCGTTTCGTTTTCCTTTCAGTAAAACGAAATTTAATTTTCATTAAACAAAAATTATACCACAGCTGGACCATGGGATAAATTTTCAGTTTTGAAAATTATACTATTTTTTTTTTTTTTTTTTTTTTTTTTATAGATCTTACAAGTGTACTTTAGAATGACTGTCAACCCTACACATCTTTTAGAGATTTTCAGCTTTTCAGCTGTATCAATGCACCTTAACCTTTATCATTCCACAAACTGGTGATATTTTTCTGATATTTTTCTAGAAAAAACACACACACCACACACACAAAAAACAAACAAAACAGGTTTTACTTTTCTGGAAAATGTAAAAAAAAAAAAAAAAAAATTCAAAATGTTGTATATTGATTTTTTTACACAGAGTCCTAAGTATCAGTTTTCAGAAGACAGCATTTTGAAATATTTTTCTTGTTTTTCCCAGGAATTGATTGTGTTGTGGTTTTATGACACGTCAACCCTTGTGGGTCATTTTGTGTCATCTCCCAGAGAAAGGAAGATTTCAGAGGGAGAAGAGATAGTAGAGGAGATGAAAGAGAGGGACAGGGGAGAAAGAGGAAAATGAATGAAAATGAAGAATTAGAATAAATAAAAACATTCCCCCTCCACACTTACCTATTGCAAGGATAGCAGACCTTGCCCAACTGTAAGCCAATATCAGGTGGACGGCCCGGTGACATAAGAGACACAACACATTTGCCTCTCTCAACCAGCCGTTTTTGTTTTTTTTTTGTTTTGTTTTTTTTTGTTTTTTTTTTCCAGGAAACAGGATTTGACAATTTATGCAAATCGTCTCCACTACAGATAAGTTGCAGTCAAATTCTGTTTTCTGGATAAAAAAGATCAGAAAAATATCATCAATACAGTGTCTGCTGATATTGCCCAGAGAGTGCTAAGCATCAAGTTTCAGCATCAGCAGACTACATTCTGAATTATTTTTCAAAGAAACAGGATTTGACATTTCATGCAAACTGTCTCCAATAGATTCTGTTGGATGGAAAAAGTAAGATTAGTATCATCAAATATTTTGTCTGCTGATACTGCCCAGAGAATGGTAAAGATTAAAGGAACTTCCAAATTACTTCTGCACTTGCTAATTAAAAGCGACATATTCACTTTTTGTTGAATAAAACACATAAAACCAGTCTGTCTTGAGAACATTATAATGACCAAACCTACAGCTGACCAACCCCATTGAACCAAACCAAGATGCTGATGTAATTTCTTTTGATTGACATGTCAGTCAGAAAATACAGCCAATCAGATTTTAGCAGTACTGCCCCAGTCATTTTAATTAAACAAGAGGCCAATGGGCCATGGCTTGCTCATCTGAGTGAAATTGCCATTGCAGATATGCAGATGTTCTGCAACATTTTGCCAATTCTGTCATTGCAACTAATGGGGATCATCATTTTTTGCAGTGCTTGGTTTTGAAGAAGAAAAATGTATTTTCTTTATGCCCCCGCCATTTTCAATGGGGGGTGGGGGGGAGGGGGTGGCATATAGTATCACCGCTGTGCGTACGTCCGTCCATCCCGTCTGTCAGTCTGTTCCATCCATCCATCCCGTACGCAACACAAATGGTTTCCGTGCAATATCTTTTGAAAATATCAGTGTATTGGATTGAAATTTTATACACAGGTATATAATCATAAAATGCAGTCAAGTTCGATTTTGGGTAAAATCCACTAATTATTTTGGGAGTTATGGCCCTTTTTCAACTTTGAAAACTTTTCAGCTTTGAAAAATGGTTTCTGTGTGATATCTTTTGAAAAGATTAGTGTATTTGATTAAAACTTTATACACTGGTATATAATCATAAAATGTAGGTCAAGTTCAATTTAGGGTAAAATCCACCAATTATTTTGGGAGTTATGGCCTTTTTCAACTTTGAAAAATGGTTTCCATTCCATAACCTTTGAAAAGATTAGTGTATTGGATTCATATTTTATACACAAACATATAATTATAAAATATAGGTCAAGTTCGATTTAGACTAAAATCCACCAATTATTTTTGGAGTTACGGCCCTTTTTCAACGTTGAAAAAAAGTTGAAAAATCGTTTCCATTCGATATTTTATGAAAAGATTAGTGTATTGGATTCAAATTTTTTACACAGGTATATAATCATAAAATGTAGGTTAAGATCGATTTAGGGTAAAATCCACCAATTATTTTTGGAGTTATGGCCCTTTTTCAACTTTGAGAAATGGTTTCCATTCCATAACTTTTGAAAAGATTAATGAATTGGATTCATATTTTATACATGAGCATATAATTATAAAATATAGGTCAAGTTTGACTTAGGGTAAAATCCACCGATTATTTTTGGGGTTACAGCCCTTTTTCAACATTGAAAAATAGTTTCCGTTTGATATTGCATTAGTGTATTGGATTCATATTTGACACACTGGTATATAATCATAAAATAGAGGTCATGTTCAATTTAGGGTAAAATCTACCCATTATTACGCAAGTTGTGGCCCTTTTTTTACCTTCAAAAAAATGTTTTCGTTTTGATATTTTTTTAAAAAGATTGGTGTATTGGATTCATATTTTATACACAGGTCTATAATCATAAAATATACGTCAAGTTCCATTTAGGGTAAACTCTGCCAATTATTATGACAGTTATGGCCCTTTTTTCAACTTCATTTTTTGCAAAATGCCTGCTTGTGGGTGAGGATGGCCCCGAGGCGGGGTTGGAGGGGGGGCATCTGTGTCATACTGACACATTTCAAGTTTCTTACTTTTTTTTTACCATATCTGGACATGACAGTCAGTGAACATTTGAAGAAACTCAACCCAGTTACTTCAGTAGAATAGACTAATTGAATTTGGTGGAAATTGGCCAAGTGGTTTCAGAAAATTTGTTAAACAATATCATGATTTTATACATACATACAGCATAGGGGCAAGGGAAGACTGACAGAATATTTTTTTTATTGTAACTTAAGCTTTTGCTACTTCATTCATATATTGTAAGATTTAGACACTTCAGCTATATTTGTCTTTGTGTGTGTGTTCATTGCTTTCAAAGGTCATTCTGTTTATAATCCTTTACAGGATTCGCCAAGCTCTCATCTTCACTGAATAAGTAAAGAAATGATGGTAGAAGAGGTATTTCAATCGTATGATGCCACTCCAACCTATGCTACATGTTCTATGTCTCTTTACAAGGTCAGACAACACAACAGAGTCTTCTTTCCCTGCTCATGTGCAACAGGGTCTTCTATCCTTGTTGGTGTGAAAAAAGAATCTTCTTTCTCTGCTAGTGGTTAACAGTGTCTTCTTTCCCTACTGATGCTTAAAAGATTTCCTACTTTAATTTTGCCCTGGCTACCAAACAAAATCGCCACTGGTCATAAACACATAAACTGGGTAGAAAATCATCAAATGATCATAAATGCCAAATATGAATCACCTCATCTCACTGGTTATGGAAAAAAATGCAACAACCATTTTCCCATTATAAATCTATGGGTGCTTTCTGTTGCCATGCAACCAAACAAAGAGGCAGATCACCATGATTTTAGCTATTCTGAATAGCCTTTACGAGGGTCCTGCAAAAAGTTTTGTCACTGGGTTAGGACTACTTCAGTGCTACGTTTTATCAAGCATATTTTTATTACAAACCTTCAAAGTATTTCCCCTTTACTGAAACACATTTTTGTAACCTTTTTACCCAGTCGCGAAAAGCAGATAAATAGTCTTCTTTTGGTATCTGTTGGAGACACTGATAAATAGCGCTGCCAAGAGAACTTCTAGACGTATACTTATTTCCAGAAAGCATTTTCTTAATCCTTGGAAATAAAAAGAAGTCACAAGGACTCAGGTCAGGCGAATAAGATGGATGGTTTAAAATTTTCACCTTTTCAGAAGCCAAATAAGACTTTACAACCTCACACTTATGAGAGGAGGCATTGTCATGTAAAAGGTGGACTTCTGACCATCCTTTGCTTGGTTCATGTTCCAATGTAACAAATAAATTGGTCAGTGTATATGACTGCATCTATTTCAATTTGAAATAAGTCGGTCAGTTGGAAAGCAATATGCAGGAAATAAAGAGGTATCATTAGCTATTTAACACACCATTAAAGTGTAGTGAAGCATTTTAAAATATACCTGGGATAAAACCAAGAAAGCCTATTAGTGACAGAACTTTTTGCATGACCCTCGTACCCAAGAAACATTTGTACCAGAATTGAGTCGTACTGCTTCAATGGTTTTCAAAGAATTGTCATTTAATGTTGTTGTTTTTTTAATTTGATGTTGTCATGGCAACCAGACAAAATGGTCACTGGTCATAAAACACATTAACAATCATCAAATGATCATAACTGCCAAATTCACTGGTTATGGAGAAAATGCAATTTAACCGTTTTCCCATTATAAGTCTATGGGAGCTTTCTGTTGCCACCTTATGAATGAGTAGATCATAAATTTAGCTATTTTTAAATCCTCCTACCCAAGCAACATCCTTACCTAATGAGAGACAAATCACTTCATTGGCTTCAGAGAAGTTCTCATTTGAAAGTGCTAACAGATGGACGGACAGACGTATGGATGGATGGATGACAAACAAAAAGTGATTACTACAGAAAAAAAGGTAAGAGAAAAGTCCAGGGAGTGCCACAATCACAAACCGCAGCCCTTCCCAGACACCAAGAGGAAGAGGAAACCGACAAATCCAAACAAGCACAAATCAAACAAACATACGAAAAGCACTAAGATTAGCTAGCTCTCTCTTCCCCAAGCGAGGTAATCGCAATCCCGAGCATAACTCAGGTGAACTTAAAACATAAAATTCTATTTGTGCTGTGTCTTACAGCTCCTTTGAAGCTTAAACATTATAAAATTTATATCTCGTATGATGGTGGTCAACACAATCTATTAGAATATATTTAATAGTCATTGTCTCATTACATGGAATACAAGATGGGGCTTGTTCTCTGTAATTGGCTTGATTACGGGTACTCATGACTGCATATTTTAATGTCATTAATAGTCACATAGATCCTCAGAAGTTACATTTATTATTAAATTGTATGCTATCATGCACACATTTACTATGTACACGTAGATATGAGACAAAAACAATTCATGTGTGGCTTTAACTCACTGAGACTGAATGAACTTCCCCACACTATATATTTGGAAGATTCTAATTTGGATTTTAGGTATGTCAGGCTTTATGATTTACATATTCCTAGAGAAAAATGGTTGAACTATTTGCAAACAGTGGGGACCCTGATCAGATGCCGCATTCTGCGGCATCTGATCTTGGTCTGCACTGTCTGCTAATTACCCTTTTAAGGGTCTCCAGACTACACTAGGTTTAAACAATTTTTAGTTTCTCCTATATAAGATGATAATAAGGGTTGTCACAGCAGAATCTGAGAACCAAAACATTTCTTTTTCAAGGCCTTATATTGGGGTGCCTTACTTGGGCACAGCTGGACAAGACAGAAGACAAATACATTTGATCAATTGGAAAATTTATTAAAAAACTGTAAAAAGTCTTGAGCATCATAAGTATTATTACAGTAATACTGCAAACAATGTCATGTGTCAGCTTGGCCAGGAATGAACAAAGAATTTGTGAGGTCTATCCATACAAGTGCATTAATGAAATATCAAACCAGAACAGAACTTATAAAATAAACAATCTAACAGAAATTATAAAATAAACAATCTATGCTTGAGACACATGTCTCCCAGTGTTGATATATTACAAATAAGAAGGATTTTTAGTTTTTCACACAATAAGAGCTACTCACAAAGTTAACAAACAGGCTATGGAAGTGAGTATTTGTGGAAATGAGTCGCATTTCTAGTCAGATCTGTTTTCTACAGCTGAATCAGTCAACCAGTTCACAAGAGAATCATCTCAATATGTCCAGAAGTATATGACCCTGCCTGTGGAACATAGGTAAAACTGAAGATTAAAGGCTACTTAACCCTTGTCATGCTGAATAAATTATGATGCCATGCCCACTTCTAGATTCCAGCCAATCAGATTACTTGATCCGGGTTTTTGATAGAAATTCATATATTTAATGACAAACAGTGTAGATCCAGATCAGTTGGCTTCTGAATAAGCCAACTGATCTGGATCTACACTGTTTGCTAAGACAGGGTATGTCATGTTCAGCAAGAGAAGGGTTAAAAAGAAGACCATGATGGTCCTATATCAATCACCTGAGTACCATCGCTCTTGACAGTTTTCCATAGTTATCAGAGTATATGAAAGCCGGTGCCACCCTGCAGTGTTTGTGCTCCACTAGGTGATACAACATACCAAATATCAAAACTCTGGGCTTTAGGGTTTGGGACAAGATTTTTTTAAGTTTTCCTTATAACACTATATAAAACATGTAACCGGGCCAGCCCGGGGCCCTGGGTATTGTCATTTTTTGATCCCAGGGCACTTGAATAATCTTGATAGAGGTCCAGCAGGTGATACTACAAAGCAACTATCAAAGCTGTAGACCTCATTGTCTGTGTTGAGGTTTTACAGCCCAGTCAACCTATTAGGGTCATGTTGAGTGTCACAGGTCATTTTACCTAACCACACATTTACATAACAATCTTCGTAGAGGTCCATTAGGTGATGGTACATACCAATAACCAATAGCTGCATGCCTTATGATTTGGGACAAGAAGAGTTTTATTTTTATTTTAAAGATTTATTTTTCTTTTTATTGTCATAGCAACCAGAGTTCTGACAGGAATTCAGTTCTTTGAACAATTTTGAAAGTACTTCATGCATGGAACATTCTTGGAAAATTTCAAGACTGGCTTAGGGAGAGAAGTTATTGGAAGGGAATTCAAACACCAACGACAACAACCAGGGACAGTCAGGGATCACAATATAAATCTCCCCTTAGCACAAAATTGGTAGAGGTCCTGTGTTTGAAATGTGTACACTAGTGTTTATACATTCCACAGCTAGAAGTCCTCAGATTGATAGTTTAAAAAGACACTAACCCTTGTCCTGCTGAACCCGGATATACCCTGCCTTTGCAAACAGTGTAGATTCAGATCAGTTGGCTTCTGAAGAAGCCAACTGATCTGGATCTGCACTGTTTGCTATTAAGTATGTGAATTTATAGCAACAATCTGCATCAAGTTATCTCATTGGCTGAAAATTAAAAGTGGGCATGGCATCTTAATTTATTCAGTAGATCAAGGGCTAAGATATATAGCAAACATAGAAAAGCTATACCTGTTCCACTTGTGCTAGATCAGGTGACACAACCATAAATTCTGGCAATGAGTGCATGAATACATGAATGGTTCTATACATTTACAAGCATACGAACACAATTTGTGAATTGTTAAAGCTATCAAGAACATGATAATTTTAACACACATTTCCAAAGTGACTTTACCATAAGGCATTTATAACACAACCTTGTTTGTAACTGTGATTGTCACTTTACATCTGTTCAACAATGTCAGACATAAGGCTCAATGGGAGTACAATCCCAAACTACCAAAGAGAGCAAATCACAACATGAACTGAGCATGCAAAATAATAAAGGGAGATAACTCCAAAGGAAATAAAGTCAGTTGCCTTTCTTCCTTCACCTTCATGTTGTTGTCAATGCACAGATTGTTTTTTCATGTAGGACAAGGGATATTCAAGTTACGGCCTGGACACAATAAGAGCAGTTGCAGGACAGCATAGCCTTCCTGTTTCATGCCTTGTCAAACTATATTTCCACATCAAAGCAGCTATTACGAAGCTATGAAGTATTGTTATATGATTTTATTCCAAATACAAAAAAGTACTGGCCAATGGTTGCATAGATATGAACATTTTAAAGAGTTTTGTTGTAAAACTTCAATGTGACTATGACCTAATTCCTGACCTCTAAGCCCCATTGCAGGGCCTGACCTAGAGGACTGGTGCTTTGGAATAAAAATTTACTCTATTATATATCATTATATTCTATACAGTTAAGGGTTTCAGCCAGAAGGTGCTGAGATGTTAACCCTTGTCCTGCTGAACCCGGATATACCCTGCGTTTGCAAACAGTGTAGATCCAGATCAGTTGGCTTCTGAAGAAGCCAACTGATCTGGATCTGCACTGTTTGACATTAAGTTTGTGAATTTATAGCAACAATCTGGATCAAGTAATCTGATTGGCTGTAAATTGGAAGTAGGTGTGCCATCTTAATTTATTCAGCAGGACAAGAGTTAACGTTTTTGTAATATTTTAAGGTGAATATGACCTAATTCTTGGTCCCCTTAGCCAAACCACAGGGCATGTCCCTGGGAACTGCTTTGTTTGTGTTATGATGAAGTTTTACAGCCCAGTCAACCCATTTGGGTCATGTTGAGCATGGTCGGTTTACCTAACCACACTTTTCACTGGGCAGGCTTAGTCCTCTAAGTGGTCAGCCAGTGTTGTGCACATTCTTTTGGCAGAAACTGACAACTGCCCTTCTTGAATCAGCAGAAGAGAGAGAATGACTGTAGAAAATATTTCATGATCAATTTCCACAAAAGAATGTTGCCAACCAAAGCTGGTGTCGAACCTGCAACCTCCTGATCACCAGTCGGATGCGCATACAACTAAGCCACTGAGGCTGGCTGGGGACTGGTGTCATCAAATAAAGGTTTACCCTGTTTTAAGATTATATTCCAAACAGGAAAGGGCCATTATGAAAACATGCCTATTCAAATAAATTGAAAATTTCATCACCAAAACTGGAAGTTTTCAGATAAAAATTCTGATATTTTTCATATTTCTGGTCAAAACTTAAATTGTGGGTACTCATTAGAACTCCTCACCGAGGCAGTTCTAACGAGTACCCAAAATTTATGTTTTTGAGCAGAAATAAGAAAAATAATGTATACCCCTGTAAACCCCAGTTTTACTATATAAAAGTGGGGTTTAAGGGGGTCAAAATTATATAAACATGTTTTCGTGATGTCTGGTCAGTGGTTGCTAAGATATGGACTTTGAAAAATTTTGTTGTAAATCTTTAAAGTGAGTGTGATCTATTTTTTGACCCATAAGCCATAACCCTGGACCTGACCCTGGGGACTGATGTTATGGAATAGAATTTTACCTTTTCCAATAGTTAAATTCCAAATGTGAAATTTGGTTATGGCCAATGGTTGCTGATACAAACTTTTAAAAAAAACATGTTGTAAAACTTTGAAGTGCCAGTGACCCAATATTTAACCCCTAAGCCCCACTCCTGAGCCTTACGCTGGAGATTAGTGTTATGGAATAGAAGTTTTCCCTTTTAAATGGTTGTATTCTAAATAGGAAATGGATATGGTCAAGTAGTTGCTGAACTATGAACTTTTAAAAAACTTTGCTGTAAAACTTAAAAAGTGAGTGTGACCTAATTCTTAACCCCTAAGCCCCACTACAGGGCCTGAAACTAGGGACAGGTGCTATGAGATAAAATTTTTCCTTTTTATGTAATTATGTTCCACATAGGATAGGGCTCTGACCAGTGGCTGGTGAGAAATGAAACTTCAAAAAACTTTGTTATAAATTGAAAGTGAGTGTAACCTAATTTTTTACCTCTAAGATGCACCACACAGCCTGACCCAGGAGTTTGCTGCTATGGAATAAAAGTTTACCCTATTATATGATTACATTCCTAATTTGAAATGGTTCTGGCCAGTGGGTGCTGAGATATGAACTTTCAAAAAATCTTTGTTGTAAAATTTTTATAAAGTATGACCTTTTTCTTGACCCCTAAGCCCCACTGCAGGGCCTGACCCTCAGAACGGGTTTAGGAATAAAAGTTTACCTTATTATGTGATAAAGTTCCACATAAGAAAGGAATCCTGGCCAGTGGTTGCTGAGAAATGAACTTTCATAAAACTTTGTTGTAAAACTTTAAAGTGAGTGTGACCTAATTCTTGATCCCCTATACCCCATCCCAGGGCCTGACCCTCAGGTTTGGCATTATGGAATAAAGGTTAACCCTATTATGTTCCAAATATGAGACTGTTTTGGTCAGTGGTTGCTGAGATATGAACTTCAAGAGACTTTGTTGTAAAACTTAAAAATGAGTATGACCTAATTCTTGACCCCTGCCCCCTATCCCCTGCCTTAGGGCCTGACTCTGGTGTTTGATGTTATAGAATAAAAGTTTACTCTATCATATAATCATATTCTAAATATGAAATAATTCTGACCAGTGGTTGATGAGACATGAACTTTTAAATAAAAGCATTGCAGACCCTACATGATACCCCGCCACTGCAGGGTAACAAAACATGTAGAGAAGATGGCTGTGTTTGATGTGGTCTCAGCTGGTATTGGTGAAAACTGTAGGAGGATTTAGCCTGAAAGCAAATGAGAATGCTTTAATAAGTAACAACTCTATGAAAATTTAGTGTACTGTAACCTTGAAAGACTGTGAAACTTAGGTGTACTGCACCCTGGCTGCAATTCTCCACATATTCTTTATGTCCAACAGCTTGATCAAATGTAAACTATAGGAGGAGTGAGTTAGAAATGAAATCATGCTTGAACATTTTTTAAGAGCTATATATCTCAATCAAAATTTGGTGTACTGTAACCTTGATACAATATGCACTTTACCACCTCATGTCTAACTGTCCACCAAGTTTCAACATGATTCAATGAAACTGAATAAGCAGTTACCCTGAAACGAAAGCCAGGTCCGAAAAATTGTTTAAAAAGTGTAACAGCTATATCAAAATTTGGTAAAAACTGTAACAGCTATCCAGAAATGAAGTGCAGACAGACAGGCAGACACCGCAGGGTGTACCATAATACCCTGCCACTATCGTGTGGCAGGGTATAAAAACTTTGTTGTAAAACTTTGAAGTGGATGTGACGCCAATGTGGATGCCAATTTCTGAGTGACAATAGCACTTCTGAAATTTCATTAAGGTGAGCTAAAAATGTGTGGTGGACGTGGACTTGGCAGGTAACTACATCAAATCTATAGTATCCTCTAACTTTACAGTACAATAATACATGAAAATACATGAACAGCTTCCACTGTGGCAATCTTGATGAAATAAAAAGCGCCATCTACAAAAAAATAAGTAATATTTTGTAATTCTACTATGTTTCACAAGATTAAATAATGTAGGAGACTGCCTTGAAAAAAAAGTATTGCAATCCTTGTGACATGCCATACAGATAAATGTTTGAGGTAACATCCAGGAACAGACATAGCCTGTAAGATGGGTTAAATTCTAATTACGTAACATCAGCTATTCTACACATTAGTGTAACATCCTAAATACGACAAATGACGCTTAGAATGATATGCAATGCCACATGTAAACATGGGAACAGCGCAATTGTTTAGATCAACCAGCACATCCGCTCAAAATGACTAGTGTCTCCACTCATTGATATGATCTACAGGGCCAAAGACTAAGAGTCTGAAAGTAGGCAGCGAAGGCTAAATTTGCGTGGATGAGTATGGTACCGTATTTATCCTAAGTATTTTGAAAAACAGGCCTCATCAGACGCCACAGAAAAAGATGACTGATCAGGGTCTACTCTGTTTGCCATTCATTCAGCAATTTAAAACACATACTTCATGAACAGATAGTCAAATGTGTCTGTTCAAACTTTAGGGTAAGTTTGGTAAAGTGTTTTTGTGTCTGACTATTAAGGGTAAATAAGCTGATCGGGTTTTTATCATACCGTAGAATCATTTTCTTGCGACGAGGTTTATTAATTACTATTAAAGTATAGCACTGTTTTTTTTTGTTTTTTTTTTCTTGTTTTTTTTTTTTTTTTTTTTTTTTTTTTCTTTTTTTTCTTTAGTCAACCTGACGGCAGTGTTTCTGTAAATTTGCTCTGCATTTAGGTTTTTTAAGTTAAGCGAAGCTGGCTGAGTATTTTTTCTTATGCTGCTTGTTGATCTGTTCTTTCTGAAATTATTTTACTAAAAAAAGTCTAAAGCTTTCAAAAATGCTCACAGGTGTCTTTAAGTATAGTAACACATGTAAGACAGGTACTTTGCTGTGTATATTGAAAGCCAAAAGTCCCTGAATATTCTTGCAAACTTTTCAAACCTTTTTTTTGCACACAGGCAAATAGTGTGGACCCTGATCAGACTGTTCCTAGAGGAGCAGTCTGATATGGGTCCACACTGTTTGCAAAAATAACTTTTAAAATCACAAGCAGATGAAAAAGCAGACGGCAATTGTTGTGATTGGGCAGTTTAAGGGTTAAATTAATACATTTTCTTATAAAATAAAAACACTGCAGAAGATAAGAGACAAAATATATTTTTAAAACCTACTTATTCATCAATTGATTTTAACATTAAGTTTTAATTACACACAAACTTTTCACATGCTTAAAAGGGTAACAACTAAAAGTATGAAAATTACCTAATGGAAAAAATCGAATAAATTTTGTGTTGTTTAATTTGAAAACAAAAATTGCGCATTTTTATAATTTTCAGCAAAATGTATTTTTTAATCATAACTAAGAATTTCCTAATATTAATACTTTTGTGTATGTTCTGGTCAAAATTGACTATCAACTTATTTTTGGCACCTGTTACAGAACGGCTTCAAAATTTTATGACGTCATAATCACGAAATAATGTCAGTAACATCACTTAAAATATAATCACATTATGTGGAATCACAAACGCATTTTATGTTTCAAACTTGAAGAATTTACTTGGTATATTCTGCAAAACAATTTATTTTAAGCTGAAATCATACTTGCATTTTGTTATGCATTACTTTGGAAAAAAAGACGTACCATGATAGTTAGATATTCAGTTTTAGTTATTTTTTACTTGATGCAGCTAAACTAAAATAAAGAAAAATATTTGGCATTTTTCTATCATTTTGAGTCCAAATTTTTTTTTTCTCAAGTACTCTATATCATTTTTCTTTCATCCGTTTGTTTTGGTGTTTAGTATATTTACAGAAATGTGTAGAATAGCTGACATTACATCAGTGTATAAGCTAGTACAAGTACTTATTTTTCGTAGGGGGGCCCAAGTAGAAGGTGAGCTATCCACAAAAATAGCTGGCCTCGGTGGCTCAGTTGGATGTGCCATCCAACTGGAGACCAGGAGGTCGCGGGTTCAACACACACCCACCCCGCCTCCCACCGAGATTGGCAACATTCTTTCTTGGAGACTGATCATGAAATATTTTCTACGGTTATTCTCTCCCTTCCGCTGATTCAAGAAGGGCAGTTGTCAGTTTCTGGCGAAAGAATGTGCACAATACTGGTTAACCACTTAGAGGACTAAGCCTGCCCAGTAAAAGTGAGATTAGGGTAAGGGTTAAGGTTAGGGTTAGGGTTAGGGGTTAGGGTTTAGGGTTAGGGTTAGGGTTAGGGTTAGGGGTTAGGGTTAGGGTTAGGGTAGCGTTAGGGTTAGGGTTAGGGTTAGGGTTAGGGTTAGGGTTAGGGTTAGGGTTAGGGTTAGGGTTAGGGGTTAGGGTTAGGGTTAGGGTTAGGGGTTAGGGTTAGGGGTTAGGGTTAGGGTTAGGGTTAGGGTTAGGGTTAGGGTTAGGGTTAGGGTTAGGGTTAGGGTTAGGGGTTAGGGTTAGGGTTAGGGTTAGGGTTAGGGTTAGGGTTAGGGTTAGGGTTAGGGTTAGGGTTAGGGTTAGGGTTAGGGGTTAGGGTTAGGGTTAGGGTTAGGGTTAGGGTTAGGGTTAGGGTTAGGGGTTAGGGTTAGGGTTAGGGTTAGGGTTAGGGTTAGGGTTAGGGTTAGGGTTAGGGTTAGGGTTAGGGTTAGGGAGTAAGTGATATGCTATTACTCCTACTCTTCTAACCCTAGCGGAAGAAGATTTCTATGTGATTTGGTCGAGGGTTGCCTTTTGACCGACCCTAGCGTAGGAAATTGTTACTTTTTTTAGTAACTGTTTTGGAACTTCTTTTATCAAGGGAGATTATTTAACAAGGGGAATAATACTTATTATTAGTATATACGTATTTTTATCGTCATATTATCTATTTATATCGCTGTTGGTATTTCTGACATCGCTGACAGCACTGACAACAAGTCTGATCAGCATCTACACTGTTAGCTTATGCCTGCCTGTCCACCTACTTAGAGCAAATAAGTTACACGGTTGATCAGGGTCAACCCTGTCAGCTTGATATGCCTATCCTTAGAGTATATATAGTACTCAGTTGACGTCTGATGAGGGTCTACATTGTTAGCTTGTGCTCGCCTGCCCAAATTCTTAGAGTAAAAATCCTGTACTTAATGCAAACAGCATAAGTCCAGATAAGAGGCTGTTTTATCGCGGCGTCTGTTCAGGACTACACTTTTAGCAACAAGTTTGAATCACTTATATCCCTCTTATTTTCGCTCTTTTTTTAAAGTTTATATACCGTTGGAAAACAATTTTTCTCTACGACCTATGAGATGATTTTTTTTTTTTTTTTTTTTTTTTTTTTTTTTTTGCTATAACACTTAGTTTTGATTGCTATCATTACTACTTTAATCAAGGGAGATCACTTAACAAGGGAAATAATAATGATTCCTAGTAAATACGTATTTTCAACGTCATAGATATTATCTATTTATATCGCTGTTATATCTGATGACATCGCTGACATCGCTGACAGCAAGTCTGGTCGCGGTCTATACTGTTTGGTTATGCCTGCCTGACCATCTACTTAGAGCAAATAAGTTATATGGTTGATCAGGGTCAACAGTGTCAGCTCGACATGCCTGTCCTTAGAGTATATATCGTACTCAATCGACGTCTGATCAGGGTCTACATTTTGAGCTTGTGCTCGCCTGCCCAAATACTTAGAGTAAAAATCCTGTACTTAATGCAAGCAGCGTAAGTCCAGATAAGACGCCGTTTTTCCGCGGCGTCTGATTAGGACAACAGTTAGCTCGTGCTTGCCAGTCCAAATACTTAGAGTATATATTGTACTCCGTCACCGTCTGATCAGTGTCTACACTGTTAGCATGCCTTCCTTCCATCTACTTAGAGCAAATAGGGTACACGGCAGGAGTCTTGTTAGCTCGCAACTGCCTGTCCTCATAGGATACATCGTACTCAGTCGACGTCTGAGAAGGATCTTCACTGTTAGCCTGGAACAGTGTACGTCCAGTTAAGACGTCGCTTCCTATCTGATCAGGGTCTATACTGTTAGCTCGTGCTTGCCTGTCCAAATACTTGAAGTAAAATATCTGTTCTTCATGCAAATAGTTAAAGTCCACATTTGACGCCGCTTTCTGCGGCCTCTGATCAGGGTCTACACTATTTGGAACTATTTTAATCAAGGGAGATCACTTAGCAAGGGAAAGAATACTGATTCGTAGTAAATACGTATTTTCAACGTCACAGATATTATCCATTTATATCGCTGTCGGTATTTCTGATGACATCGCTGACATCGCTGACAGCAAGTCTGATCAGCATCTACACTGTTAGCTTATGCCTGCCTGTCCACTTACTTAGAGCAAATAAGTTACACGGTTGATCAGGGTCAACCCTGTCAGCTTGATATGCCTATCCTTAGAGTATATATAGTACTCAATTGACGTCTGATCAGGGTCTACATTGTAAGCTTGTGCTCGCCTGCCCAAATTCTTAGAGTAAAAATCCTGTACTTAATGCAAACAGCATGTCCAGATAAGAGATCGCGGCGTCTGTGCAGGACTACACTGTTAGCTTATTCTTGCCAGGCCGAATACTAAGAGTATATATCGTACTCCGTCACCGTCTGATCAGGGTCTACACTGTTAGATTATGCCTTCCTTCCACCTACTTAGAACAAATAAGGTACACGGTTGGAGTTTTATCAGGGTCAGTAATGATAGCTCGCAACTGCCACACCTTAGAATATATATCGAACTCAGTCGACGTCTGATCAGGATCTTCACTGTTAGCATGTGCTTGCCTGTCCAAATACTAGGGAGTAAAAATCATGTACTTTATGCAAACAGTATGTCCACTTAAGACGTCGCTTTCTTTGGCATCTGATCAGGGTTTATACTGTTAGCTCGTGCTTGCCTGTCCAAATACTTGGAGTAAAAATCCTGTACTTAATGCAAACAGCGTTAGTGCAATAAGACGCCGTTTCTCCGCGGCGTCTGGTCAGGACTACACTGTTAGCTCGTGCTTGCCAGTCCGAATACTTGGAGTATATATCGTACTCCGCCACTGTCTGATCAGGGTCTACACTGTTAGCTTATGCACCTAACCCTTCCACCTACTTAGAGCAAATAGGGTACACGGTTGGCGTCTTACCAGGATCAACACTAATAGCTCGCAATGCCTGTTCTTAGATTATATATCGTACTCAGTCGACGTCTGATCAGGATCTTTATTGTTAGCGTGTGCTTGCCTGTCCAAATACTTAGAGTAAAAATCATGTACTTTATGCAAACTGTTAAGACGTCGGTTTCTGTGGCGTCTGTTCGGGGTCTATACTGTTAGCTCGTGCTTACCTGTCCAAATACTTAGAGTAAAAAATCTGTTCTTCATGCAAACAGTTGAAGTCCACATCGGAATCCGCTGTCTACGGCGTCTGATCAAGGTCTACACTGTTCGCTTGTGCCTTGCCTGTTTGAATACTTACAAAAATGTACATTAAATAGGGTACTCAAGAGGAGTCCGATCAGATTATACGCTTTTAGCTCATACCTGGCTGTCCGAATACTTAGAACAAATATGGTGCTCGGTCAGCTTCTGATCAGGGTCTACATTTTGAGCTTGTGTTCGCCTGCCCAAATACTTGGAGTAAAATTCCTGTACTTAATACAAACAGCATAAGTCCAGATAAGACGCCTTTTTTCGCGGCGTCTGATTAGGACAACACAGTTAGCTCGTGCTTGCCAGTCCGAATACTTAGAGTATATATCGTACTCCGTCACCGTCTGATCAGTGTCTACACTGTTAGCTTATGCCTTCCTTCCATCTACTTAGAGCAAATAGGGTACATGGCTGGAATCTTACCAGGGTCAGCACTGTTAGCTCGCAACTGCCTGTCCTAAGAGGATATATCGTTCTCAGTCGACTTCTGATAAGGATTTTCACTGCTAGCCTAACCCTGTCCAAATACTTAGAGTAAACATCATATACTTTATGCAAACAGTGTAAGTCCAGTTAAGACGTCGCTTTCTATGGCGTCTGATCAGGGTCTATACTGTTAGCTCGTGATTGTCTGTCCAAATACTTGGAGTAAAAGAAATCTGTACTTCATGCAAACTGTTTAAGTCCACATCGGATGCCGCTTTCTGTGGCCTCTGATCAGGGTCTACACTATTTGGAACTACTTTAATCAAGGGAGATCACTTAGCAAGGGAAAGAATGCTGATTCGTAGTAAATACATATTTTCAACGTCAGAGATATTATCCATTTATATCGTTGTCGGTATTTCTGATGACATCGCTGACAGCAAGTCTGATCAGGGTCTACACTGTTAGCTTATGCCTGCCTGTCCACCTACTTAGAGCAAATACGTTACACAGTTGATCAGGGTCAACACAGTCAGCTTGATATGCCTGTCCTTAGTGTATATATCGTACTCAATTGATGTCCGATCAGGGTCTACATTGTTAGCTTCTGCTCGCCTGCCCAAATTCTTAGAGTAAAAATCCTGTACTTAATGCAAACAGCGTAAGTCCAGATAAGACGCCGTTTTTCTGCGGCGTCTGAACAGGGCTACACTCGTGCTCGTGCTGCCAGTCCGAATACTTGGAGTATATATCGTACTCCGTCATCGTCTGATCAGGGTCTACACTGTTAACTTATGCCTTCCTTCCACCTACATAGAGCAAATAGGGTATACGGTTTGAGTCTAAGGTCAACACTGTTAGCTCGCAACTGCCTGTTCATAGATTATATATACAGTTATAGATAGCCCCTGCCTGTCTGTCCAAATACTTAGATTATAATTGATACTCGGACGGTGTCTGATCAGGGTTTACGCTTATAGCCCCTGCCTGCCAGTCCAAATGCTTAGAATATAAATGATACATAGCCGGTGTCCGATCAGGATCTACGCTTATAGCCCCTGCCTGTCTGTCCAAATACTTAGAATATAAATGATGCTCAACCGGTGTCCGATCAGGGTCTTTGCTTATAGCCCCTGCCTGCCTATCCGAATACTTAGAATATAAATGATACTCAGCTGGTGTCCGATCAGGGTCTACGCTTGTAGCACCTGCCTGCCTGTCCAAATACTTAGAATAAAAATGACTCTCGGCTGGTGTCCGATGATCCCGTTTTCTGCGGCGACTGATCAGGGTCCGCACTCTTAGCTTAAGCCTTCCTTCCACCTACTCAGAGCAAGTAGGGTACACGGTTGGAATATTCGGGGTCAACAACTGCCTGTCCTTGCAGTATATATCGCACTCATTTGATGTCTGATCAGGGTCTTCACTCTTACCATGTGCTTGCCTCTCCAAATAGAATAAATATTCATGCAAACAGTTTGTCCATATCGGATCCCGTTTACTGCGGCGACTGATCAGGGTCCGCACTCTTATCTAATGCCTTCCTTCCACTTACATCGGACGCCGCTCTCTGCGGCGTCTGATCAGGGTCTACTCTTTGGCTTATGCCTTACTTCTACCTACTTAGAGCAAGTAGGGTACACAGTTGGAGTCTAATCAGGGTCAACACTGTTAGCTCGCAACTGCCTTGCCTTGGGGTACATATTGCACTCAGCTGACGTCTCATCTGGGTCTTCGCTCTAAGCGTATGCTTGCCTCTCCAAATAGAATAAACGTTCATGCAAACAGTTTAAGCCCATATCGGACGCCGCTTTCTGCTGCGTCTAATCAGGGTCTATACTCTTATCTTATGCCTTCCTTCCACCTACATCGGACGCCTCTTTCTTGACTGTTTAAATAAAGGTAATATCTGTACATCATGCAAAGAGTTTAAGTCCACATCGGACGCCGCTTTCTATGACGTCTGATCAGGGGGTTCACTCTTAGCTTATGTCGTCTTTCCACCTAAGAGTAAGTACTGTACACGGTTGTCTAATCAGGAGCAACGGTGTTAGCTCGCAACTGCCTCTCTTTGGAGTATATATCACACTTGCTTGACGTCTAATCAAGGTCTACACTCTTAGCTCGTGCCTGCCCGTTTGAATACTAAATATGGTACTCAACAGGTATTCGATCAGGGTATACGCTGTTGGCTCGCACCTTGCTGTCCGAATACTTAGAACAAATATAGAACTCGGCCAGCTTCTGATCACGGTCTACACAGAGAGCTTGTGCTTGCCTGTCCAAATATATAGAGTAAATATCCTGTACTTAATGCAAACAGTGTATGTCCAGATCAGACGCCGTTTTCTGCAGCGTCTGATAAGGTCTACTCTGTTAGATCGTGCTTGCCTGTCCAAATACTTAGAGCATATATCATACACCGTCGGCGTCTGGTCAGGGTCTACACTGTTGCCTAATGTCGCCTGTCCAACTACTAAGAGCAAGTAGGGTATATCATTGGAGTCTGATCAAGGTCTACAATGATAGCTCGTACTTGCCTGCCCTTATATATAGTACTCAGTCGGCGTCTGATCAGGTTCTACACTGTTAGGTCGTGCTTGCCTGTCCGAATACTTAGAGCATATATCGTACACCGTCGGCGTCTGGTCAAGGTCTACACTGTAAGCTAATGTCGTTTGTCCAACTACTAAGAGCAAAAAGGGTACATGATTGGAGTCTGATCAGGGTCTTCAATGTTAGATTGTGCTTCCCTGTCTAAATTCAAAAGAGTTAATAGGGTACTCGGACAGCGTCTGATCAGGGTCTACACTGTTAGCTCTGCCTGCCTGTCCGAATACTTGAGCATATATCGTACACCGTCGTCGTCTGTCAGGGTCTACAATGTTAGCTTATGCCTGCCTGTCTAAAACTAAGAGCAAATAGGGTACATGGTTGGAGTCTGATCAAGGTCTATAATGATAGCTCGTACCTGAATGTCCCTAGATATATATAGTACTCAGCCGGCGTCTGATCAGGGTCTACACTGTTAGTTACTGCCTGCATGTCTAACTACTTAGAGCAAATAAGTTATACGGTTGATAAGGGTCAACACTGCCTATCCTTAGATATATATCGTACACCGTCGGCTTCTGACCAGGGTCTACACTGTTTGCCTGCCCAAATACTTAAAGCATATATCGTACACCGTCGGCGTCTAATCGGGGTCTACAATGTTAGCTAATGCCTGCCTGTCCAACAACTAAGAGTAAATAGGGTACATGGTTGGAGTCTGATTAGGGTCTACAATGATAGCTTATACCTGCCTGCCTTGGATATAAATAGTACTTAGTCGGCTTCTGGTCAGGATCTATACTGGTAGCTAATGCCAGCATGTCTAACTACTTAGAGCAAATAAGTTACACGGTTGATCAGGGTCAACACTGTTAGCTCGCATCTGTCTGTCCTTAGATATATATCGTACACCGTCGGCTTCTGATCAGGGTCTTTATTGTTAGCTAATACCTGCCTGTCCAACTACTAAGAGCAGGGTACATCATTAGAGTCTGATCAGGGTATACACTGTCAGATCGTGCTTCCCTGTCCAAATACTTAAAAATAAATATGTGACTGATCAGGGTCTATACTGTTAGCTCTGCATGCATGTCCAAATACTTAGAGCATATAAAAATTTGATAGGTCGTAGCAAAGAAAAATTGTCTTCCAACGGTATATATACTTTAAAAATAGAGTAGTTGCGGTCATGGTACCAAAGCCGTAATCCAAAATCATAAATCCATAAACGAATGACAAATCAGAATGTTCAGACCAACAGACATGGACCCCAGAACAAAGGGTGTAATCAGGCGTCCGCGGATAGTAAGCATTACTTGGTAAGCAAGCTTCGCCCACCATGCCCATGGGCCTGAACGAAGGAAATATCGGTAGAAGCGTATGTCCGGGATTTGGGAAGTCTACTTATGGCGCGTCACTGGCAAAAAGATCAGAAACAATTCTGGAAACTGCCACATTGTAGGGATTGACTAGATCATGATGTCTCCCATAGAACTTCTTAAGTGTTGCTACCAGTTTGGTTTTTTGATACCCCTGGCTCAACAACTTTTGAGTGAGCACTTTCCCACGCTCCATGAAGTCCTGATAATTTGAACAAGTTCTGGCATAACGGATTAACTGTGAAACGTAAACGCCGTATGCTGGTGCAGAAGGGATATTACTGCTCAGGAAAGGAAAGTTAACGATGGGAAAATTGAAGTCATCCCGTTTGTCGTAAAGCCTAGTAGTGAGCTTTCCATTGTCGATGTAGAGATAACAATCCAAGTATGAGGAGGAGGCTGAAGTCTCCGTTGTTTCCTTTATTTCAAGTTCACGTGGGTAGATGAATTCTAAATACTCTGCAAATTTTGTGTTTTTCAGAGACAATACATCATCTATATATCTGTAGGTGAAATTGAATTGTTGTGCGAGGTGTTTCTTGCCTGCTTGGAGGAGACTTTGTACAAACTCCGCCTCATACGAGTATAAAAACAAGTTGGCAAGTAACGGTGCACAATTAGTACCCATCGGTATGCCGATTGTTTGTTGAAATATCCGACCGCCGAACTCCACAAAAATATTGTCGATTAGATATTCCAGCATCTTAATGACATCTGCATCTGAGTATTTTTGTGGTGCATCAGAGTGATCCCGAATGAAGTATGTGTCTTTGTAGCCAATGACAACATACTGAAATCGACGGTTACCATTCTTGTGGAAGAAACACTGGTTGATAATTGCCTTTAATTTAGATTTCAATTTATCATGAGGAATAGTAGTGTAAAGAGTAGAGAAATCGAAAGATTTTATACTGTTGACGGAATGAAGAGATTGTGCCTTTAGGTTTTCTAATAGCTCTTTGGAGTTTTTCAGGATCCACATCTGATTAACACCACTTCTGGCATATGCAATGTCACAATACTTCTGAAGGCCTTCTTTAACTGCGGTTAGTATTCGTGTTAGAATCTGAGAAAGAGGCTTGGTTGAGCACTTAGCTGAACCAGCAATATATCTCTGCATGTACGGATTCTTGTGAAGTTTAGGAATCCAGTACAGTTTGGGAAGGTCAATATCTTCCTCTGGGAGGGAAATTCCAAATGTCAGCATCACCGAATGGTGGTTTTGTAGAATTTCTTCCTTGGACATAGCAGTAAGATTATATGTAGGGTTTCCGGTCATGGTACTCATACCAAGCTCTTCCATTAAGCAGTTTATATAGTGTGTTTTGCAAACAAACACAATGTTGTTAGATGCCTTGTCGGCTGGAACAACGACAAACTTCTCATGGATTTCAGCTAACTCAGCAGCAACATCTTGATCGTCAAACACCGATTCATGTCGGCGAGACATGGTTCTGCTGAGTACTGAGACACGTCTGTTTACCAAGGACATTACCGATTTAACCCATTCAGACAGTGTGTCAACTTCTACGTCCTCTTTCTTGGCCCAGCGTCGTGCATACTCTTCAACAGAATCCAATATTAATTTAGAATTCTGTTTCCAAGTAAAAGACCTGGGTTCCCTATATTTATCGCCTTTGGAAAGAATGTCCCTGAGTTTGCTAATCCTGACTATATTGAGGTCACCTGTTATGACGTGACCGGCTGGAATATAACAGAACTCCGATGCTTTACAGGAACACTCTGAGGGGTTTCGAGTAATGTTCTCAGTATTTAGCTCTTGTAGCACGTTTTTGTAATTGAAAATTTTAGGTGCAATGGGAGACGAATAACTGTAGGAGATGATAGGTGGGCTCTGGTTTTTGAAGTAAGCTGGTATGGTTGAAGTCACTTTCTTATGGTTCAGGATATTGCTAATGTTAACGGCGTCAAGACCCTTGTTTCTGAAGTCAAGTTTCAGAAAATCACGAGTGAGAGTCTCTTCTGGAGAAACTGTTTGAACAGGCTTGTACAACCTAAACTTAGCAACATCCAAAATGATAGCAACCAGCTTATATTCCGGAGAATTTTGAACATATGTTTTTGTATCCACCACTTCCTTCTGCAAAGAGCGAAGTTTAGTTACCGGCAGCTGATACAGCTTGGTACGAATATGATGAAGTCCTAATGGCTGCTGTACATATGGAAGGAGAGTGTCAAATGCGACATCAGTATGAAAATTAGGACGATTGTAGTGCCGATGTCCATGACTTCTCTTACGTCTTTGAGAGCTGCCAAAGAGCCTCATCACATTGACCGAACTGCATCTTGGGCTGGTAAGATTCCCTACAGAATCTATTTTGTCATTGCAACCATATGGTGCTGCAGTGCCTAATTCTCTGATCCAGAATTCCTCACGCTGTCTACGAAGTGGCGTGCTCAGGCTGGGATTGTTAGTAGGGTGGTATATTTTTTCTAGTATTCTTACTTTGAAGGACAAAATAGAATGATCTGGTAGATTGAAATGTTGATAAAGCAACTGATTACTCCCATGATTTATTTCATATCTATGACCAGACATTCTATTGCGTAGTTGTCCTTTCGTCTCACCAACGTATATCAATCCACAGAGTGAACACTCCACACCATAGACAACATTAGAGGACTTACAATTAAGATCATCCCAGCTCCGTGTATGGTATGTTTTATTAGTGAGTCCACTCGTAAACTGAGTTTCTTTGATCAAAATTGTACAGGTTTTACAATTTTTTGAATCGCATGATGTTATACTGCAGTGTGGCTCACTGTCATTAAATTCCAAAATGTTACGTAGTTTAACACTACAGTTTTTGATCTGTTTATAAACATCACCATCCCGGTACCATAGGGATTTGTCATCAGATTGCAAGTATGTCATTTTATGTACATCTTTCAAAAGTATTCTAGGGGCACCTGTTTGGGCTGCAGATCCCGTGCCCTTGGAACCTGCAGGAATTGTATGCACGGGCTGACTTGTCGCGGAAGAAACCTGTGTTAATCGGGACCTTTTTATAGTGGGCGACGTCCCAGCCACTATCTTATCTGAGTTTATATGTGCGACCATGTTAATAATACTAGGTTGACGGTGCCCTCGGGGACGGACGGACCGTCCACCTGGCAGAGACACCAGCCTAGTGGTAAAAAGTAGTTGCGGTCATGGTACCAAAGCCGTAATCCAAAATCATAAATCCATAAACGAATGACAAATCAGAATGTTCAGACCAACAGACATGGACCCCAGAACAAAGGGTGTAATCAGGCGTCCGCGGATAGTAAGCATTACTTGGTAAGCAAGCTTCGCCCACCATGCCCATGGGCCTGAACGAAGGAAATATCGGTAGAAGCGTATGTCCGGGATTTGGGAAGTCTACTTATGGCGCGTCACTGGCAAAAAGATCAGAAACAATTCTGGAAACTGCCACATTGTAGGGATTGACTAGATCATGATGTCTCCCATAGAACTTCTTAAGTGTTGCTACCAGTTTGGTTTTTTGATACCCCTGGCTCAACAACTTTTGAGTGAGCACTTTCCCACGCTCCATGAAGTCCTGATAATTTGAACAAGTTCTGGCATAACGGATTAACTGTGAAACGTAAACGCCGTATGCTGGTGCAGAAGGGATATTACTGCTCAGGAAAGGAAAGTTAACGATGGGAAAATTGAAGTCATCCCGTTTGTCGTAAAGCCTAGTAGTAAGCTTTCCATTGTCGATGTAGAGATAACAATCCAAGTATGAGGAGGAGGCTGAAGTCTCCGTTGTTTCCTTTATTTCAAGTTCACGTGGGTAGATGAATTCTAAATACTCTGCAAATTTTGTGTTTTTCAGAGACAATACATCATCTATATATCTGTAGGTGAAATTGAATTGTTGTGCGAGGTGTTTCTTGCCTGCTTGGAGGAGACTTTGTACAAACTCCGCCTCATACGAGTATAAAAACAAGTCGGCAAGTAACGGTGCACAATTAGTACCCATCGGTATGCCGATTGTTTGTTGAAATATCCGACCGCCGAACTCCACAAAAATATTGTCGATTAGATATTCCAGCATCTTAATGACATCTGCATCTGAGTATTTTTGTGGTGCATCAGAGTGATCCCGAATGAAGTATGTGTCTTTGTAGCCAATGACAACATACTGAAATCGACGGTTACCATTCTTGTGGAAGAAACACTGGTTGATAATTGCCTTTAATTTAGATTTCAATTTATCATGAGGAATAGTAGTGTAAAGAGTAGAGAAATCGAAAGATTTTATACTGTTGACGGAATGAAGAGATTGTGCCTTTAGGTTTTCTAATAGCTCTTTGGAGTTTTTCAGGATCCACATCTGATTAACACCACTTCTGGCATATGCAATGTCACAATACTTCTGAAGGCCTTCTTTAACTGCGGTTAGTATTCGTGTTAGAATCTGAGAAAGAGGCTTGGTTGAGCACTTAGCTGAACCAGCAATATATCTCTGCATGTACGGATTCTTGTGAAGTTTAGGAATCCAGTACAGTTTGGGAAGGTCAATATCTTCCTCTGGGAGGGAAATTCCAAATGTCAGCATCACCGAATGGTGGTTTTGTAGAATTTCTTCATTGGACATAGCAGTAAGATTATATGTAGGGTTTCCGGTCATGGTACTCATACCAAGCTCTTCCATTAAGCAGTTTATATAGTGTGTTTTGCAAACAAACATAATGTTGTTAGATGCCTTGTCGGCTGGAACAACGACAAACTTCTCATGGATTTCAGCTAACTCAGCAGCAACATCTTGATCGTCAAACACCGATTCATGTCGGCGAGACATGGTTCTGCTGAGTACTGAGACACGTCTGTTTACCAAGGACATTACCGATTTAACCCATTCAGACAGTGTGTCAACTTCTACGTCCTCTTTCTTGGCCCAGCGTCGTGCATACTCTTCAACAGAATCCAATATTAATTTAGAATTCTGTTTCCAAGTAAAAGACCTGGGTTCCCTATATAAGTTAGATATAAGTGATTTAAACTTGTTGTCAGCACTGTCAGCGATGTCATCAGAAATACCGACAGCTATATAAATAGATAATATGTATGACATTGAAAATACGTATTTATTACGAATAAGTATTATTTCCCTTGTTAAATTATCTCCCTTGATTAAAGAAGTTCCAAAACAGTTACTAAGGAAAGTCATTTCCTACGCTAGGGTCGGTGAAAGGGTACCCCTAGACCAAATCACATAGAAATCTTCCGCTAGGGTTTAAGTAATGGCAAATCACCTACTCCCTAACCCTAACCCTAACCCTTAACCCTAACCCCTAATCCCTAACCCTTACCCTAAACCCTAAACCCTAACCGATGTAACCTGTGCGACACAGGGAATCTAACCTTTAGAGCACCTCCGAGAGAGTAATGGCAGAGATCCGAAGACATTTTGGTGGACATTTGAGGGATTTCTGGGGACATCTGGACAACTTCTGGGGAACATCTGAAGATCTTCTAGGGAACCTCTAACTTACTTTGTGAAGTATGTGTGATAAACTCTGATGAACTTCTCTTGGAGTTACGAAAACCTTTAATGAAACTCCGGGTGAGTTTTGGGAAATATCTGACGAATCTGAAGCAGCTCTGACGGAGTTGTGTGAAACCTGTGTGTAACATGTGAGAAACCTGAGAGAAACCTCCGGTGGAGTTATAGAAAACCTTTGATGGATCTCGTTGAGTTTTGGGGAAAAGGTCTCTCATTAACGGTAATCCCATGAGAATTCACTGACACAGAGAAAAGGTCGCCATCAATCATGGGTACAAATTATTAAATCACAATATATCACTTATCAATAATTGTCCTTAACTACCGATTATAATATCAGATATAAGTATTTGACTTTGAACAAAAGTGTTGGGGAACTGTCTTCAAAAGTGTCGGGGAACTGTCTCCAAAAAGCGTGTCGGGGAACTGTCTTGTCGGAAAACTGTCTCGAATCTGTAAAAGTGTGGTTAGGTTTACTGACCGTCCAATCATGACCAGAGCTATTGACTAGGATGTAAAGCGATAACTGAAGAAAAAGTATATACTACTGTTCCAATTTTATCGCTGTCACCGCTGTCGTCTGTTCTTTTGTTTTGCTGAATATGATTGGTTAATGATTTCACATGTCCGATAACGTATCAGAAGACAAATATAGTTTAAATTGGAAACGACAGCGGTTAAAACGGTTTTTTATGCTTTCTTTTTATTATATATTGGAAATTAAAATATTAAAAGGTAAGTGTATTTAACAATTCAATTATAAAAAAAAAATTCATCAGCCAAGAATCCGACTGACAGGGGTAGCTAAATTTAATGCTTGTCATGCAAGCACGGAAACACAAAATCTGTGTTTTGCACAGTTTTATCCTGTAGATTTTGTTTTTAAAAGCTAATTAAATGGTCATTTCTGCCTATCTCAGATTCAAACTTAATGCATTACGAAAGCAAGCCTATTCAAATATATTGATTTTTTTTTCTTTTCAGATAAAAATTCTGATATTTTTCATAGATTGTAGGTACTCGTTAGAACCGCCCCGGCGAGGCGGTTCTAACGAGTATCCACAACGTATTTCTAGCAAAAATAAGAAAATTAATATATATATAGCCCTGTTATCCCCAGTTTTATTATATAAAAGTGGGGTTTAAGGGGCTCAAAATTATATAGGCATGTTTTTATGATGGGTTGTCAGCTGAATTGGTGAAATAATAACACCGTTTTGAAAGTATGACCAAGCGTCCTAGTTGCTCAAGAGCTAGGAAGATTGCACGAATTAGTGACAGGAGTCCTGGGTACAAGGTCGGTCTTGATAGATATTGTACACAGTATACAGCAGTTAGCCTCGGTGATATGCCCACCAATGTAGAAAGAAAATTAGAATGACATATTGCTGTCGGCATTTTCGTTGACATCGCTGACAAAAAGTTTGATCACATATCTCTTACCACTGACCCCAGATCCTGACCCTGTTCTTTGACCGTAGACCCTCTATACATGATCTCTACCCTAACCTCGACCTCTGACCTCAGACGCGAGACTCTTACCCTTGACCTTAACCATTGATTTCTGACCCCAGACCCTGACCCATGACATTTAATTCCTGACTTCAGACCCAAAACCTGAGCTGAAACCCCGAATCCTACCTTAGACTCCACATTATACATCACTGACCACGTTCTCAGACGCAAGACCCAAGCCATGGCCCCTCATCTCTGGCCCCAAAACCCTAATTCGAGTCTTTACCGTCAATTTGAGCTCTGATCTAGACTCTAAGGACGGTAGACCTCTCTCTTGATCTTTGATCCAAGATCCGCGACCCTGCCCCTGTGATCTAAGACTATATGCCCATAACACTGGCCCCGGACACTGAACCATGATCCATAACCTCTGACACTAAATCCCAGATTCTGACCCCGATACTGACCCCAGACCCCTGAATCTGACAGACCCTCAAACAAAAACCTGACCCCTGACCCTGTCTTGTGACTGCAGAACCAATATCCATGACCTCGACCCCTGACCCCTCGACCCCTGACGTCTGATCCCTGACCACAGACTCTGACCTAGACCCTTAACCCTTTTGACCACAGACCTGGACCCTGATCCCTGACGTCCGACCCCTGACCATATTGCCATGGTCTGACCTCAGTCCCATGACCCTGACCCTGACCACTAACCTCCTGGGTCCAACCCGGACGTTGTACCGAGACTCTTAACTATTGACCAGACTACATACCCGGGACCTTGACCTTCGATCCCAGACCCTGACCACTAACTACAACATGCGCGATCCCTGACCTGATCCAGACCCTAAACCGAGACCACAGATCCTGACCACTTACACTGACCTAAGACACTGTTACCCTGAACTCTAACCTACACCCTAACTCACATAAGGACCTGTCTCATAACCTTTTGTTTCCAGATCCCAGACCCTGACCCCTGACCTCAGATTCTATATCCATGAAACTTGTCATCGACACTGAACCATAGTCCCCAGAACCTAGATCCTGACCCTAAATGCTGACCCCAGGCTCTTACCCCAGGCCCTGATCGTAGACGCTGAAACCAGACCCCTGATGCGTTACCCTGTCTTTTGATCACCTTAACCTCAGACCCCAGAACTTGTCCCCTGACTAGATCCCAGACCCTAAGCCTAAACTCAGACCACAGACCCCTGACCCTATATCGTTTACTGCAATCTAGACTCTGACCCCTAACCTCTGACCCTTTGACCGCAGCACCATTTACCAATCACTGACCTATATCGTCTATCTCTGAAACATAAATGTATCACCCCAAAAGTTTTAAAACCTGAGTACCAGTACTTAGACAATAGAAAGAGTACCATGTACTTACTTAACATAATACTGTTTCTATTGTCTAAGTACTGATCCAAATACGAATGCATAAAACCTAACAGTTAGATTTTGTTTCTTTCAGTTGATCCATTCAATAGCTGATTGAGATTATATTTCACCATGGAAATGGCTAATAATTGATGAGGGCAATTGAGCTGTTTTGAAGTTCGTATTTGGAAAAATGGACATTTGTAGAGACCTTTAGTGCTTGGATGTTCATGTATTACGAAAACAAATCTATTTAAAGTGTGGTCTATAAAACTTCCCTTGTAACATTTAATGAAGTTATCACCAAAATGTCTGCTCTATGCAATTTAAAATTTCCTGAAAGTCTGTTTTCTAATGAAAGAGTAAATATTGAAGAGTACAGATGCTCAGATGCGCAGCTGGATCATGAATTTGACACGTATACTTATATTGACGGATTTTTGGCCATATCTAAAGAAGCTCAACTCGGATTTATCAAGAATCCTACCGGCAATGCTATTCTAGAAAAAGGAGAACTTGCATATTGGTATGAAAAAGAGCGGTTTAAAGGCGTTAGAATCAAACTTTGGGATGGCGGGTTGCCTGTAATAAAAGTTAAATTTGTCACAGACATCCTTCTTACATTTATTCCAAACGTTGAAAGTGAACGTGAGAATTACCAGATAACACTTGCAGCTGCTAAGAGATTGTACGAAGCAGTATTGGAGCTGATAATTCCAAACGTGATTAGAAAAATGCCAAGCAATGGCTTCACAAAAGTAATGAATACCTCTGAATGCGCATGTGAGTCCTACTATATCCACGCCCGTGAGTTTGTAGCGTTCAGTGAAAGTTTGCTTGAAGAGCTAAATCAGCCACAGCCCGATCCCAGGCTGGCAGCGCTAAAATACTGCAAGCTGCACTTTTTGATGAAAGCTTTTGGGCAAAATTTAACATTAAATGAAAATTCGAAACATTTCCAAAATCTTGTTACAGCTGACCAATGCATAGACTGCTTGATTCACATAGCAACGGATATTGGACAACCCAACTATACGCTTTTGTGGGCTAGGGATTTTGTACGGCTTGTGTTTGGTAACGCTGGCAACGTCTATTTCTCGTGTGGTTTGCATAGCGCTGCTAATGGCGACGGTCGAGTTTTGAATGATTCGACTGGTTCCGATGAGATTGATGGTTACGTTAGACTTATGAAGTTGTACAATTCAACGTTTAAAAGACTTCCACAAACAGTTTCTCAAGCCGTAGGTGTCCATTTTTCAAATAGCTTCTCAGATCCGAGAATTGCAAAATTATTGTCACTACAACATCGCGGTATAAGTGATTATGAACGTTTGAAGCCTAAGAGAGGTAAAATTGTTGATGCATTAAGACAAAGACTAATTTCCCGTATTATCATGAAGCGATTAGAACTCCTTTCAAGGTCAAATGAACTACACAAAGCACGCGTGGAACTGATAATCTCATTATGCGAAGAAGGTGCATGGCATGTTATAGAAGAAAATTTTACCGGACAACAGATTCCCTTTTTGATAAGGTGGTTGTGTGATTTCAATTTGGGTATGGACATTACACCTTTGTATGCCATTCCACGGGGACTGTTCACTGAATTTCTAACGTCAGAGATTACAACACTTCTGGGACCGATTGACGATATTACTGAAAGATTTTTCGGTAGGAATAAACCAGCAACTCCAGACCAATTGTTTACTGTTTATCTGTGTGAAATTGTCATTGACTTTATCATTCACGGTACTAAAAACTTTTTGCATGCTCTCAAGTCATTGAATATCACAGGAAATACATTCAGGGACATGAACCGCGTAACCTTCTTTGGTATTGAATTCAGACGAAAAGGGCATTTTTGGCTTCTGGATGCAAGCTGTGCAAGGCCGTCGAATGTTTACACCATTGCACGTCCAGAAGGTCCACAGGATCCAGAACCTCTGACAGATAAGCTGCTGAGAGTACACTGCTCCGGTAAACTTATGCTGAATAAGTATAGTATTGCAATGTGTCTGCTCGCGGAATTGATGGAAGATATCCATAGAGTGAACATGCGGCAGTTTCGGTATAGGAGGCTGCATGGTCAGATAAACGTGCACTCTGTTTTCAGTAGAGCATTCTTGCGAACAAGAGCGTTACGCACACCATCTACCGTATCGCAATTTGTAGAGAAACTTGAGTCAGGTCCAGAAAACCTTATAAGCAGAATCTCTGAGTCAGTAACAATAGCTGAAGAAGTCCTTGGAGATATCCTTGAATATGGTAGTCATCCTGATGCTGGGCAAGCAGAATTAAAGGATGGTATGACCGTTGTGCTGAATTGTTCTTTAAAGGGTCATTTACCTGTAGAGGTTTTCGCAGTGCCGAAATGGAAAGGTCCAGGTCTGATGGATCATGAAAATTATTCGCCTCTAATGCCAGACCTGACTGACGTCTTGATACAGAATAATCCTCCAGTGTTTGAGGCCAACTTGCTAAAAAAGCTTCTTGTATGCGTAAATGTCGCAATGGGCGAACTTCAGCCATTTCCTCGAGGAATTCATACTGTTCAGCCCTGGCACTTGAGTATAGTTTATAAAGTACTTCTTAGCAATGTGAGAGATGCAACTAAAGTTGCTATGCTTGTCGGTTGTGCAATTGAAAAGACCAACACGAGTCCCGTTGTTCAACGAAAACTGACATGGTTCATGAAAAATTATCGCATAAGAGATTGGCATTTAAGGCGGTATAATCTGTTGGCTAAGGATAACGGTTTCAGTTACAGTGTTAAACAAACTGTCAAACCAGTGGAAGCGCTTTGTCTGAATGTGTTAAGGAAATTACAATCTACAAAGGCATCGCCATTCTAAGTGAGCAAGATTTAACAAAGACTGTCCGAATCAGATAAAAATGACAGCTGTGTTCATTTTGTAAAGTAGCCATGTATTCACGTTCATACAATTAGAAGTAGAATTTAAGACCCCTTTCTGACTGTTGTTTTTGATCCAGTTTCTTCCCTAAACCTTGAAAAAAAAAAAAAAGGTAAGAGAAAAGTCCAGGGAGTACCACAATCACAAAACGCAACCCTTTCCAGACACCAAGGGGAAGAGGAAGCCGACAAATCCAAACAAGCACAAATCGAACAAACGTACGAAAAGCAGTTTTGATTTAAGGTAAGAAAGGGATCCTTTAGAAACAACGAATTTATTCAAGAACTGAATATACCAGCCTTATTTACCCTCAGTACAGTAGTTTAATAAGAAATGTAAGGAGGCGGTAAAGCGTCGCCCTGCCCTTCACTTTAATTTAGTTTATGCTTTTTCCTTTGATTTCACTTAGCTTATTCGGAAATCTAAATATGTTTCATTTATCTTTGCTTCATTGCGGATAAGATTCCTTAACCAAGTCTCCGATTTTCGTGTTTTTTTGTTTTCAAAGGCAATCCTGTTGACTTTTATTATCCATATGTAGTTATTCTTTTTGTAGATATTAAACACGTCATTCTTTTGACTGTGCATTTTGAAATTTACTACCTAAATTGCAGTTATATTTTCACTTGCTATCTCATTGACAGTCATTGTCCGATTTTAACGGCAACTGATGAAGCTTTGACAGCCGAAACTAGTATTAGCTGATATTCGTTCTCAGCATTAATTTTAGATCAGTTGATGAGGCAGTGATGACCGGACGTAGCTAGTCTGGCTAAAACACTAAATGGATACTGCTATTTTCATTTTTGAATGCGTTCATCTTTCTCAAATGACATCCTTTTAAACCTTATTTATCAGTTTTATTGAACTTATTCATATGCAGTAATTGTAAAATGCGACACTGCTCACGCCTTCTATTGTATGCATAAGCAGTACTGTATGTTCAAAATAACTCGGAATGAGCTCATTAATCCCAAAGAACCAAAACAAAATATAATTTGCACTATGGTGAAGTACAGGGCAAATTGCTACGGCCGCCACACAGCCACTTAACACCAGCTGCAGTGAAGATAAATAAGGTCATGTATTAAAACGAACATTTTGATCACCTTTACTTTATCATAGGTGCAGCATATTAAGATTCGCAAGTCTTTTGTGATGATTCAAGTGTTAGATTCATGTCATTTTGTTTTTGAGATTGCACTTTCACAAAAGTCGACGTTTGCGTTTCAGACTTTCACCGTCTATGCACAATCTGTACGCTTGACTTGTATATACATATTTCATTTGGATCAGTATGCTTTTGAAATAAGCACTACAGATTGCAACTAGTGGTTGTCTTTCCGATGTTTGAGCGTCGTCTGAGAAATCTTTGTGTGCTTGTGCTCTGACAGATATCGTCGAGTACATTTAACTTCTACTGGTCATAATTGCTGTATCTTCCTACGTTTGATTTGTAGATACTTGTTTCAGTTTTATCACTTGGTTTCGTAGAAAACGCAGCCTATTACAACTTGCTGAAGTTAAGCTTATTAAGTAAAACTTTACCGTCGACTTAGAATATGTTAGAATGATTCAACCAACTTTTGTTTGTTTCTGTTAGTGCTGAAAACGACGCTTGTATGTACGTTTAAAGCCTTACGCCGTTTATAAACTATGTACCTTTTGTATGTTTGACTGACCTTTCTGTTTAATTATTTGGATTTGTCATTGATGTGGCAGATTGTCAACTGGCTGAATTCTAAAAGTAAAAGTTGTATAAGAAGAAAGAAATAGTCTTACAAAAATGTTATTTTGAGTATTTGGCTCTATCACAAAAGACGTCAAGGTTACTCTGTCCATCCAAAGGGGACTTTCCCCGACTCAGATAGCAGGTTGATTTTGTGTTGAGGTTTTACGGCCCAGTCAACCCAATGGGGTCATGTCGAGCGCGGTCAGTTTACCTAACCACACGTTTACTGGGCAGGTTTAGTCCTCTAAGCGGTTAACCAGTATTGTGCACATTCTTTCGCCAGAAACTGACAACTGCCCTTCTTGAATCAGCGGAAGGGAAAGAATGACCGTAGAAAATATTTCATGATCAATCTCCACGAAAGAATGTTGCCGACCTCGGCGGGGGTCGAACCCGCGACCTCCTGGTCTCCAGTCGGACGCGCATCCAAATACAGATAGGCCATCCTTTTCCATAGGACCACGAGCAAACTTGTCACAGATGTAAAAGTGATCCCTGGTTAGGAAGTAGCCCTGCAACATCAGCTTCTTGTATGCAACATATGCCATCGAAATCCAAGCGCAAGTTCACCCATCGCCTTAAAGTTTGCAAGCTAAAATACCCTCAGACAATTTGTTTGTGTTAAGGTTTTACAGCTCAGTCAACCCAATGGGGGCATGTCAAGTGCAGTCAGTTTACCTAACCACATGTTCACTGGGTAGGTGGTTAACCAGTAATGTGCACATTATTTCACCAGAAACTGACAACTGCCCTTCTTGAATCAGGGGAAGGGTGATCCACCAAGGCCAGCTACCCTCAGACAAGCAATCATTTCCAGGTCTTGAGTGCGTCTGCAGCTGTAGCTAATGCTGCCACTGAGGATATCTGGAACAACATCTAGACTGGCCTGCTCATGACAACTCAGGAGGTGTGTGGCACATCTCGGCCCCACTGTTGGCGTCGTGAAACCTGCTGGTGGAATGAGTACGTGGAAAAGACCATTGCTGCCAAGCCGAAAGCTTTCAAGGCCAGGATTTGACTGACTTGGGTTTAACGACATATCAACCCTTGTGGGTCATTTTGTGTCATCTCCCAGAAGGGAGAAAACCGATAGAAGAGAAGAAGAGATGAAAGAGAGGGACAGGGAAGAAAGAGGAACAGGAATGAAAGTGAATAAACAGAATAAAAACATTCCCCCTCTACCCTTACCCGCTACAAGGATAGCAGGCCTTGCCCAACTGTAAGCCAATAACAGTTGGATGCCCCGGTGACTAAGATACATGCAACCTTCACACCACCCGACCACCCACATTCAAGGCCTGGAAGACTGGTAAAGGCACTAGGGCATCATATGATGCAGCCAAACGCATTGCCAGACCTGCAGTGCACCAGCCGACCAAAAGGTCTACTAGAATATTAACCCCAAGTCTACAGAAGTCTAACAGTTTGCTAACCAGTTAACACCAGAGAACGCTGATGTTGGTGGTGACAAACCGGTGAAGAATGATCCAAAGATCTCAATGAGCAAAGAGCAAAGCAGAAAGCCTGGTGAGAGCACTACCAAAGGCTTTTCAACATTTAGTTTGACTGGGACCCAGACCACCTGTCTGATGAACCACCGGTGGAAGACCCACCCATCCCAATCACCATCGATATGGTTAAGCAGACAATCTCTCAGATGAAAGCGGGCAAAGCACGTGGCCCATTAGGCACTGCAGTGGAGATGATACCAGCAGCCAATGATCCGTGACCTCGCAGCTGCAATCATTGGCGATGGTAAGGTACCCACTAACTGGGAGCAGAGTTTCATTATCAGCCTCTACAAGGGTAAGGGATATGCAATGAAAGTGGTAACTACCGCTGTCTCAAGCTGACACATCAGGTTATGAAAGTCCTGGAGAGGATTGTGGACATCAGATGTCAATCGACAATTCCAAGATTAGCTTCGTCCCAGTCAGAGGCACAAGACGCTGTTGTCAGGCAGGTGCAAGAGAAGTGCCAACAAGAGACTACATTTTCGTAGACCTGGAGTAGGCATTTGATTGCCTTGGAAGTTCATCTGGTGGGCGCTGAGAAAACTTGGTGTGGAGGAGGGGACTGTGTGACTGGTGCAGTGGATGTATTCCAATGTGCAGAGCCGTGTCCGTGTTGGTGAGGGGTACAGTGAAGAGTTTGAAGTGAAGGTCAGTGTTCACCAAGGCTCAGTACTCAGCCCACTGCTCTTCATGATTGTGCTTGAAACCTTGTCACATGAGTTCAGCTCTGGGGTCACCTGCGAGGTCCTCTATGCCGATGACCTTATTATCATGTCAGGAGGATCTTGACTTAGAAAGAAGCAATAGAGGAGAAAGGACTGAGAGTAAATGCAGGAAAGACAAAGATCATGATCTGCGGTACGGGCCTGGACCTCCTGTAGAGTTTAGGCGAGTTTCCATGCCGCACTGGAGTTGGCAGCAACAGCCTCTTCTGCAATGGCAGTAAGCACTGGGTGCACAAGAAATGCAGTGGGCTCAAGCACTTGACAAAGGACCCTGATTACAGATGTACTCAGCAGCCCCTGGGTGTGAACTTTCAACCACAATGTGTGAAAACCGCCTGGAAGAAGTTCAAAGAGCTGCTACCAGTTCTCTCTTCCCGCCACCTCTCAAGACACATGGCCTTGTGTACAGCTTGTGTGCTGTGTGCAATGCTCCATGCCAGTGAGACTTGGCCATTGATAAACCCACACCTCCAACATCTGCAACAGACAGATCTGCAATGTCAAGCCGCAAGGCACTGTCACCACCAAGTCGACTGAGCTACTTGCGCGGCTTGGCACTGAGGATCTGGACCTTATTCTGAAGGAGAGAAGGTACGACACGGACATGTGGAACCCTCCAAAGATGCAGTCAAGACAGCCTTTGACATACAGGTTGATGGAAAGCTGAGGCCTGGGAGGCCGAAGATGACATGGAAGCAGTCGACAGAGAGGGATTGCAGAGAGTGGAAGCTCTCGGCTATCGACCTTCATGATAGACATACTTGGAGATCTAGTGTGAGATCTGACATGCGTGCAGCAAGCCAGCTACCTGGAAGTGCACCCACTGATGTGGCTGTAGCCCCAGTACCTGCACGTTGATAAAATATCCAATGATGATGATGATGATGACCTTGACCTCTAGGTTGTGAGATAGTGTTCAATAAAATCTTGGGACCTACCTACCAAGTATAAACAAAATCCATCAGAGGATTTAGAAAATATAAAAAGTTTGACTTTCATACAGGTGAGCTAAATGACATTTTTCTGCAAAATATGTCAGTGTCATGAAATAACATTGCAGCATTATGCAATGAAAAAAGCACATGACTGAAAGTTTTAGTTTTTCAGAAATATAAGGGTGACCTAAAAATACCATAAAATTGAGGCTCTTGGTTCTGGAGAAGATTTTAAGTGGTTTTAATATATATGGGCATGGTGGCCATCTTGATTAATAGACTGTGACAATTTGTATAAATTCTCAATCCCCCCTTTAACAGAATGCTCCACATGAAGTTTGAAGAAAACTGGCCCAGGGGTTTCAGAGGAGAAGTCGTTCAAAGGTGTGGATGGAGGACAGATGGCAATTAATCACAACAGAAAAGCGCATTCTGAGCCTTCGGCCTGAGCCTTAGGTTATAAAATGATGCTGTATTGTTGAAGTCCTTACAGAGAAAGTGCATGCCAGTTGATGATTGCAGGCATAAATGGACTGGACTGCTGAGGTGCTAGCAAATGGTGATAGGTGGAGAGAAAACTCAATTCCTTAATTGCATCTGCTTGCTTAATCTGGGCCAATTCAGCAGACAACAAATTGATGCTTTTTTCTTATTGTTCCCAAAAATCAGGATTTGACATTTCATGCGGTCTCCTTTGGATGTAATGTCAAATCTGTTTTCTGAGAAAAATAAGGAAAAATATTCAATATGTTTGTCTACATAACATTTTATCAAGCATGCGAAGATTTTATTATTAAGCAGGTGTGACACTTGGGTAAATGTCCTAAATTTTGTACTCAAAAGTTTCTGATGTAATGGCATATGGAAGTGCAGACCCAGATCAGACAGCTCCTTCAAGAGCAGTCTGACCAGGATCTATACTCTTTGCCATTAGGAAACAACTGCATAAAAAGCAAACTTTAAGCCAAAAACTAAATGTGGAATAAAGTGTTTGAAGTTGTAGGACATTTACTAAATGTATGGTAAGAAATGATGTACAAGTATTTACTTTTCTGTACATCTAAAATATTACATGCACACAGTCTGTACATACTCTAACCAGCCTACAGGTTTGTGCATCATGGTCATAACCTTCACTGTATACGACACAGAATGTATTTTCTAATGAAGTCGGGTCAGAGAATGAAATTAAGTTAATGCATGTATATCCTAGTTGAGTGTGCACAGACAAAACTCCAGATAAGGTGTTTTCTTTTTCTACCACAGATATTTTTGTATGAAAATATCTTATGGTACTCACTTATAGCAGCATCTCCCGTTGGAGTTTCTAATGAGCAACCACAAAATATTTACATACAGAAATAAGAAAAATATTTACCTAATACCCCCTCCTATCTAGAGTTAGTCACAGAATAAATGGTAAGACTCATGACTGAGATGCATGGACACCTCAAGGAGAGATCACTAAGTTGAAAGTGTTTGTCCCCCTTTATAAAGGGAAATCACTTCAGCAGGACAGAAACTTGGCCTCCCTGCTACAAGAATGCCAACTTTCAGAGGCTACTCTGAAAGGAAAGAATTTGTTCTCATGGGGAACAAATTCTTTCCTTTCAGAGTATCCCACTTACAAAAGGGAGGCAACTACTCCCAGATAAGAGTAATCTCCCTTGAGGTATATCCATTCACCTCAGTGTTTTCGTTGTTGTTTTTTTATTTACTCTATCAGTGGTACATGTATATAGTGTCATACAAAGCAATTTACAAATATGTTAACAATTCCTTCAGAAATAAAATATTCTCTCCTATAACATAAGCATTTGGAATACTTCCACACTGGAATCGCTTTCCAATACTAATTACTAAATATAAAATATTTTGCATTAAAAATAATAAAATTATTTTAAAGTCTGGATCAAGCTTTTTCTGTAATCCAAAAGTTGTTTTTTAAAGTTACCTCTAAATATATATCTATGTACTTTTATGAAATTCATTAACTGCATCCAGAATTTTTGTACATGCCAGCATTCCCAAAACAAATAAATTAATGCTGTCAGATATAAATGAACTCACTAATTTACACTTTAGATCTGGTTTGTTATTCTTTTTAAATACTTATACTGAAAATCTCAAATCTTTATTTCATTTACAGTCAAAAGCAGGGTGCCGTAAATTTTTTTACCAGTTTAATTCTTCATCCATAAAGTATTCCATTTCTTGGCCGAATTGTTTATAGGTCAAGTTAACACTTAGCATGCTGGGTAAAATTTCAGCGGACAAAATGAAATATGTTTCTGTTTATTCCCAGAAAATAAGGTTTGACATTTCATGCAAATTGTCCCCAATGAGACCATTTGCATGAAATGTCAAATCCTATTGTTTTTGGAGAAAAAAAAAACATTTCATGAGTTTGACATCTGCTGAATTTGCCATAATGTGCTAAGTGTTAATGGGCTCATTAAGAATTTATTTAACTTTGCACCTAACCATATCTTGTGAGTGCTCCATGGAATCACCAGTGAGTACCTACAAGATATGTTTGGGTGCATAATTAACAAAGTTATTCTATCACCAGACATACACGTTACTGCACATTCATTTTAACTCTCAGCAAGGTCAAGAAAAATTGTGTTTTATGTGGAAGAGACCAGGGCTGCATTCAAAACTACAAGTTACTTGCAAACATTCTGCCATTGATCCCTGCTCCTGCTGGCCTCATCATTAGGTACAGGGGTCCAGGGCAAAAATGTTCGCTGTGATTTTGCACTTATGAATGCAGCCCAGTATATAATTGTGGCAGCCAGTCCATCAATACAGCCAGGTCACTTTCATTTGGAATACTTTGTATTGTTCAACTGAAGTTAGCGAAATATATGTACAATGTAGCTTTTTTTCATCAATTTTGTTCCTCCTGGAAAATATAGCCAATCAAAATTGATTTTCCAAAACATTACAAAGAGACAAGCTTTCTGATTGGCTACTACAGATATCTAATGAATGCCAATCAAACAATCAAAATGATTATAACAAAGTATCCTGACAGGTCAATGAATTTCTCAATGAAACGTTATAAGTGAAGATACCCAGAATATTTCACAATCACAAAGCATAGCTTTCCTGATGCATTGAAACAAGGCGAGATGAGGAACAATGATAAAACAAATGCCGCATATAAAACCACTGACATATAAAGAAGAACTACAAGATGAAGCACCTTGAAACTGTCAGCTGGAAAATGGCTGGGGGGATTTAAACCAAGTTTTACTCATGCAAAACCTTATACCCTGAATTCTGATGTAGCTTTAAATTACAAATATATGTCTGATTACTTATCCAGTCACAACGGACAAAAAAAAACAAGGTTCTTGTTGATTAAATGGTTCGTTTTGAACTCTTGAACAATCAAAATGACTGTTATAAAAGACAATCATTTTCATTGGCTAATGCAATCACCATCAACTGTACATTCACAAATGCAGTCAATTATCCAATCAAAATAGATATATTGAAGGATAAGCATTCTGACTGGCTATGGAATGTTTTCATATGGAAATTACTTATTTTGATTCTGAAAAAATTAAGCTAAGACTGATTTGTTGATTTCAGTATAACAAATGTATAAGTTGCTCTTACCACACTGATCATGTATGATATAAAGCACATGTTTACCAGACACAGCTGAGGTTATTGTCTATTTATATGTCCCTGACACTGGATGAAATTGTCACTATACTGTCACTGATTTCTATCCTGTTAAACTAGAGTTCATCGAACTGGTGAGTCTTTCACTCATTCTTGATTCTCTCACTCTCGAACCTAAACAAAATAGAAACAACAAACTGGAAAACGTTTTTATTAAGTCAAGGCAGATTTTAAGATAAACCGGAATGTGTTTGTAAAACACTATGCCCCAAATTGTATGCTTGTGCATACAAAATGCCAAATCTGTAAAGGGACATAACTGAACAAAATTAATCCCCTGTTATGTCCCCACCACAATGTGGATCTTTTTATTGTGTAGGGATTTAACAACAATTAAGCCAACCCTTGTGGGTCATTTTGTGTCGTCTCCCTGAGAGTGGGAGAAAAGAGAACAGATATAGATAGTAGAGGAGATGAAAGACAGGGACAGGGAGGAAAGAGGCACAGGAATGAAAGTTGTAGAAGGCCTTGCCAAACTGTAAGCCAATATCAGTTGGATGCCCCAGTGACGTAAGCTACATGACACCTTCGCCACACTGACCACCCCTGCCACAATGTGGAAGAGGGCATATAGTTTTGCCCTGTTATAAGTATGTCTGTCTGTGTATTGTTCATGTCTCCACAACTCCTCAGTTTACAAAGTAATGCTTCGAATCTTGCACCATGGTAAGGATACAGACTGAACATGTTCTTAAAGATCACAGGACTGATTATTGGTAGTTACATATCCTTGACTTACTTACAAAATTTTTCTTATACACATGGTCTACAGTTTTCAAGATAATGATTTACACCTTGCAGCAAAGTAAGAATATAGGCTGGGCATATGCACAAGGGTTACATAAACTCTGGTCAAATTTTTATTGCTAGAGTTACATACCCTGGATTTACTTAGAAATTTTGCCTTATACACATGTCATAGTGGCCGGGGGTTCATGTCTTCAAAACTTCTGGCTGGGCATGTGCATAAAGTTCACAAAACTCTGATTAAATTTTTATGGCTAGAGTTGCTAGGTTTACTTATAAATATGGCCTTATACACATGTCATAGTAGGTTTTGTTTTTAAACTCCTACAGTTTTCTATATAATGATTTACACCTTGCAACAAAGTAAGATAGGCTGGGCATGTGCATAAGGATCACAGAACTCTGATCAAATTTTTACTGCTACAGTTACATACCCTTGATTTACTTAGCAATTTTGCCATAAAAGCCAAACTGATAGTTTATTTGTGTGGAGGTTTTACTGCCCAGTCAACCAAATATGGTCATGATGAGTGCGGTCAGTTTACCTAACCACACGTTTACTGGGCAGGCTTATTCCCCTAGGCGGTTAACCAGTATTGTGCACACTCTTTTGCCAGAAACTTACAACTGCCCTTCTTGAAATCAGCGGAAGGGAGAGAATGCCCGTAGAAAACATTTCCTGATCAATCTCCACAAAAGAATGTTGCCAACCCAGCTGGAGTCGAACCTGCAACCTCCTATCACCAGTCAAATGCACATCCAACTGAGCCACCAGGGCTGGCACAAACTCACAGTAGCATGGGCATTCATCCTCTTTAGGGATTATCTAGTTTTTTTCATAAGTTAACCAGATCTGCTTCTCAGCCCCAGTAAGCTCACCAAGTTTCAAGGCCCAACCTTAAATACTTATCAAGATAATTTGCTCACAAAAAAAAAAGTGTGATGAGGCGATATATGGACAAACAACCCAAAATTTGAAAATGATATGATATTCTTTTTTTCCCAGAAGCTTTGACAAATCCTTTTTTTCTGGTAAAAATAAGAAAACTTTTTCAAGATGTTGGCTCTTGAAATTCTAACCAACCATGCTAAGCATAAAAGGAATAGTTTGATATTGCTCTGTGGAGCAGGATGAATTAGGTGACAGATTAGACCAGCATAGACCTTGACCAGCTTACTTCATTTACTCTAAATATTTGAACAGTCATGACTTAGCAAACAGAGTAGACCAAGATAAACTGCTTCTTTAAACTGTGCTCAAGGAGCAGGTTGATATGGTCCAGACTGTTTGCCCTCAAACCAGCACCCTGAGCCCCACATACGCCCTTTTTTTCAATGAAAACGTATGGATATTATTCTTAACCCAATGCTGCTGAGTGAAGTCTTCTATCTTAACTCTTTAGACAGGATCATGTCCTATATAAGGGGTGTCTGGTTATTTTTTATTATTATCATTTTCAGAAGAAATTTCTGAACTAAATGCAAACAGTGTAGACTCTGATCAGACGCCATGTTCTGCTGCGTCTGATCAGGGTCTACATTGTTTGCCAATGTCTCTTTTATGGGATGCTAGGCATAAATGGGGTACAAATTTTAGGATATGTATGTATAGCTCCAGATATGAACTTTTCTTCAAATTTTAGAATATATATGCATAGCTCCAGATAAGGCACTATTTGCAGGCAAACTAAAAATACTGATTATTTTTTATTTCTACAAGAGGCTCAATGAGCCTGCACCGCTCACCTGAGCAACTTAAGTTTTAACAATTCACAGATTTGACCACTAAAAGTGCTAAAGGACAGACTTGACTACTAAAAGTTGTTACAGCCTAGCACTCCTACCTTCGATTATCTGCCTTGACAGATTACGCATAGCTTGTAAGTATATATTCAATCTCTGACAACTGGGTAAGAGAGTTAACTCTTTGGCTCAGTGTTTAGAGCGTTGGATTTTTTTATCCGGGCAGACCTTTTACAGCCCTTTCAAGAATATTTCACTTATATCAAGCCGATCGTTCATCAAAGATGGGCGAAAACCAGAGAACCCGGGGAAAAACACCTGACCATCCGTAAGCAGAACTTGGTTTTCCCACATGTGACCCAAGCAAGGCTCAAACCACAGCAGTGAGAAATCTAATGGATTAAAAGTCAGCTCTCTTATCCACTTGGCTACTAGGGGCCCGCCTTAAACCTTTCCTGGATAATAAAATTTCTATTTTTGAGGAATATGGGGCCTTTAATAAATAAATGTGGTATTAATAATACAATCATAAAATGAGGCACCTGATGGCCTGTAAAATTTCAGTTAGTCTCTCGTTCTTGAAATGAAATGATTTTTTGTCATATCTCTGAATTAATGTTGGCAACATTAATTCAGAGATACGATAAAAAATCATTTCATTTTGATCCAGTTCAAAAACGAGAGACTGAAATTTTACAGGCTGTCAGATGCCACATTTTATGATCGTATTAATATTATATATCAATTTATTGAACCTTTCTTGGATAAATCATGTCTTTTTTTTTAGGAATATGGAGCCTTTAATACTGAATTGAGTTATTGACAAAATACATTCTTGTGGGACACCTTGATAATGTAGAGCCATCACAAACTTAATAAAACTGCAAGCCATGCACCATGCCGCGCCACACAGGGACATATTCCCTATGCACTTCTGTAGTATAGGGGCTGAAAACATTCTAAGTCAAACATGAAGAGAAGCAATAAACAGTTAGTTCATAACTCCACAAAAAAACAAAAAAAAAAAACACCAAAAAGTCTAAGTTAAAAATCAATAAAAAGTGATAAAAAATCATTTCAGGATTCTGAAAAAAACAATATGCATATCTTCAGACTATTCTAAAAGCGTGTGTAAAGTTTCAAAAGGATCGGCCTGAAAATGTAGGAGGAGTTGCGCGTACAAGGTACATACTCCCTATACATTCTGTAGTATTAGGGCTCGAAAAAAGTCTAAGTTAAAAATGAAAAAAAATGTGATAAAAAATAATTTTAAGATTCTGAAAAAACAATATGCATATCTTCAGACCATCCTAAAAGCGCCTGTAAAGTTTGAAAAGGATTGGCCTAAAACTGTAGGAGGAGTTGCGGGCAGAAGGTACATACTCCCTATACATTTCTGTAGTATTAGGGCTCGAAAAAAGTCTGTTAAAAATGAAAAAATGTAATAAAAAATAATTTCAGGATTCTGAAAAAACAATATGCATATCTTCAGACCATCCTAAAAGCACCTGTAAAGTTTGAAAAGGATTGGCCAAAAACTGTAGGAGGAGTTGCGTGTACAAGATGCATACTCCCTATACATTTCTGTAGTATTAGGGCTCGAAAAAAGTGTTAAAAATGAAAAAAATGTGATAAAAAATAATTTCAGGATTCTGAAAAAACAATATGCATATCTTTAGACCATCCTAAAAGCACCTGTAAAGTTGAGAAGGACTGGCCTAAAACTGTAGGAGGAGTTGCGGGCAGAAGGTACATACTCCCTATACATTTCTGTGGTATTAGGGCTCGAAAAAAGTCTGTTAAAAATGAAAAAAAATGTGATAAAAAATAATTTCAAGATTCTAAAAAAACAATATGCATATCTTCAGACCATCCTAAAAGCACCTGTAAAGTTTGAAAAGGATTGGCCTAAAACTGTAGGAGGAGTTGCAGGCAGACGAATGGTGGGGGTGCTGATGGATGGACGGACGGACGGACAAACAGACAAGACGGACGAACAGATGGACACTCAAAATTTCAGAGGGTATAACATAATACCCCGCCACTTTTTTGGTGGCGGGGCATAAAAAGATCTATTTGACAAAAACTTTTGTATAAAATCAGTCAAATTACCTCTCAAACCAGTGTTATGCAAGTCTTTCATTATACGTCTGGCATGTTCCGGAACAAAACACCCATTGCATAAAAATCTGGTTGAAAAAAATGGGGTGATAAATTGGTTTGTTTATTTGTTTGTTTGTGTCAACCTAATGGGGTCATGTCGAGTGCGGTCAGTTTACCTAACCACATGTTTACTGGGCAGGCTTAGTCCTCTAAGTGGTTAACCAGTATTGTGCACATTCTTTCGCCAGTAACTGACAACTACCCTTCTTGAATCAGGGAAAGGGAGAGAATGACCGTAGAAAATATTTCATGATCGATCTCATTGAAAGAATGTTGCTGACCTCGGCAGGGGTGGAACCCACAAGCTCCTGGTCTCCAGTCAGACACGCATCCAGTTGAGCCACCGAGGCCGGCAGAGGTGACAAATAGAATTTATCTTCTGGAATCTAACAACCATAGTTTGATTTGGGCTTAACGTCGCTTTCAACCTTTTTCAGTCATATCGCGACGGTGTCTGGATGTGGCAGGGAACTCAATGCTCACTTTTAGAGTGCTGCCTCACTGAAATATCACGCCCCAGACACTTTGACATGATATTCCACCCAGTCACATTATACTGACACTGAGCTGACCAGTTCTAGCTCTACTTTCTTAATGCTGAGCGCCAAGCGAAAGAGCAGCTAGTACCATTTTTAAAGTCTTTGGTATGACCCGGCCGGGGATCGAACCCGCAACCTCCCGGTCACAAAGCGGACGCTCTACCACTGAGCCACTGTGCCGGTGGATCTAACAACCATAGTGTACTAAAACGGTAGGTAGAAATGCCATTTCTATAGCCACAGTGTAATTTGCATAATGATTTCGCATTTTTTTCCTATATGTTTAATTAAAAAACATGAACTTATTCCGCATATAAACGCACTGGCATTTTTTTTAAATTTATTTTGGGACCTTGTGAATGGAAAAACTGTAACGCAAAAGAACATTGTGACTGTTTTTGTGAATGGCTACTTTAGTCATTTGCCCATCTACTAATAAGTACTATCTAATGACGTAACATTTTTTAATATTTTTGGAAATGTGACACTTCGTTATTTTTAGCTTTAAATTTTTAATTATGTAATTATGGTATGACAAGTGTGTCCATGCATAATTATAGTCTCAGCTATAATAAACAAGAATTTTACTTAAAAGATATATATTTGTCATTTGACTGAATATGTTTTCTAAAGTTGGCATCTTATTTTAAAATTCCTGTCCTTTCTACGACAGAACTATCGTGCTATTTGTCACCCCTTTTTTTTCAAATACATTATTATGTTAAGGGCATTTAGCTGTAGAAGATGCATGCTATTTATCACCCCTTTTTTTTCAACCATTTTAATACGTTGTGAACATCAAAAAGATATCTCCAAGTGGTATCATCTGCTTTTTCTAAGTCAAAGAAAATAGCAACTATATGTTGCTTTCTTATAAAACCCTTTTGAATACATGTTTCCAATCTTACCAATTGGTCATTAATACTTCTATTTTTGCTGAAACCAGACTGGAAATGAAAGCTTAAAATTTAACTTACCATATACTAGTTTCTCTGTCTGGCATGACATATCTGCTGGGTGTTAATGGCTGTAAATTAGAAGAAAAAAAAATGTGTTTACTCTAAGTATTGGGACACCGTTTCTACTTATCATACTTGTCCTAAAAATTGAAATAGTACATTCTACTACCTCTTGATATGTCTTAAAAATTGCTATTATGTATGGCAAACAGTGTAGACCCTGATCAGACTCCATGTTTTGTGATGTCTGATCTGGGTCTACCCTGTTTGCAAAGGCCTCTCTGTCAGAATACTTAAGGTTATTACGTATTCTGACAGATATATCTTGAAATACATTTGCCATCTTTTTTGTTCAAGTAATTTTAAGGCCGAGTCAAAACTGTTAAGGTCATGTGATGCCGGTCACTTAACACGCACTTTACTTGGGCATGCTTAGTAAAGCATTTAAGCAGTACTCGAGAATATACTTTCACAAGCAACTGACAACTGCCTTTTCTGATTCAGCAGAAGGGAAGAAAGACCACAGAAATGATTTCAAGATCCATCTCTATAAAAGTTATGCTAAGTTTTAAACTTCGAACCCCTGCATCTGCAGTCAGATGCGCCACTGTCTGGCTTGTGGAGCCCAGCACTTTGACCACCTGTATAGAATATTTATTAAGACTGGTTTTTTTTTGTTTTTTGTTTTATTTGGGTTTTACGGCCCTTTCAAGAATATTTCACTTATATCCAGCCGATAGTTCATCAAAGGTGAGCGAAAACTGAAGAAACCAGGGAAAAAACACCTGACCATCCGTAAGCAGAACTTGCCTTTCCCACATGTGACCCGAGCGAGACTCGAAACGCAGCGGTGAGAAACCTAATGGATTAAGAGTCAACTCTCCTATCCACTAGGCTAGGGGGTCCACCTTAAGACTATAGTCTCCAGTCATAAATTTCATTTAATTTAAGGGGCTTGCTGAAATGACAATAAAACATTTAGATCAGAGCAGTATATAAGGGTTTATTGCATACATGCCAACACCACAGGCACTCGACAACTGCATCAGGCAGTTTGATGGGCCCATTATTGATGCGTAGATGGAAGTCTTGATATAACTTACCGACAGTCCTGTTCAAGGAGTGAGCTGGAGAGGAGGCACAGATCAAACTGTCCACGTATCTCCTTACCACTGTAGTAAATTGGTCAGGTTTGTACACAACACTATCTGAAATATATCAGACAACATGAGAAAAAGTTTTATCCCATATACTGCCTAATGGGCCAAAAAAATAGGGACAAGCAAAACTAATTAAAATATAAACAACACATTTATGATCACATGTGGCAGGCACAGCCACACAAAATAGAATACAACTAAGTACAACAAACTAACCACTAGTCTGTCTTATCAGTATTTACTATGTCAGCATAAAGAGTCATTGGGACAGATTGTGAAAGCCCTGATACAACTGCACATATAGGCAGGCTGATCTGAGCCTTCACTATCTGCATATGGGATAAGGATCCTTTCCCCTTGGCATGGCATGTACCAGTATGACATGAAACATTGTGTTGGGGTTTAACGACACTTCAACCCTTGTGGGTCATTTTGTGTCATCTCCCAGAGAAAGAGAGAAAAGAGACAAAGAGATAGCAGAAGAGATGAAAAGAGAGGGACAGGGAAGAAAGAGGAACAGGAATGAAAGTGAAGAAACAGTAGAAATAAAAACATCACCTCCCTACCCTTACCTGCCACAAGGATAGCAGGCCTTGCCCAACTGTAAGCCAATATCAGCTGGACGCCCCGGTGACAAAAGATACATGACACCTTCGCACCACCCGACCACCCGCATGACCTGAAACAACCGTAGTTACACGGGCAGTAATCTCATCACTCATGGCCAATTGTTATGCAAAGAAATAAGTTTGTTTGTGTTGAGGTTTTACAGCCCAATGGGGTCATGTCAAGCGCAGTCAGTTTACCTAACCACACGTTTTCTGGGCAGGCTAAGTCTTCTAAGCGGTTAACCAGTAATGTGCATTCTTTTGCCGGAAACTGACAACTACCCTTCTTGAATCAGCAGAAGGGAGAGAATGACCGTAGAAAATATTTCACGATCAATCTCTACAAAAGAATGTCGCTGATCTCAGCAGGGGTCGAACCCGCCACCTCCCTGTCTCCAGTCGGATGTGCATCCAACTGAGCCACTGAGGCCGGCTAAAGAAATGTGACGTGAATATCCGGACATGAGTAGCGCGAGCTAAAAAGGTGGCTCAGGTGAGCTAAAAAATTCAGAGCAGTTGTTCAAAACAGCAAATATTCCCACCCATCAACAGCCATAGTTCTAGAAACACCCACAGCCACAGATGCAAGGCAGGAGGCTTTCCGGGCCAGCACCCTACATATCGCCTCAGCTGCTATGACCTAGGAAACAAGAATGCTGCAGGCATCAGGCATGAGATGTTAATTGAAGCAAACGCATGCAAGAACGCAAATAAAACTGCTGGGCCCAGTTGTTCAAAGCTAACGACATCGTTAGTTAACGATTCGTTAAAATTTACATCGAGTGATACACAAATATGCTGAAATTTTTTGCTGAAAAAATGTGAGTAGCTTTTGCAATTTTTTCAGCAAAAAAAAATAAAAATAATGTACATTGAATCCGCTAAAACAGTTAACGAAATGACCCTTAACGAGCTCGTTAAGCTAACGACGCTTTGAACAACTGGGTCCAGATGGGAAGCCAAATCCTGCTAAGAATAGTTCAGTGAGAATACAAAAGAACTTAAGTAAACCTTCTGTGATCTGTATACTACACATTAACATGCATTATCAGACTGGAAATGAAACCTTAACCCTAGTCCTGCTGACCCTGGATATATCCTGCCTTTGCAAACAGAAGCCAACTGATCTGGATCTGCACTGTTTGCCATAAAGTAGGTGAATTTATAGCAACAATCTGGATCAAGTAATCTGATTAGCTGAAAATTAGAAGCAGGCGTGGCATGTTAATTATTCAGCATGACAAGGGTTAAATTTAACTTACCATATTCTGGTTTCTCGGTCTGGCATGACATATCTGCTGGGCGTTAATGGCTGTAAATTAAAAGAAAGAAAATACCATATTTACCCTAAGTATTGGGGCAGCATTTCTACTTAACCATACTTATCCTAAAATTTGAAATAGTCCATTCTACTACCTCTTGATGTCTCTTAAAATATTGCTATTATGTATGACAAGCAGTGTAGGCCCTGATCAGACACTGCTTTCTGCTGCATCTGATCTGGGTCTACACTGTTTGCAAAGGCCTATCTATCAGAATACTTAACGTTATTACAGTATATCGTCATTGCTGAGTCAAATAGTTATATTTCAGATTTCTTAACTTTTCAGGAGAAAGAAAAAACTTTATAGCTTTTGCTAGACATTACCAATATTTATGAAACTCTGACAGTATTCTATTCAGTGACATCCAAATTCACTGCTTACAGATGAAAATTCATACCATCTTTCGACTAAATCACTAAAGGTACAACTTTGTGGTACATTTTTCTCTCGAGTTACTACATTTAGATGCTTAGAATGCATCAAGATATCGCATCTCGGTAGAGAGACTACACAAACTATACAAAAGTATTGTCTAAATGCTTGTAACTCAAGGCTCTATGGGCGTTCTTACTGGCCTAGAGGTATTAGAATTTGAGAGAAGGCACACTGAATGGCAGATATTCCCGCATTGCAAGAAAGTCATTTTAGAAAAAAATGGAGTTACAAGGTTTTGACTCGGCAACGACGATATCTTGAAATTGAGGCTAGCACAATAAATCGGATAATCGATTAATTGATCAATAAATTTTACAAAAATGATGATCGTTACAGATTTGCTAATGATTGATCATTCAATTTCTGTCTCTTACTTTACCATATTTACCTTAGTATTCAGAAATCTCCTCCTCACCATACTTAAATCTAAAATTTGAACAATTACAACTTACGACCCCAATATTGTGCCTAAAATAGCTATATGAGTGGCAAACAGTGTAGACCCTGATGAAACGCAGTGTCTCATCTAGGTCTACACTGTTTGCTTAAGCCTGTCAGATCAAATACATACAGTAAAGTACAACATATGGTAAGAGTCATTCTCAGGTTGACAGGTAAAATTATGACCAAATCTTCAGTGATTATTAATCGATTATTGATCACAATGGCAGGACCAATATATCGATTATCTTTTCAGCTCTAATTAGCCAGCCTTACTTGAAATACATTTGCCATCTTTTTTTGAGTTATAGTTTTACGGCCGAGTCAACACTGTTAAAGTCATGTGATGCCTGGGCATGCTCAGTCCTCTAATCAGTTAAGCAGTACTTGAGAATATACTTTCACAAGCAACTGACAACTGCCCTTTCTGAATCAGCAGAAGGGAAGATAGACCACAGAAATGATTTCATGATCCATCTGTATATTAAAGTTATGCTGAGTTTGAAACTTGCAACCCTGCATCTGCAGTCAGATGTGCCCCTTACTGGCTTGTGGAGCCCTGCACTTTTGCCACCTATATGGATTATAGTCTCCAGTCATAAATTTCACTAAATTAAAGGGGTTTGCTGAAATGATAATTTGTTGCATACATGCCAACACTACATTCAATCGTCATACTGCATCAGGCAGTTTGATTTATTTTATTATTATTTTTTTTTGTGTGTGTGTGTTGAGGTTTTACGGCCCAATCAACCCAATGGGGTCATGTTGAGCATGGTCAGTTTATCTAACCACACGTTTACTGGGCATGCTTAGTCCTCTAAGCAGTTAACCAGTATTGTGCACATTCTTTAGCCAGAATTATTTTTTTAGTTGGGTTTTACGGACCTTTCAACTGAGGCTGGCTTTGCTCAGATGGAAGTCTTGATATAACTTACCACAATCCTGTTCAGACAGTGAGCTATAGAGGAGGCATGGATCAAACTAGAGCAGGCTGTTCATCCCTACCACTGTAGTAAACTGATCAGGTTTGTACACAACACAATCTGAAATATATCAGACAACATGGGAAAATGTCTCCTGAAATACGCTTGCCATTGTTTTCATTTGAGTTAGGTATTTGTGACCCAGTCAAAACTGGTCATATGATGCCAGCAATTTAACCCTTGTCCTGCTGATCCTGCATTTGCAAACGGTGTAGATCCAGATCAGTTGGCTTCTTCAGAAGCCAACTGATCTGGACCTGCACTGTTTGCCATTAAGTATGTGAATTTATATCAGCAATCTGGATCAAATAATTTGATTGGTTGAAAATTAGAAATGGGCGTGGCATCTTAATTTATTCAGCATGACAAGGGTTGATAAAACATTTTTCCTTGGCATTTTTAGTCCTCTAAACTGTTAAACAATACTTGTGAACACACTTCTGCCAGCAACTGACAACTGCCCTTCCTGAATCAGCGGAAGGGGAGAATGACCATAGAAATGATTTCATGATCAATCTCTATGGAAGTTATGCTGGGATTCAAATTTGTTACCCCGCACCACTGACTAAGTTGTGGAGCCCAACATGTTTGCCATCCTTAGCGAATATTTTTCGACAATAGTATCCAGCTATAAACTTCACTAAATTAGAGTGGCTTGTTGAAATGACAACAAAACATTTAGAGCAGTATATGAGAGATCTTTGCATACATGCCAACATTACAGGCACCACTCATACTGCATCAGGCAGTTTAATTGGGCCATTACTGTTGACCAGAAGGCTGGATGGATGGATGGATATTTTGTTTATAGACGCTCAACCCTAAAAGGGCATATAGCGTCTAATAAGATGTATATTATATGATGATTTTATTTAATGAGAAATTAAAAATATCTAGGATTGATGAGTTCATTTTAAAAAGGTAAAGTATCAATGATTTTATGTTATTAAAATACAGATCATATTTTATTAAAAAGTCCGATCTCTTTCAGAAAATCGAGTATTTTTTGAGTTGGCATATTAAAAAGTTCCTTTATATTTTTTACATTAAAATACTTTGTGCGAATATAATTAAATTCAGCACAAGTGACAAGAAAAAGTTTGACCGTAAAAGGTTCGTTACAAGGAATGCAGAATGGAGCTTGTTCATTGTTTAAAATATAAGAATGAGTAATTCTAGTGTGTCCAAGTCTACATCTCGTGATTTTTGTTTGTTCTTTTCTGCTGAGATTAGAGAATGTGCATTTGCTGTTAAAATTTGGTTTGATTTCATTTAATTTATTATAAGTTTGTGTTTCCCAAACAGACTGACATTTGTTGTTGATGTATTGACAGACGTTTGATTTAAAGTCGGAGTGAGGAATTTTGAAATTGGTTATTACTAAGGATAATGCAGATTTGGCTTCGGAATCTGCTAATTCATTTCCACGAATATTAACGTGGCTGGGAAGCCAACAAAATACAATTTCTTTTGAAGCGGAAAGATAATAATATTTTTTAAGAATTTGCTGAATTAATGGGTTTCTATGGTGTAAATCTTTAAGAGATTTTAATACAGAAAGAGAATCTGAATAAATGATAAACTGTTTTTCAGACTGATCTCTGATATGGTAAAGTGCAATATCAATTGCCTTGGCTTCGGCGGTAAAAATGGAGCTATTATCAGGTAATCTGATACTGTCAGTAAAATTTGGACTAATAACAGAACAAGCAACTTTCTCATCTTGTTTCGATCCATCTGTATAAATTGACAGGTAATGTTTATAATTTGATTTGATTTCTAAAAATTCATTTTTAAAAATATGCGACTCGACTTCTGTTTTTTTATTTTTATGAAGGTCTAAAATAATCTTTGGAGGGTTTAACGTCCATGGCTCTTTTGATGGAAAAGAAAAATGCTGAACATTTTTAATATTGATATTGGCCTCTTCAAGTAACGGTTGTATTCTCAGGCCAAGGGGTTTAATAGCTGTTGGTTTATTATTGTAAAATCTTTCATATTTAGGGTTAAAAACACAATCATAGGCTGAATTTCGTGGATTGGCGGCTAATTTAGTAACATATTGAAGAGACAATTTCTCTCTTCTTATATACAATGATGGTTCATTTGATTCAGCGTATAAACTTTCGACGGGGGAAGTACGAAAAGCCCCTAGAGCCAGACGTAAACCTTGGTGATGAATAGTATCCAAAGATTTCAAATAAGATTTTCTTGCGGATCGACCAGAAGGCAGTCTTTGAAGTGTAGAGTTTACTTGTGTATTCCTTTCTTAATGTAATTTATACATTTTTGTCTGGATATAATGACAGCGTTTCAGCTTTAAATTCCAGAAACCATGTTATAAATTGGTTGTGATGCTGCTTGTTTTCTTTGACAATCTAGAAATTAATGCGACATTAAAAATACTAATGCATGAAGAACTATACCATACTAGGATGCATGTATGCTGTTGCCTAGTCAGGGCTTTCACCATTTTCAATAGGAATTCAAAAGGGTCTAACTGGAGGTATCGCCTTGTATAATTTGTATGCCAATAACTCAGACCATAAGCATTTATCTTAAATCGTTAGCAAGTCTGATGCTCTATCTGGGCCTGGTTGTTCAAAGCGTCATTAGCTTAACGAGCTCGTTAAGGGTCAGTTCGTTGACTGTTTTAGCGGATTCAATACACAATATTCTGATATTTTTTGCTGAAAAAATGTGAGTTGCTTTTGCACTGCAAAAGCGACTCACATTTTTTCAGCAAAAAATTTCAGCATATTTGTGTATCACTCGATGTACATTTTAACGAATCGTAAACTAACAACATCGTTAGTTTTGAACAACTGGGCCATGATGTTTCTAAACATATATATCAATAGAGGCAAACATGGATACTCTATTCTCTGGCATCTGGTCTGACCTACACTGTTTGCTTTTATCTGTTTTAGAATATTTAGGTTGAATACTTTCTTTTGTGTTGAGGTTTTACGGCTCAGTCAACCCAATGGGGTCATGTCGAGCGCGGTCAGTTTACCTAACCACACGCTTAGTCCTTTAAGCGGTTAACAAGTATTGTGCACATTCTTTCGCCAGAAACTGACAACTGCCCTTCTTGAATCAGCGGAAGGGAGGGAATGACCGTAGAAAATATTTCATGATCAATCTCCACCAAAGAATGTTGCCGACCTCGGCGGGGGTTGAACCCGGGACCTCCTGGTCTTAGGTTGAATACAGTTTGTTTGTTTGTGTTGAGGTTTTACGGCCCAGTCAACCCAAAGGGGTCATGTCGAGCGCGGTCAGTTTACCTAACCACATGTTTACTGGGCAGGCTTTGTCCTCTAAGCGGTTAACCAGTATTGTGCACATTCTTTCGCCAGAAACTGACAACTGCCCTTCTTGAATCAGCGGAAAGGAGAGAATGACTGTAGAAAATATTTCATGATCAATCTCCACGAAAGAATGTTGCCGACCTCGGCGGGGGTCGAACCCGCGACCTCCTGGTCTCCAGTCGGACGCGCATCCAACTGAGCCACCGAGGCCGGCAATACAGTTTGTAAAGTGGTTAAGACCGTTCAGATGTACTGTCTTGTTAGCATATGGAGTTTATGGAATGGGATTCTTATGCTATGCCCTTGCATAAATAACTTACCACAGTACTGTTAGAGAGTGAGCTGAAGAGGAAACACATTAAACTGGATCAAACTGTCCATGCATCTCACTACCACTGTAGTAAACTGGTCAGGTTTGTACAGAACACAATCTGAAATATATCAGCTAACACGAGAAAAGGTCTTATCCAATAGGCGGCCGACGGGCCAAGAAAATAGGGACAAGCAAAACTAACAAAACTACAAACAATACATACATGACCGCATGCCACAATGGCCCACGCAGGTGGACTTAAACTGGTAAACCTTAAAATCTACACAAAAAATACACAATTATACATGATAAGCAATATCAAAGGAAACAAGAAGGCAGAAGAGATCAAAATGTACTGAAAACAAAATATAGATCGAACTTTGGTGAAGTTGATGTCAAACCTGCACCCCCAGCTCGCACCCACCCACCCCCAGCCCCCCAAAAAGTAATGTTTATTTCAGGCAGAAGAAATTAATATAGGAGTTTCATCAAAAGCACATGCACATTTTCATACAGAAAGTTGAGCTCAAAAGGTATCCCCAGTCTATACACTTTCATAAAATCTGAGGCAAGAAATGACAAAGTTGAAGTGGAAAAAGTGAAAAATAAATTTAAAAATTATATCCAAACCACATGCACATCTGCAGAACCTGGAGAAACATTTCAAGTTTCAAAAAGATCAGTATAAAATTGTATGAGGAGTTGCAATCACAAGCTACCCACTGTCTATACATCGGAGGTCAGAAAATGACAAAAGACGAGTAGAAAAAAAGTACTAAAAATTATTGCAAGGATTGAATTCAAAACACATGCACATCTTCAGACTATGGAGAAAACAAGTGCAAAGTTTCAAAAAGATTGGTACAAAATTAAAAGAGGAGTTGTGCTCATGAGGTACCGACTTTCTACATACTGAGGGTAAAAAATGACTATATTTCAGAAAGTGGAAAAAGTAACAAAAAATGATCTAACAATTATATCCAAACCACATGCACATTCTCATATCATGAAGAAAACCTATGTAAAGTTTCATAATGATCGGTACAAAGCTGTCAGAGGAGTTGCATTGCCAGACATGCA